>VONZ01000310.1:0-355000 GCA_012976165.1 Labeo catla
GAGGAGGAGGAGGACGCAGTAAGTACAATAACATCAGTAATGTATTACATCGAGTGCTTGTTTTTGAGTTTCTGTACACCAGGTGATTCTAAGAGGATGTTACAAGCATAAGCAAGCGTGTAACGTAAAACTTGCTACCCAGTTTTATGTTCCTCCAGGTGTGATTTTTGTGGTTAATTCAAGCAATTGTTGATTTCTGTTGGCATTTACAGTATATCAAACATCATGCTGCCAAAATCTACTTTCAGCTGCTGATAAAAATGCTATTTACTTTTAGTAAAGGAAGCCACACAGCTTTCTGAATCCTTATGTCTTTATAATGCTGATGATGTAATGCTAATGAAATTACATAAATGAACATTAAGCCTTTAGCCCAGGCAAGTCATTGCCAGTTCTTTCTCAAGTGTTTAATTTTCACACTTTGATTTACCTTTTTTGATTTACATGGTTTTGTATGTTTTTTTTTTTGTAAGGGAGAGAGCAAGAGAGAGGTTGTTTGTTTGAGTTTATTTATTATTTATTCTTGAGTTTATGTTCTAGCCCAGTGGAAAGTAAGCAGCAACGTCCATGTATAAGTCTAATTTTATTTCCAATTTGATTTTCCCAATAACAAAGTCCTTGATGTTTCAATTTGAAAGAGTCCAGTGGGGGCTGAGGCTGAGTCCAAGTGTCGTTGTGGCTAAGATGACTACCTGACCGGTTTGGCCTTGGCCTCTTCACCTTACAATGTGTGTGTGACCTTTGCCCCTTGATGCTTTGGCTGACCTAACCGGAAGCCAAGATGACAGCAGCCTTTTGCCAATAGACCAGGGGTGATGGTGAGGAATGACACTAGTTATTGCTATGTTGTCCATATGGAAAGCCTCTAGCCAAGATGTAATAGAAATGGAGACATTGGGTTACGCTAGCATTTCTGTACGGGCAAGATGTTCAAGCGAAGGATTTGTGAGCCTGAATATTAAACGTTTAAATGTACCATGCTGCCTATCAAAATATCATTTTTGCCCTGAAAGACCGAGAATGGTCTCGTCAGCCTTATGTGTGTCTTATCAGTTTCTCTTTTATCCAAATAGTAATGCCTTTTCTGGGAGGCAGCAAACTGCTCTTGAGTCTGAACAGGTTGGCAATAAGCAACAGAGGGCAAATATGAGTTGTATCTTCTCTTAGGTTCTAATGCTAAGTCAGTGGCGCTCGTCTTTCCCTGATTTCTCTGTCGTAAAAGGGTCTTTTTATGTTCCCTTCCCTTTTCTTACCAAGGTGGTTACAGCAGCAGAAGTCGCACCGGAAGGGATAAGTATGGCCCTCCTGTTCGCACCGAGTACCGCCTCATTGTGGAGAATCTGTCTAGTCGTTGCAGTTGGCAAGACCTCAAGGTAACGGTTCATGAATTTCAGTTTCAGTAAATCACGGTTTAAACTCAAGTGTGTAATACACCAGCAATGTTTGGATTCCCTTTGCAGGATTTCATGCGTCAGGCGGGTGAGGTGACCTACGCAGATGCCCATAAGCGCCAACGAGGGAGTGATCGAGTTTCGCTCCTACTCTGACATGCGGAGAGCTCTGGAAAAACTGGATGGAACGGATATCAATGGCAGGAAGATTCGTCTGGTTGAAGACAAGCCACGGCGTCGTCGCTCCTATTCTGGCAGCCGCTCTCGGTGAGTGCTAACTTAGCACCAACAAGTGCAAAGACCCAAACTAGTAGGGTCTAGGGGTGTGAGATATATATTGCTTGCAAGATCACCTTAATTGTTGATTCAATGTGCATGATTTCGCGAAGCAAACAAAATGTACCTCTAGAGTGCACATTGTGATGAAGTCTAGTAAGTTAGGTTAAACTAGTGTGATTCAGTCTATTGAAATTCATTTAGAATGATTAAAGATATGATTTAAGAAAGTATACTTCATATAGTTAATATCACATGAAGGGTGCCTTTTTTTTTTCTTCTCTAAAATCAGCATGATTACAAAGGTAATATTGATTTTGTACAACAGTTCAATAAACAAGAACTTAATATTAAGAGACTTACGTTTTAGTCCCCATATTTTTACATTTTATCCCTCTATTTTGCCAACAAAAATCATTCCAAACACAACCACAGCACTGTTTTGCATCTTAGCAATATGACTTTTTCATTCTTGAATAAAAAGGCCGTTAAAATGATTGTTCAATCGCAATGACTTATCTGCTGCCACCTACTGTTGGTTTTAATTTTACTTTTCAAGTATCTTTTCATTTTTAAGTCTTTTCAAATACAGTATTTGACTTTGTGTGTTTGTAACTGCAGGTTAAAGCATTCCATGTCCCTCTGAGCTGCATTAAACACTTTGTAAATACATCTAAATGCCGCTTTAGATGCAGCTTCTGTTTCTCTTCTGCATTGTAAAGATGCGTTTTTATGCTGATTTTATTTGCTTGGTAACAGCCCAAATGTAAGAATTTGACTCAAAAGATGTACACATTTAGAAACTTATTGGAAAAGATTTATCACTGCTGTAAACTGACAACACAGAATATTTAAAAAAAAAAAAAATCAGGAGGCAGCTGTCCAAAGTAGTCCTTACGGTACCAGCACAATAACACACTCGAAATATTGTCTATTTATCGTTATCGATTAAAATCCCAGAAAATGCTGGGTTGTGTTTGTTGTGTGTCAATATTGCACACTCCTAGTAGGGTCATGCCTAGGGGTATCATGAAAAAGTGATTCGTGGGTCTGCAAATATTTTTTATTTATTTTTTTATTTTTTTATTTTTTATTTTTATTTTTTTCCCCCAAATGCATCGTGATTCTCTCTGGAGTCAGATTCGGAGATTAGTTTTCAACAGCAGACCGCACTCCTATCTAGTTTTTAACTGCACACTCAAATGCTCCTGAAAAAGAGCGCTTGTTGAACTGTGCAGTTTAAGTGGTTAAAGGTTTTTGCACATCAACTTTTATTCTTTTATGATGTGAGACTAATGTAAATGCAGCCCACTGTGAACACTCTTGTAATTTGCTTCAACCTTTTTGAACTTAATGAAGGATTCTATGTTTGTGTGTGTGTGTGTGCGCGCGTGTGTGTGTGTGTAAGGAACTGGAAGCAAGCAGAGTACGTCTGTTTCTTATGGCTCATTTCCACCGAGTGGTACGGGTCAGTACAGTACGGTATGATTCAGGACCGAACACCCTGATCCAGCTGCAAATGTCAGACAGACTAGCCGAGCTAAGGCTGCTCTAGGCAGATACATGAGCACTGAGCACCTGGTGATCATCTGGAGCTCACAGCTCCGAAATCGGCATTGCAAATAGGCGCTGTCTTTACTAATAAACCTCAGATTTAAGATTAAAACGACTACATTCTCTCCTAAAAACTCTTAAAATTACATTTCCTGACACCGTAACAGTAATATTTTGAAAATTATGCAGGTTTTTGGGATATGGCATTTCACAAGTCCACAAGAACAGACAACAATGCAAAATGAGAAATGGCTGTGTAAAAATATAAAATTTATAAAATACACTTGTTGTTTTTTGTTTGCGCGCTGATGTAAATAAGCCCAACACGAGTGAAGGAGACACTTTATCCCCACTTTATATAGCACACACAAGTGATGATTCTAGTCAAACGATCAACAATCTGCAGTGAGTTTAGCTCCACCCTTTTGGTACCATTTGCTGTGTTGGGTGCCCTAATGGAAGGGTACCAAAAAAGTGGCACGGTTCGCTATTTTGGTACCATTCAACTTCTGACAATGGAAATGGATATAATTGCGTACTGTACTGAACCATACTGCTTGGTGGAAATGAGCCATAATACATGTAGCGCCATCTTCTGTTTTAAAAACTAAACTCAGAATTGGTTCCAGAGAGAACTGCGACGCATTTGGAAAACCATGGAATCGGTTTGTGACACCCCTAATTGTGCCTCTAGATTGGCTTGATTTTTGATTAATATTCTAGACATTTCAATAGTTTGTTAGGGTTTGAATCTTGCTGGGCAGTTTTCACCTCTGGTGTACCACAAGGTTCTATCCTGGGTCATGTTTAATTGCCGATTATGATTTCTTCAAAGTTAAAAGGCTGTTTTTGAACTCAAACAATCTTGCCCCAAACTGAATGCTCAACAGAGCACTGCTTTAAGTGCCTCAGCATTTACACTTACAGTTGACATATGGTGTTACATATAATGTTGGGACTGGATTACGTTAACCAAAAAATGTAATCTTTTCACCCAGTTCTCGTAGCCGGCGCCGTTCTCGTAGTAGGAGTCGCCGTAGCAGCCGCTCTCGGAGCAACTCAAGATCTCGCTCAAGGTATTAAAAGATAAAAAACAAATTGATTGAATGTAAATACAACTGTTTGTATCTCTTGTTTCAGCTGCGGTTTGTCTTTTGTAGGTCTCGCTCTCGCCGGCACCGCTCCCGTTCCAGGTCCGGACACGGGTCTCGCTCCAAATCTCCATCGAGCAAGTCTCGCTCTCGCAACCGTAAATCTCATTCTCGCTCTCGCACGCACAAATCTCGCAGTCGATCGACCAGTCGCAAGTCTCGCTCCCGCTCGGACGAGCGCAAGTCCCGCTCTAAGAGCACTTCTAAAGTGAAGTCGGATCGCGGACGCTCCAAGGAGAAATCGGTCAGCAAGAAATCTAGAAGTAGATCTGCTTCACCCATGGAGAATGGCGACGGGGGTCGTGCCAAGTCTGCTTCTCGCTCTCCGTCACCCCCGGCTGAGAAGAGCCAATACAAGTCTCCAGACAGGCATTCACGCTCTCGCTCAAAGTCTGGCTCGCGCTCCAAATCCCGCTCTCGTTCCAGATCTGCGTCCCAGGATTAGTATTAAGTGTGGTCTGATTTTTGTTTTTGGTTTGGTTTTGTTTTTTTGTTTTTTTTTTTTTTTTGTTTGTTTTTTTTGCCCACCTTATGAGTCCAGTTGTCCAGGGTAGTTTTCTAATGTTCATAATGGGATCCAGGTCCAAAGCATTTCGTTTGTTTTATTTTACCTATCTTCTATAGTAAAAGTGAATCACCGCTTCGATATTTTATATACATAACAATAGCATGGAAATAAGTGATTTAATTTAGTGTGCTGCATGTCAGTCCTTTTTATAAATCATGGCCCTCTGTGCTGTGTGGCTGGAACAGGCCTATTGGCAAGAAAACGAAAAGTCACGGCATCTTGTGGCTTATAAAACTATTATAGGAAAAATCTAGGCTTTGGTTTCTTCATGTAATGGTTCATTGAAAACTGTCTGATTTTGTTTTATTAAAATTCAGTCTATTTATCTTGTTGTGTGTTCTTTTTAACACCCTTTTCAACAAAAAACAATGATTTGTAAAAGGGCTATACTTTCTTCGTCTTTGGCACAAAAAAGTGCTTAAAGCCTATTCACACCAACAACTATAATGGTAACGCTGTACTTGACAGTCCTGTTTCACGAGTACATACTACATATGTAATTAGTAGACTAATAAGAGTACTATAATATTGTAGTAGACTTTTAGGGTAGAAGACCTGAATTGTGTCTGGTAAGGGCTGCATACAAAATGTACAGAGCTGAGGGGCCTCTGGGACAGGTTTGAAAACCCCTGCATTAATGCTTTAGTCTGAGCCTGTCTGTGTGAACGGTCACTCTGATTGGCTGTTCAGCATATAGAATTAATACAAGAGAAGGAAAACTGAAGTGAAAGCAACCACAAAGCATTGGCTGCATCTGAAAGCTTAGCCAGCGACTTGTTGACTTGCTACACTTTCAAGCAATGACTTTGCAGGTAGTGTTTGTGCACAAAAGTACCTCATGAAACTGATTTAGGACTGGATTCTGAAGCAGCAAAATGATTTAACATAACAGAAAGAGCTTTGGTGATAAGTAGGGTAGTGAAGCATGTTTGAAGATTCAGTGCTGCCTTGATATTGATCAGATGAAGGTATCTTACTAGACAGAATGTGCCTAGTTTTCGGATGCAGCGGCTGTTTACGATTTTACATTAAGTCAGTGTTTGTCACCAGTTGGTGCCAGTTTGGTGTGTCTGGGCCAGACTGAAAGCAGATTTCATACAAACATAGTCTGTCCAGCTCTGCCAATCATCCATTTTCGTGCAAATCACTTCCACAATCTCTGATCATAAAGTCATGGTTTTCTGTGTCCCACATAAGCATTTGTGTTATTAACTCAGATGAGGATGTAAATAATTGGCTCAATTAACTAAATCCATTACCTGTTACTTCTGTTTTCTTCTGTTTACAGTGAGTCTCTATTCTTTTCTTCAAATGACCAGCAGGTGTCGCCAACGTGTGTCGCTTTTATACAATTAAAAACCTTAACTATTAGCAACTATTTAACATGTCGGCTATGTTTTTTAAAAGCTGCTCAGTTTTAAAGTGGCCCTATCCTTGGTGAGCATGAATTATGAAACACAAGTGAATTTATGCTGTATCAGTGTTACTTTGCTTAATATTAACAGAGCTGGGTAGTAACTAATTACATATAATCTGAATTACATAATCAGGTTCCAAAAATGAAGTACTTGTAATTAAATTAAATTACATTTTAAAATACTCGTAATCAGACTACAGTTACTTTCTTTGTGGATTACATGTTATTTACACAATAGGAATAAATCATTCATAATTTATTGATTCTCCCTATATAATTCCACACATCATATTCATTTTTACTTTAAATATAAATATGGTGACAGCATTTGACCACAGGATTTACAAAAATAATTTCAGGTTTAAAAAGTGTTTTAACATTGCATCAACTACTGATGAACATTAATTTTTATTGGATTTATCACTGAGTTATTTAATCATGTGTTACCATGCCGTTGGAAGGCTTTTGCCTTTCAAACACATTAAAATACACATATTCACAAACTTTTTTTGTCATCTGAAAATAAATAGACAATTTTGCGTTACTCCCTGAAAAAGTAACTAATTATGTTACTTAGTTACTTTTTATGGAAAGTAATGTGTTACGTTACTTTTGCGTTACTTTTTAAATCTGGGCAGGGCTTGCTTCTGTGTTTTTAATATAAAACAATTCTAATGTAAAAGCCCTTTTACACCAAAAGTGAAATGAATTCACCTCAGGCTGAAAGAAAAGTACATTTATGCAGGAGATCACTCTTCAGATATAAAAAATGAAGCACAAATGTTAGTTTATCTAAAGTAAATTTCGCTTATTAGTATGGTTGAACTGCATCACTGAAGGTCAGCAGCAAAGACACTGGTTAATGAAATGGGATTAAATACATAAAGGATATTTGTTTTATTTAACACATTTAATTATTGCAGGGTTGCGTCATTTGGAAAAGACGTGAAGAACAATGGAAGCGTACACCAAAAACATGAAGAACAGTAAGTAAATAATAAACGAGCGATGGACAAGAATAAAAAAAATGAAGGCTGATTTTAAAAAGATCACAAGGTAATAAAAGTTTAACATGTATTGATGATATTGCCCCCAAACAGCATATGCTGATAGGCAGGTTTTGATGCTGGTTTAAAGTGGTCCTTTGCTGGTGAGCAGTACTTGGTTTATGCTGGTCCTTGACCCAGCACAATATGCTGGGTTTTTTTTTGTTGTTGTTGCTGTTGTTGTTGTTGTTAACAGGGTGATTACATTACATTGTGTGTAGATGAAGTGTTCTCTGCATACCTTATGTCACTTTTACATATGCACCAGCTACATTTCTATTTTGAATTACTTCGGTTAGGCCGTTTAAAATTAACCAAAGATGCAGGAACTTTATTATACAATTCTTGGAAGACAACTGTTTCCAAGGTAGAATTGGTTAATAAAATATTTAAGGTGGGGCTTAACAAAGGCGTACTTGCATGCACATTTTAGATATCTATGTTGATTGGTCACATTGTTAATTCCAGATATCTACATTGAATTCCTCCTAGACACAAAGCTGAATGCAGATATCTCCAAAGATCTCCCTAGTCAAAAAATCTGATTGGAATATCCATAGTTATATTGCAGGTATCTTTAAATGAGTTTTGGCTAGGCAGAAATCCATTTCAAGATATCTCTTATTAAGTTTTGCCTAGTCAAAATAAAATGTAAGCTATCTACTCTTGTAATTTGACTAGGAATAAATTACTTTCAGATATGTAATAATGTATTTTGGATATCTTGATTATGACTAGTCACACACCAGTTACAGATATCTCGAATTATATGTTTTACTACTGGTAATTCAGTTAGAGATATCTCTAATTAAAATTATGCCTAGTACAGAATCAAATATAGATATCTTTAATTACAATTTCTAATAGTCAGAACTCATTTGTAGATAACCGATAATATTCTGTCAATGCAACAGTATGACTAGTCATAATAGCATTGTAGATATCTCAAATGTATATTATGACTGGTCAAAATAACATTGTAGATATATTTAATGCATAAAATGACTAGTCATAATCACATTGTAGATATCTTAATTCCAATTGCGACGAGTCAAAATTGCAGAATAGGTATCTGGAATTGGAATGTTTACTAGTCAAAACTAAATTATGGCTAGTACTGCAAGGTTTTTGTTTTATTTTATTTTATTTATTTATTTATTTATTTTTTGTAGTACAGCAAGGTGTATTTAATGCTAAAACAGCAGCACGTCTTTTAAAAGGCGACCGTCACGTGATTCTGCGTCAGCTAGAGGCGTCGCACAGCAGCTCTCAGTCGCTTGTTTTATTTCTTATGTATTTATGTTTTTCAGACCGCAGTTGATTAATGCGCTTAATATTGTAGTGTCATCTTTAGAGAATTTGCATCGAGAGATTTGACAGACAGTTTTGTTTTACATCTACACATCTGCTTGTGGGAGGTTAGTAGATCTTCGTTTATTATGGTTGTAGTGAACGGTTTGAAGGATATTACGATTTCCAAAACCACCGTGGTAACTATAGTTTAAAATAAAATGCCATAATTATTGTGCGTACTATTTATATAATGCATTAATAATAGATATCATTCCAAGAAGTTTTCACAATTTGTTATTTTGTGCATTTCGTGATTTATTTCTGCATGGACTGTAGTGGTTAATATAGTATAGTAACAATAGTAGTATATTGTTGTAATGGAGTTTTCAGAACACTTTTTAATTATTGGGGCTTAATTAAATGTGTCTTTTAAATGTATTTATAGGCTCTGGAAGTGAATAGTCATGACTGGTGAGTATAAATGTTCCTGGGGATCTCTCAGGAATTTCCTCTGGGTTTTAAAGCGCTGATTTATTATGGCTAAAGTAAGATCTGTGATTAACCTCACTTTAGTGTTGTACAGCATCAGCAAACACGGTCATAAATATCAAAACATTTCACTAGACATTCAGTTCACAAGTGATTCACATGCAGTGTAAATGTCTTCATAAAAGGTGTATTTCGTGTAATTTTATGACTGTTTTACAGAGCGAGTGTTTGTGTTTGTTGATGAAGAGGAGCTTTTCAGCGTGATGAAGGACCTTGACTGTCTCTACTGTAGAAATCCAGTGACTGCATCTAAACATCACCTCAAAAAGAGACATCTCAGATTTGCTATATATTATAAAGATTCTGGCATTGGTAATTGACCAGTAACACACATGTTGCACACAAATAGTATTTTTACACTCATTTTCAACTATGATGTTGTCTGTTCTTGACAGGGAAGTTTTCTATCCCCTGTTATTGTTCTGATGGAGGCCACGGCAGGAGCCACTGGCATTGCCCAATGTGCTTAAAAATATTGCAAAGGACAAAGGATTACAAAATCCATATTACAAACCATGGTTTGTGTCTGTTACAAGACATTTCTTATTGAATAGTCTTAGAAAAGTTGGTAAATTGAAGGAAAATTAAATATCAAATCCGTATGGGGCGGTAGTAGTAGTAGTGTTGTGTGATGTTTTGCCTACCAGTCTAAAGTTTACACAGTATACACGTACATATTTATTATTATTAGCACTGTCTGAATTTTGCAATATATAAAAAAAAAACGTTTATTTGAGCACATCCAAGGTAATTGTTGTTAATTAATATTCTTTAATTCTGATCTGTTTCATGTGAATGCAGGTGTTGAGATGACAGACAAATCCACAGGTGAGCAATGGCATTTAATGATTTTTCAATAGCGGAGATATATCCAAGAGACCATTAAATCACTACAGTGCTTATTTCTGGAAAAAAAATGCATATCGTCACATAGCGGCTGATCATTCAGCCTTATTTTAGTTTAGAAAAAACAAATTGTGATTCATCTAAAAGTTTGTTTTCCTCTTCCAGTTGAGCTACAACCTACAGCAGTCCTGTTGGAGAGCGTACAAACGGAAAACGAAGACAAGACACCAGGCAACAACAAGTCGCCGTGCCAAAAGTGTGGGATCCTCTTCACCACCACATCAAATTTGAGACGGCATGAGCGACTACAGCACGGCCAAGACCAACAGCCCATTTTATGCATAGATGCCAAAAATGCAATCTATGTCACACCGAAGGATCTGCACGGACCGAGAGTGCCCATTCACATCCGTAAATCCTTCGCCTTACAGATTCTGTTGTGTGAACTGGAGGAGTGCTGGGATTTCATGAAAGCGCAGGCCCAGAGCGGGAATCCTGGTAAGGAGTGCCGTCACCTCGTCAGAACTAACCATGCGCGGCACTACGCTTCCCCTCCACCGCTATGTGTTAACTCTCTAAAGGAAATGACTGACAAACACCTCCTGTCCACGTCGGAGAAACAAGAGTGCCAGGAGATGAACTCTAGGGCGTGTATAGAAGGAGTCAATTGTGTGTACCCTATTTTTTGGGGCGAGCATGACATTTCAGAGAGATGCATCTACTTTTCTGTGTACACCGACCTTGAGGACAAATGGTGTCAGTTTGGGAGGACGCGCGTCTCGTTTGACACCAAATCTGGCAACTGGAAGTGTCTATGTGAACGCAGAAGAAACCGCTGCATCCACAAGTGTTTATCCATGTGGTGGTTGTTTCAGGAGCGTCTTGAGTTGTTGCAAAATACCCTAGATGTCAGTGCCGAAAGAGTTGATGTGCTTGAGGAAGTGGTCATGGATACAGAGGACGTGGTTAAAATGTCTTCTGAGGGTGACAACCTTTGTTAGACTCAACATCCGTCAGAACTTCTCTCATTTTCTGTCTTCACTCAATAAAAACTCTAGACATACCCTGCATTCTGGCTTGTATTTTGCTAATGATTGGTTTGCAATGCTGTGCTGTATTTGCAGTGTTGGCGTTGCTCATTACAAGTCAGATTACTTTTTTCAAGTAACTAGTCAAGTGACACACTTTTACGTTTACAATGAAATACTTTTTCAAATAAGTAATGCCAGTTTCCCCTTTTTGGACAACAGGAGTGAGGTGCAGAGGCACTTCCTTCAGCCTGAGGCTTATTAATTGAACTTTTGGTGTGAAAGGACTTTTACAGCTGCCAAAAAAAAAAAAAACTTTTGAATTATTTGTTATTTAAAATCAAATAAGCAAACATAGCCTAGGTGATAAAAACCATTATGAAAATTAACCATGGTTTTATTATAGTAAAAGTGTACTAACCATGTATTTTTGCATATTGATTGCCATTTGTATAACCATAGTTTTACTACAAAGCCCATGGTTAATTTGAGGTTACCATGGTTTGACTATAGTAACCATGTTTTTTGGTTTTATTTGTAGTCAAACCATTGTTAATTTTCATGAGGAAAGTAATGCAAAAGTAACATAAATGTATTATTTTCTATAAAAAGTAACTACCACAGTAATGCAATATTATAATGATTACTTTTAAAAGTAACTTTCCCCGACATTGTATGTTTATGACATTGCCACACTAATTTTAACAATGTTAAATATTTTAGATTTATGTTGCAAATGTGTTTAACGTCATGAGGTTTACTCGTGCATTAAATCCTAACAAGGTTTAATTAAAAAGCAAAATGTGTGTTCTCATGCTTTCAAAGCCAAATGTAATTTGTGGGGAGGTTTCACTTTAGGCTTTGTGTTGCACTGTAAATGGTGAGAGTTATGTGACGATATTTTGTGTTGACAACACAAGACCCATTTACACAAAGACACTGATACACAGATGTTTCGCGACTTTATAAATGCCCTCATGGCTGTGCCACGACTGGTTTAGTTAACTGTTTTAGCCAGTATTTTAAAAAGTTTACACTACATAAATAGTGCTCATTATTATGATTTTTAAATGCATCTTTATGTATGTTTGAACAGCAAAGTCTGTATTACATCATAATAAAGGAATTAAAGAAATACTGGCTTAGAGGATGCCCAAGTTTTATGCTTAACATTTTTTCTGGTTCACTTCTAAATAAATGTTCAGATAAATAAATTCAAAGGCATCGGGAATGAACTTCAGCTAAGAGAAAACTAATGCCAATACAGCTTTGATTCTCATTCAAGTAATGATATTTTTAAATTTCACATTTCCACTTAATTTACCATAAACTTTAAGATAGTGGAGTTTATTTATTCATTTGTTTTCATTTGGAATTGACTCCTTTGCTCCACCGTCAGGCTCTAATGTCATTAATAGCAATATGAAGCATTTCGTTTGTCTTTGAAAAACAAGCCTCTGCAAAAATGACACATTTCAAAAAGATGTTTAAATTAATGTTATATTAAAAAAAATCCTTATAGCAGAGATGTGCCGCACGCTGCACACTATCACACGTGAATTGGTGTAGATGCAACACTTTAAATCATCAAAGGATTGTGCACTCATGATGCGCGCATGCGCAGATCATATTCCTCCCGAGCAAGACCAGCACTGGTGAGAATAAATTCATTATCTGATCGCTTCACATTACACACAATTCATGTCATGCCATTAATACGCGATCGATATAAACAGATTTGACTTTGCATGCATGTCTGGATACTTATGAGGACGCGCGTTTCATCGTATTTTCCTTCATAAAATGATTTAATAACCCTTATAATTAGCAATTAAGCTGAGGTTGCCTTGAAATTACAACATATGTTTTAAGATCGATCATCTTAACAGAGCGCATCTGTCTTTTCCTTCCAAATACATCGGAATCAGATGTTCCTCAAAAAGCAGTCTCTCAGTCAAGAGCCGAATGAAATAATGAATGGTTCGCCTACTTTACAGTTTACTGCACAAGAACATGGACTTCCGCCATTTTGCACTGCTGGAGTAAAGATTATTTTTGGGAGCGTTGGAACTGATGCTTTTTGAAATGGAACTGAAGATTCACTCAGTGTCAGCATCATCACCACCATCAGTTATGCATTATGCGTAATCATCACCATCATCATCATCACCACCATTGGTTTATGGGATGAGCATCATCACCATAACTTCATGGATTATGCATCTCCATCAGTTAATGATTTTATGCTTCATCATCACTATCAGATTATGGTTTGAGCATCAACATCACTGTGCTTCATCTTCTTTATTATCCTGTTACTCTTTCCTCCTCAATGACTAATTGTCTTCCTCTTAAAATATCTTAGAAATTGCAGTGTTTTAGCTATGGTAATTTGAAATTCATTTTTAAAGTTTCAAATATCCAGTTATCCAGAGAAATAGATCATGTTGTCAATGTTCCACATAAATAGTGAAATGACTTCTATGCTATCATCATTGTGTCCTCAATTTCTCTGTTGTTAGTGGTTTTGAGCAGAGTCTTGCTATGAGTGCCAAAGCAGACCTGGGTGTCCTGCCACATGATGCAGATGTCCCATCTGACAGCAGCGTCTCTCAAGCTCCCAATGACGGCTCTGCACAGCGGCTGAAACCCCAGGATACTACCACAATCATTTTCCCAGGTGCTTGCAATTGAATAGAAAGTGTAGTAGATGGATTTAATTGAATTTGACATCTTTTCTCTTTTAAAACTAAAAAGGTAAACAAATTTGGCTTGCTGTCCAAGGATTTATCGTCTGTTTTTATTTCTTGCATTTTGATTGACAGAATTAAATGAACATACCTCTCTGTTTATCCATTTAGAGGTGTTGAATATTGTGGATAAAACACTATTTACTCTTATTTTCTTTGAGACAAAAAGCTTTTATTTTCCCAAAGCTTCTGCTCATCCGTTGCCAAAAGTGGAGCTGCCTCCAGATGCAATCAAGGCGATTAAAAGCAGTGAACTGGAGGCCACATCACTTCCTGCTCAGGTTGGAGGGACCATTGTCCATGTTCTGGGCTGGAAAGAGGGAATGGCCATCCTCCCTGGAAGCAATCTGAAGGTGAGCAAAGTGTCTGTGTTTGTGTGGCCCTGTATGTGTTGATTTTGATGGCAACGAGCGAGCTCTCGAGTTCTTTCAAAAAGCAGCCGTCTCTGTGCTTACCGGCAGATGTGATGTTATAGTGCCTGGGTGTGTGAATAAAGAGCTGTAGTCTGCTCAGTTTACAACATTTTCTCCACAATGTGCAAAGTCAGTGGTCAAAAGTTTACATACACCTTGCAGAATCTGCTAAATGTTAATTATTTCACCAAAATAAGACGGATTATACAAAATGCGTGTTATTTTTTATTTAGTACTGACCTGAATAAGATATTTCACATAAAAGATGTTTACATTTTGTCCACAAGAGAAGATAATAGAATTTATAAAAATGACCCCGTTCAAAAGTTTACATACACTTGATTCTTAATACTGTGTTGTTACCTGAATGATGTGTTTTTGTTGTTGTTGTTTTTGTTTGTTTTTTTGTGTGTTTTTGTCTAGTGATAGTTGTTCATGAGACACTTTGTTTGTCCAGTTAAACTGCCTGCTGTTATTCAGAAAAATTGTTCAGGTCACACAAATTCTTTGGTTTTTCAGCATTTCTGTGTATTTGACCCTTTCCAACAATGACTGTATGATTTTGAGATCCATCCGAGGGACTGAGCGACTTATATGCAACTATTACAGAAGGTTCAAACAACATGCTCCAGAAGGAAAAATGATGCATTAAGAGCCGGGGGGTGAAAATTTTTTGAATTGAAAATCAGGGTAAATGTACTTGACTAAATGTCAAAAATGTGACTTATTTTGTCTTCTGGGAAACATTTACGTTTAGTCATTTAGCAGACACTTTTATCCAAAGTCATTGTTGGAAAGGGTTCAAATACACAAAAATGCTGAAAAACTAAAAAGATTTTGGGACCTGAAGGATTTTTCTGAAAAACAGCGGACAGTTTAAAAGAGAAGTCCACTTCCAGAACAACAATTTACAGATAATGTACTCACCCCCTTGTCATCCAAGATGTTCATGTCTTTCTTTCTTCAGTCGTAAAGAAATTATGTTTTTTGAGGAAAACATTTCTAAATTTTTCTCCATATAATGGACTGATATGGTGCCCCGAGTTTGAACTTCCAAAATGCAGTTTAATTGCGGCTTCAAAGGGCTCAAAATGATCCCAGCTGAGGAAGAAGGGTCTTATCTAGCGAAATGATCGGTTATTTTCATAAAAATAATACAATGTATATACTTTTTAATGTCAAACGCTTGTCTTGTCTTGCTCTGTTTTTGTTCAGGTTCATGACAGTTAGTGTATGTCGAAAAACTCCCATCTCATGTTCTCCCTCAACTTCAAAATCATCCTATATCACTGTTTTACCTTTTCTGTTAAGGGTGTTTGATCTTTGCATGTTCACTTTGCAAAGACTGTGTCGGTACTTCTGCAGTGATGTACGATGATTTTGAAATGATTTTTGAAGTTGAGGAAGAAAATATGATGGGAGTTTTTCGACATACCCTAACTGTCTTGAACCAGAATACACAGAGTTCAGGGAGAGTAAGACAAGACAAGCATTTGACATCAAAAAGTATTTAAAGTGTATTTTTTAATGAAAATAACTGATCGTTTCCCTTCTTCCTCGGCTCGTTTGAAGCCGCATTTAAACTGTATTTTGGAAGTTCAAAATCGGGGCACCATATCAGTCCATTATATGGAGAAAAATGCAGAAATGTCTGTCTTTTATGTGAAATATCTTATTCAGGTCAGTACTAGATAAAAAAATAACATGCATTTTGTATGATCCTTTTTTTTTGGTAAAATAATTAACATTTTGCAGATTATGCAAGGTGTATGTAAACTTTTGACCTCAGCTGTATTTATCTGAAATAAAGATTTAACCATGACATGTTATCAGTGTGATTGCTGAAGATAATTGTGAAACCAAATTCAGGGAGTGGAAAACACAGATTGAATTCATATCAGTTTAGTTATTTTAATTTTTCAATTAAAATTTAAAAAGTCTAAATACATTCACTCATTTAGCAGATGCTTTTATGCTAAGTAATTTCCAAATACATAAGCATTTCATCCTATGAATGCAGTAACATGTAAGGTTTTTCCCTAATATAAATTAAATGATAAATAAAATGCCCAAAATTGCACCTGAAATAATCTGCCAAATGATATGAAAATCCAAATATTGTGTTTGACAGCTGATTTTCATAATCCAGTACAATAATACATGCCATAATACAAAATAAAATAATACTCAAATATCTCTCAAATACTTGAGAGGAACATCTCAAATGTTAAATCAAACACTCAAGTGACTTTAAATGCCAAATGTTTACAGTGTAAATTTGCAAGACTGTGTGATTTTTGTGATGTGGTTTGAGAAGTTAAAATAATGGTGATGTTATTTCTTCCATGCCAACGTGTCTAAAAGGCAGGCAGAGGTGTTTTGTTGCCATAGCAGTGCAATAACAGGTCCCAAGTGATTTTGTGTATAATGAGAAGAGGAGAGGGCCAAACACCAAACCCTGAGACACCCCAGTGGTTGACCAGTGTGACTTAGACACTGCTCCCCTCCAAGATACCCCGAAGGATCTGCCTGTCCTGTGTAGTGCAGTTCCCATGATGACCAGTGCAGAGAGGGAAGGTCTGGTGATTTAACATGTCAAAAGCTGCAGATAGAGGTCGCTCTCGCACCAGTCGAAGTGATGGATAGAACGGCAATCACCTCTGTTGAAAAAGTGAAAAAAAAGCATTTGACTTTAGTGTGGGGAATTATATATTACTTTTTATTACTGCATAAAAATAACACTATTCTGCTTTCTGCAGTTATGTGTTAGTGATACTGGTTCCCTGGAAGTGATCAGTGATGGGAAAATAGGCTCTGCTAATCTGACCCCTGAAGGAGTGCAGACAAAATCAACTGATATGGAGCTCAAACAAGCTGAAAAATCAGGTATTTATTCGTTAGAGGTCTCTGGATTCTTACATTATTCTTACAGGCATGGCTATATGATGTTTTGAAGTCTGATTGTCAGTTTATAGCATTTTATAAATGAAAGTATAATCAGTCTGGGCTCAGAATTAACATTTTACAGGAGCAAAGCCAGAGTAAAAATGGACCCTTTTCACAAGACTGTGATGACGTGTTTCAGCAGTCATTAGTGTCATAAATCCTTTAAAGTTTTTAATATTTAGATTATTAAACAAATTAATGTACATTTATAACACTATACTTTGTATTATACCAACTTTTCATCAAGTTACAAAAAAACTAGTTAACGCTATGCAAGGGTGTTTCTAATGCAGCGTCGATGGGAGGGACGGTAAATTTGACATCGTTCTCTTTTCTGACTGTCGATATCAGTCTCTCTCGATTTTTTCCTGTAAGTGAATGTCGTGAAAACACTATCGTGGAGTGTTTCTTGTGCAATTTGAGCAAATGTGAATGCAAAAAATATATTTGTGGCACTCTCCCATTCACTGCTCTCGGATTTTACCCAACTTTGACGACTTTCGCTATGAGAAACCCGGAAATGTGAGAAAGGTCCATTGGCTTTGACGAGTACATAAAATAGTTACTTTATTGTTATCCAGTCCCTTAATTATTATGCTAATTATCAATAACATTTTGCAAGTATTGCAAAAGAAAACTTTTTTTTTTTTTTTTTAATTTAAACTATTTACTTTTCGTGCATAAATTCTATGTTGATACCTTAAATGTCATGAAAAACACTTTTTAAAAAAATATATTTTTGAAATTAGTAAGCAGTAAGCTGAACAATTGTCCTGTCAGTTTAAGAGGATTCGGGGATATCTGGAATGTGAAAGATTAAAAAAATGAGATACACAAAAATATGTATGGAAAATCCCAATTTCTTTTGTGATACAGATGTGAAAGTGTTTTTTACGCTCAACATTTTATGTAAAATGTAAATTTGGTGTAAACAGCAAGTTTAACTCAAGCTGGATGAACAGTAGTACAGTGACAAGTTCAGTAGGAAATATGCTGCGACCAATGAAATTTTTTAATTTCTAAACCATTGAAAATGTTAATTTTGGACCCTGTAATCAGTATATATCTAACATGCATGAAATCTTACAAGCTATCAGCAGTTGTCTTTCCAATAGCACCATCATTAATATGAATGTTGGCTTACAGACGTCTCAGCAGGTGGGAATGTCAGGCCGGCTGTCTTTGTAGAGGCCGACAGACTTCAGAGAGCACGTATGGAGGCTCAGGACAATCCAGCTCATAGCAAGTGCAGCGAAGCGTCGCTCAAACAGACTTACCTGACGGAGCTGCACGGAGAGACGATGTCTGACAAGTAAATTAACTACTAGACTTACACATCTATTTAACTCATGTAGAATAAATATGTAAGAGGCGGATTTCTTGCATCTATAGAGCAAAGTACTTATTACAGTCAGATTCCAGATATTGATTGAATGAGTAAAGTGACACTGTGTAGCATGTTCTGTATGGATGCTTTAGTCCTGCAGGGATTGCAGAAGCACAGGTGATCTATCATGAGCATGAAATGCTAAAGCCCATGAAAAAGAGGAAGAGGAGGGAATACAACAGCCCATCGGAGGAAGAGTCAGATGCTGAACCAATGGTGCAGTTCTTCAAATGAATGTCATTATTTTTACATTATCAATTTGGTGCTTTGTGTTCTTATGCAATGAAATGCTCTTCTGTCATTAGGAGGAGAAAGTGGAGCCTTTAAAAATGGATGGGAGACAGAACAAAGCAGGTACTTCATCACACTCCCAGGATACACAGTAATTACTTTATGAAACCATCACTAATGAGCCAAAGTTAGGTTTTATACACTTGCTCTCTGCTCCCACACAACTGTCAATGCATTCCTTCTTGACTGTCGAAATGCAGGTTTGGTTTTCCTTACCAACGTGATTTCATTAGTATTTGCAGGTATTCGAATGCAAAGTGACACTGATATGAACAATACCAATGCATGGACATCTGCCAAAATATAAACGCTTTACAGATTTAACTTTAGATGTACAAATGTTTACATGTGATGTAATTATTATGTTTGTGAAATATGTACAAACCAGAATTATTATAGATAACTGAAGCTAAATCGAAACCCAAAACCATAAAAAACATTTTCGTTACTTTAAATAAAATACACATTAACTGTAATAATAAAATATATGAAAAACTCATTTTATTTCGGCTAGTGGGCAGTATTTTTATTCCAGCAAGTAACGTTTCTCATTTTCATTTAGTTAAACTTGATTTATAAAACTTAAAAACAAAAAGTATACAGACATTATTAAAAAAAATAAATTCAACAAAATTACTATGACCTTAACAAAAATGTAATTGAAAATGAAAGAATGAAAATCAAAAATGTAAAATATTAATAAAAACTATATTAGTACCTCAATTATACTAAAATAACATGATGTCTTTTTCTTTGTTTGTTTTTACAAACTATGAGGTACATCCAAAATATTGTCTGTAGTAATGGAGCACATTCTGCTTTTGAACGTCAATCAATGGATCTACATATTTAGGGCCCTATGATTTCTGTGATGCGGAAAATGCGGACGGAATTGCAGAATCCAGTCATAAAAACGGAATTCACTGAATAACGTGGAATGTCAGGGACTTTGTCAAAATTTGAATGAACTAATCAAAAGTAGGTCATTACACTTAAATCAAACCGCAATATGGACTAGTATCTGTAAATATTACACCGCAAAAATACCATTTAAATGTCAATCCTGCATGTTGTGTGTGTCTCTGTTTTAATGAATTGAGCAGCTGAGCGGTTTTGTTTACTACACACACTGAAGCGCACGTGACACTCGCGGTGATTACAGTGTCTGTTGTCTCACTAAATGAGGACATAAATACATGAACAATATCTTCTGAGAGTCACTTCATGCATTTGACCGTTCCGTTTTAGGAAAACTAGCCTCATATCACATACACACAGAAATATAAAGGTACACATGGCAACCCGTCAAAATAAAAGTCTGGTTTAACTTGAAGACATTGTGCCAGATATATATTACTACTATTACTACTACTAATGAAACAAACAATATTTTTTAGGGTATAATCACACAATATTTCTTCCATGTTTTAATTTTAATAGTAAATTCCTCTTTGTTTGCCAAAAAAAAGTTTGCTTAATTTTCAATAATTAAAAGATAATTAATGTTTTATGCCTTCATTTGATAACCAGAACATTTTAAATACACAACACAGAATTTCTAAGGCTAAAAAACCTTTCATAAGGCTATTTTAAGAATACATTTGAATAAATTAAGTATGCATTCAAATAATAAAACATGCTAAAACAGAATTTGATCACAATAAAACAGGGTGAGAAAAAATAACATTTCATAGGGCCCTAAACATGTCATTTTTGTTAAACCTTTATTACATTGATGTGAAATTGTATAAGTTTCATGATTTTAATTAATTAGACATGCTCTTTGATTAATAAAATTTAATTTAACCATTAAAAAGGAGTTGGGAAAAATTAAAATGGGAAAAAACGGAATTTGGAAAAAAATAAAACGGAATTTGGGAAAAAATTAAATAGATTTCATAGGGCCTACATTTATATCTATTGATATTTGTATCAGTGTGTGCTAAAACTGCTGTACCATACTAATAATGAGATCATATTGTCATAACACATGCAAACAGTGTCCTTCACATATATAACTATGTAACAGTTCTCTCTGTAGGTTCAGCAGAGAGTAAGCTGGAGTTGTGGTCGTGGCCGCAGTATCTAGAGCAGCAGAAAGCTTTGGCCGCTCCAGCCAGACTCTTCCAGGAGGTTTGACTTCTTAATTTCACTTTGCTAGTGATTTAATCTTAAACTCCTTCATTCAGTGACATTTTATGGTGTGATATCAGAGCATATATTTCTTCTTTTTTTTTTTTTAAATATTATGTTTATCCATGTAACCGGTCTAGACCCAGAGGGTTCCCATGATTACGAACAGCTTCAGACAGGGGATGAAGTTAGAAGGCATCGACCCCCAGCACCCCTCTATGTATTTCGTGCTGACGGTCGCTGAGGTACATTGAAACATCTCTGCACATTTCACGTTCTGTCTGTTATGACTATAATCTGTCCAGAGGACTCTGACTCTGAGTGCTCATTCTTTAAAAATGCTTTATGTAGGTCTGCGGCTTCAGATTACGCCTTCATTTTGATGGTTATTCTGATTGCCATGACTTCTGGGTCAACGCCAACTGCCCTGATATTCACCCACCCGGATGGTGTGAGAGCACAGGACACAAACTATACACCCCAAAAGGTAAATTACAAAGCTGAAATCTGTTCAGATGAGAAGAATAAGTAAAACAGGTGATAAACATATAATGTAATACGCATACATACAGTTGAAGGTTATATACAGGTTATATAGGTTATGTAGGTTGAATTATATACACTAAACTAAACAAAAGTTTGGAATCATTAAGATTATTAAGAAAAAAAATTTCTTATGCTTATCAAGGCTGCACTGATATGATAAAAACCCTTAATATAATTAAATATTATTACAATTTAATTGTTTAAGTGCTTGCTAAGTGATCAAAGCTGAATTTACAGCATCATTACTCCAGTCTTCTGTGTCACATGATCCTTCAGAAATCATTATTTCATCATAATTTCTTTCCCTTAAATTTCTTTCCCTTTGAATAGTGGTAGCGTTTTAGTGTTTCACACTTTCTTCATAAATATTAAGCTGCAAAAACAGTTTTTGAAAATTTATAATATAGAAGTGAGCATATATAACACACACACACACAATATATATATATATATTAGGGCTGTCAAATGATTAAATTAATCGCAATTAATTGCATACAAAATAAAAGCTTGAGTTTGCCAAATATATGTTTTTGTACTGTGTAATTATTATGTATATATAAATACACAAATTAATGTATATATTTAAGAAAAACATGTTGTTTATATACAAAATATTTATATTTATATGTAATAGAAATTATATAAAAATTTTAATACATATACTTGTAAACATTTCTTGAATATATACATGAATGTGCTTGTATTTATATATACATAATAATTACACACAGTACACACACATATATTAGGCAAACTCAAAGTTTCATTTTGTATGCGATTAATTGTTTGACAGCCCTAAAATATATATTCTAAAAACACATTTCTTATATGCAAACACTTGACATTCATTACTATATGAATGTTACAAGATTGCTTTTCTACAATTTCACATACAGTTGGCTAATGAACTATATTACTTTGCTTAAAATGTTTTCTGTGAATAATATTAATAATAAATGTAATCTCATATTGAATATTGCTGCCTTTTGTCATATTGCTGAAGCAGGGTATAGTGATTTTACCATGGTAAGTGGACTTGTGTCAAGAAAATCCCTTAATCATGGGAAAATCGTTGTAACCAGGGCCTAAAATTAACACTCGCCAAATGTGAGTAAAAATGCGGCGTTGACGAGTACATGTAACAGTGTCAGTCACCAGTGGTGAGTAAAACTTTTACAAAATATATCAATGCAGTGTAGTGAAAACAACAGCCAGTTTTTAAAGAGATCTGCAGTTTCTGACGTAAGCGAATAAAATAATCTTTTCCAAACAGAAGATCATTGTGATTAGCTGTTCTGTCATTAGAAACAAGAGTGAATCAAATAATGATATACAAACGGGCTGATCAGGTCAGAGCAGTGCGATGACCAGCTTGTCCCTAGACACAGTTCTAATAACTTTTACCTGAGAAGATATTGCTGCTTCATTTCGGAAGAATAACTTTTCCCTTCTTTATTCTTCATAACCCGAGAATGTGGCGACACATATCTGAGGTTACGCCGCCTAAACGGTTTAGTATAGTTTGAAAGGCTGCACGTTCGGCTGTACGCATACACTGAGCCGCTTCAGACAGCGTACCAGTGTCACTTCAGCGGACGAAAACACACACACAATCATGTCAAAATGCACTGTTTTGGCGAGTTACCTCATGTATACACATGTATGCATATACAATTTATAGTTTATGTGAAGATTGTTTTAAAATCACTTAAATTAAAAGTTGTTATATATTTTCTAAAAGCATAAAAAAGAAGAAATATTAGCTTTCAATTATACTGTGATGTTGAATGGCTATAATTAATAGGTCAAATTGAGGAAAAATGCATTTAATAGAGACACCAGTAGCAGAACAAATTAAAAACATTGTAAATATGTTTAGTCATTGTAGTAGTAATAACTACCTGTTTTTGCAAAAAGCATTTCATGGCCGGGAAAAAAAAAATTGGCAAGTAAATTTTATCACGTCACCGACTATTGGCAGATGTGGCAAAAAGTTAGTTTTAGGCCCTGGTTGTAACCAGTGTTGGGGGTAACGCATTACAAGTAACGCGAGTTACGTAATAATATTACTTTTTTTAAGTAACTAGTAAAGTAACACATTACTTTTGAATTTCTAAGAAAATATCTGAGTTACTTTTTCAAATAAGTAACGCCAGTTACCTTTTTCCCCATTTATTGATTGACAAGTCTCCTGTCGGGAAATTGTGAGTAAACATGATGTTACCGTATTCTAGACTAAATATGAACATGCATTAATTCATCTCACTCTCAAAAAACAGATTCAGTATTCCTCAAAATGAATAAAAACAGTGAAATGCAAACTCAGTATACGACGCAACCCTGCAATAATTAAATGTTAAATAACACAAATATCCTTTATGCATTTAATCTCATTTTATTAACCAGTGTCTTTGCTGCTGACCTTCCATGATGCAGTTCAACCAAACTAATAAGCAAAAATTACTTTAGATAAACTAACATTTGTGCTTCATTTTTTATAGCTGAACAGTGATCTCCTGCATAAATGTACTTTTCTTTCAGCCTGAGGTGAATTCATTTCACTTTTGGTGTAAAAGGACTTTTACATTAGAATTGTTTTATATTAAAAACAAAGAAGCAAGCCCTGCCCAGATTAAAAAAGTAACGCAAAAGTAGTGTAACACGTTACTTTCCTTAAAAAGTAACTAAGTAACGTAGTTACTTTTTCAGGGAGTAACGCAAAATTGTAATGCTTTACTTTTAAAAGTAACTTTCCTCAACACTGGGTGTAAGTCATGGCCTCTTATGGCTTATTGCTTTAATGTAGTTCAAAAACATATACTACAAAAAATTAAGATTTATTATATATCACAGCTGCTATAGATGTACTAACATAACATTTTATATTGTAAATTGATGTTACAGTTTATGTAAAGGTTTTTATTTTAACCATTCAACCTCTTCCCTTGCAGGATGTAAAGAAGAAGAGTTTTCTTGGTCCAACTACCTAAAAATCACCAGATCACAAGCGGCACCGAAAGAGTTGTTCTTTAGCTCAGTCAAAGTGAGTCACGATGGCCAAACACTAAACCTGTGCTGCAGTTTCTTACTGAAGGACTGTGTGTGAACATACAGCT
Source organism: Labeo catla (assembly GCA_012976165.1). Taxonomy (NCBI): domain Eukaryota; kingdom Metazoa; phylum Chordata; class Actinopteri; order Cypriniformes; family Cyprinidae; genus Labeo; species Labeo catla. Next base: position 24,702 of record VONZ01000310.1, read on the forward strand.
TGTTTTATGACTGTGCAGCTGGAGACGGACTGTGGATTTGAGGTGGGGATGAAGCTGGAGGCCGTGGACCGCATGAACCCCTCGCTCATCTGTGTTGCCACGGTAACAGACAAAGTGGGCAACCGTTTCCTGGTTCATTTTGATAACTGGGACGACACGTACGACTACTGGTGAGTTTTTCACATTTGTTTAAATGATACCGTATATATCAGGTCCGGTGTGAAATTAATAGGCTTATTATTGAAAATGAAGTTGATTTCAGTTTCTTCTTCATCGTAGGTGTGACGCTCATAGCCCGTACATTCATCCCATTGGCTGGTGTCATGAGAGGGGCCTCCCGCTGACGCCCCCTCAGGGTAACGCACACATCCTGTCAAACTGAGTCTGAATGTCCTCAAACGCAACGTACAAATACTTCATGACTCCACTTTAGCTTCTTTACTCAGCTGTAAATGTTTAAGCTGAGATCGATTTCGAAAAGGAAGTGAATACCTTTACTTTTTACATAATTTGTGACCAAATTGGTACTTTGTTATTTAAGTGCTGTTATTATGGATTTTATTTGAGTTGTTTCTATAGATGTGCATTACCTTTCACAAGTTTGCGGTCTTTTTTAAAGAAATTGATTTCTATTTCATTAATGATTAATTAAGTTGATCAAAAATGAGAGTGAAGACATTTATAACGTAATGAAAGATTATTTGAAGTTTCTATTAATTAAAGACTTGTGAAAAAATGTCATGGTTTCTGCAAAAATGCAGTTTTCAACATTGATGATAATAATAAGAAACACCATTGTAAACTCACTGTATCCTGGCCACAGAAATATGACAAAAGACAACAATATTCAATATAGAATTACATCTGTTGTTAATATTATGCACAGAAAACATTTTAAGCCAAGTAATATAGTTCATTAGGCAACTGTATGACTGAATGTGATCCTGTAGAAAAGCAGACTTGTGACATTAATATAATACATTAATACAGTGTCAGTTAAAAGTTTGGTAAATATATATTTAAAGAAATAATAAGAAACATTTATTGTTATTATCAATTGTGAACATTTTTGCTGCTTAATTTTTTTGTGGAAAAGTTTAGGGGAAAGTTAAAAAAGAAAAACACTTTTATTTAGCAAGGTCACGTTAAATTATTCAAAAGTGTCAGTAAACACATTTATAATGTGGCAAAAGATTTATATTTCAAATAAATGTTGTTCTTTTGAACTTTCTATTCATCAAATAATCCTGAAAAATAAAATGTATCACAGTTTTTACAAAAATATTGGGCAGCACAACTGTTTTCAACATTGAAAATAATCAGAAATGTTTCTTGAGCAGCAAATCAGCATATTAGAATGATTTCTGAAGGATCATGTGACACTGAAGACTGGAGCAATGATGCTGAAAATTCAGCTTTGATCACAGGAATCATTACATTTAAAAATATTTTGACAAAACAAATGATTTTAACCCTTGTGCATCAATAACAAAAAGTTACAAAAAGGTCCATAGTGGACAAAAATGTCCATGTCAAAAAACTGTCATAAACATTTGAAGCGTGGGAGCACAGACTTACGTTTGGTCTCATTTTAAAGAAGACCCATGACAGATTACTGATTAAGTAGAAAAAGTTTAAAAAGTAAAATAAAAAAAAGTTCTAGAGTTTAAGTTTATGAAAATGCTTTTATATAAAGCATATTTTATATTTTATATAAAATATATATTTTATGAAACATGTTGAACTCTAGAAAATCTAAAATCTAAACAAGCTGCGTTCCAAATTTAAGGTTGTTATCTCAAAAAATGAGCTTTCAGGAGGATTTTGTTTGGGCCAGCAAAACTCCACTGGTGCACACAGTGGTTGGATTTGTGATTTGCAGTAGAGTTTTTCTCTCTCAAATATTACAAGAACACACATTGCACACACACAATAGTTTTTTTATGACACACATACAAACCACACTCTGACATCCACACAAACACACCCACACAATTATAGCTGCATTATTTATCCATATGGTAAAAAATGTCATTTTAAAGCCTTGCAACAGAATGAAAGTCTGTTAACAAAAATTGCATCATTTTATAGTTGAATGGCACTGTGATAAAAAATAGCAGTTTTAATGGGTTTCAATGTGGACGTTCTTGTCCAAAATGTGCTGAGTGTAACAATTTTTTGTACTTAGTACAAAATAGATTTATTAAAGGAAATGGAGGTAAAATACACACCTGTGCCAAAATGTATGCAGCTGGCAATAACACGGGTGAAATGATCACAAAAAAACAAGACTGAAAAGGACAAAAAAAGTCCAAAAGGTTGCACAAGGGTTAAATTTCTGACAAATGCAGCTTTAGTGATGAAGCATCATGTCTTCTTTCAAAAAATCTTACTGACCCCAAATGTTTGAACGCTAGTGGACTTGTATGTTTGAATGCTCACGTCTGCCTATTTGGGCTCAATGTGATCTTGTCCCGACAGATTATCCTGACCCTGACAGGTTCTCGTGGGAGAGATATCTGGAGGAGACGGGCTCAACCGCGGTCGCTTCTGAAGCCTTCAGAGTGGTGTGTGAAATCTCTCAGTCCTAATGAAATACACTGATAACTGTATTAAAACCACTTCCATGATCAAAAGGACTAAATAGGAAAAGTGACTCTTCTTGTGTATTTGCGCAGCGCCCTTCCCACAGCTTCCAGGTGCAGATGAAGTTGGAGGCGGTGGATAAGCGGTGTCCGGGCCTGATCCGCGTCGCTACAGTGCAGGAGGTCGACACTTACAGAATCAAGGTGAGAAAAACACTGCTTCTGTAGACAAACTCCAACTTACAGCTATGCCAGGTTAATCAAATAACAAAACAAAATAGGCATAAAAAGTAATGCTTTTAATGCAGATGTATTCACTATAATTAAAAAGTGTGGGTTCTGTATGATTTTTTTAATGTTTTTGAAAGACCAGTCTTCTGCTCACCATGGCTCCATTTATTTGATCAAAAATACAGTAACACAGTAATACAATCTAAATAACTGTTTTCTATGTGAATGTATTGTAAAATCGAATTGATTTCTGTGATCAAAGCTGAATTTTTAGCATCATTACTCCAGTCTTCATCATTCTAATATGCTAAATTTGCTGCTCAAAAAACATTTCTGATTATTAGCAATGTTGAAAACAGTTGTGCTGCTTCATATTTGATCAAATAAGTGTGTTCTTGCTGGGTAAATTAATTTCTTAAAAAAAAATCCAAACATTTAAATGGTAATGTCTGTAAAGTGTATGATTAATTTAAATATGAAAAATAGAATTTAAAATAGCAAACTAAGTACAAATGTTACACGTTCTCTTGATGTTTAATGTTTCTCAATGTTTTTTGAGAAGCAAAATTGTGTACAATAGTGGGAATTGTTTACAGAAAATATATATTAAGCTTATTTCTCTTAGTTAGCCCACTGATGCGTTTTTCACTAAATTTTTACTACATTTGTAAGAAAAAGTCATGTAATTTGTATACTTTTCTTTAAAAATATGTTATGTAAGTTGCTTTTCGAATAGATTTAAAGGGGTGCTATTATACTTTTTCACTTTTTGAACTTTAGTCAGTGTGTGGTGTGTACCTTTGGGCATAAAAAAGATCTACAGAGTGACAAATCTCAAAGTCCACTCCAAAAGGAGATATTTAGTTTTTAAAATATCCTTTTTCAAGAGCTACAACGAACGGCTCCTTTGGACTACAACGTTTGTTTTCCGCATGCAATGATGTCACAACGCAGTCCATTAGAATTTCATTAAATTAAATCCCACCCACGGAAATTTGAATTGTTGGGGGATGTGTAGGGACGAGGTGGGGGATTAGCCTAACTTTAACTTAAACTGGTTTCGGGTAATGAAACTAAGTATGTAAATAATTAAATACATTAGCATGATAATATCATGCAGGCTGACGATAGGACCCAACACTACTGTAGTGTATTATTTACTCACCCTCCATGCATCCTAGGTGTATATGACTTCCTTCTTTCAGACGAATGCAGTCAGAGTTACCTTAAAATTTATCCTGGCACTCCCAAGCTTTAGAACGGCATAGACGGGTGTTTCTCTTCATCAGTCCAAAACAAGTCCAATAAAGTGCATCAATCCATAATAAAAAGTGCCTCACACAGCACCAGGGAGTTAATAAAAGTCTCCTGTAGCAAATCAATGTGTTTTTGTATGAAAAATATCCATATTTAAAACATAAGAATCACTTTAATCTAGCTTGCGCTAACAGTTGTGCACGGAACTTGCTTCATTGACAAGGGGCGTGGCAGTACTGAAACACTGTGTAAGCTGTTCGACAATTGCAACCGGTGGGACAGCTAACCAATCACAACACATCTGGTTTTTCGGAAGGCGGGCCTTCATTAAACCCAGAACTAATTGAGCCATTTGTGCCAGGCTGGGAGAAATGTATTGTAATATTGTAAATTATATTAGAAATGATGCGTTTTTCAAACCACCAAGCATGAAAGCATGTTCTAGTACACCCCCAAAACAAAATCAAGACTTTGTAAAAGAGCATAATAGGACCCCTTTAAAATATTAAATTAAGAAAGCTGTCTTCTGTGAAAACAGGATATATTTCATATATAAAATGTAAACTGAGAATAATTTACAGTAACTTAATCACATTAAAAACATATTCAATACAAAGCAAACAGAATCCTCACAGAAATCTCCTTAATGAGGCAAACATGTTACTGAGCAGCCTTTCAATGGCACATGGATAAATATAGTTGAGTGAGGGTGAATCAGCCTCATGTCTCTTGTCCTTAGATTCATTTCGATGGCTGGAGTCACTTGTACGATGAGTGGATGGACTCAGACCATCCGGACATCCACCCTGCTGGCTGGTGTGAAAGCACAGGACACCCCCTCAAACCTCCACCCTGCCAGCCCACTGCCCAGAAACCCGGTGAGAAACCTCTAGATCAACCTCAGTCCTCATTCCTCTGACTCTCACATGCTCATGTATAAAATACTCTGTCAGTTCAGAGTAATATGTGTCGTTTAGGTCCACGGGAGAACCTGGCGGCCCGGCAGCCCAACTTCTCGTCCATGTCCTGCAAAAGTCTGCCTCAGCCACGCAGCACCTCCAAATACAGCTTTCACCACAGGTCAGTTTTTCTTGTGCATTTAATGCTTTTCATAATACAAGCAGCTTTACAGAAAGTGTAACACCACTGCTTTAATACACTAATTTAAAAATAAAAAATAGAACAGATGTGTTTTCTGTCACCCAGAAAGTGCCCGACTCCGGGATGTGATGGCTCTGGTCACGTGACCGGGCGGTTCACGGCGCATCACTGTTTATCTGGCTGCCCATTGGCTGAGAGGAACCAGGGCCGGCTAAAAGCGGATCTGTCTGATACAGAAGGATCCAGACGAAACCTGCTGGTCTTTGGCCAGAGAGCGAAAAAATCCCGATATCATGGCAGGTAGGACAATATTAGCATTGTGTTGATCAAGTATAATTGTGTATTTACATATTTTAAAGATATTGCTGTTATGTAAACATTTAATTAAAGTCCCCTTCGTTTGCTGTCACCAGGATTGGACGCCCTCCTAAATATCGCAAAAGTCAGCAAAGAAATTGTCAGAGTGAGTTTTACTTCGCTACATTTTCTATACTTGAAAGTTAAAAATTGTCAATAAAATTACATCAGTGACTGTTGAATGCACAACAATTATTCTGTTTGCTAATAATCTGACAGATTCATTTTTGGTTAGGCAAGTATCAGAATATCCAAATTAAACATGTTATTGCAATTCATTGCACTATTGCATGGTTTTATTAAGGACGTTAATGGTTAATAGTTGATCATGACTGTGCAGAATTATGAAAATTACAGCATGGTAAATGACATGCACAAATACTTCCAGAAAAGTCTCATTCAGAATAATGTAGATTAAGCACAAAAAAGAAACATGTAAACCTATTTTTAGGATAAAAATGATAATGACAAATGATATGCACCAGAATATGAACCTTATTCAGAGCCTCATGTGCATGTAAACATGCTGACTGCGTGTGTGTGTGTGTGTGTGTGTGTGTGTGTGTGTGTGTTTCAGATATGGCGTCGGAGGGAATGTACTCGTCTCTCTTCATGACGGCGTTTACAGCAAACTCTGACCGTACTCTGTCTCTCTGCTGGGAGCAGCACTGTAAGTTGCTGCCTGGTGTTGCAGGAATTCATGCGGGTCAAGTGTCTACCTGGACTACAGAGGAGGTAATCACTTGATTTGACAGTTTGCAATTTTCTTGGGTAAAATATATGAGTAAATGAATTTTAGAGTAAATGATAACATGCAGTTATATAGGACAACACGCACAGGCCATTATTTGCACTTGTACTATATTATTATATACAACTTAGTCACAGTATATATTTCTAACACTTTTATTTTAAATCTAAAAAAAAAAATTAACTAAATAATACAATACAAATCTATAGATACAGCAAACAAACAACAGTCAGTATGTTTTGTATGTTTTTTTTTTTTTTGCAGGTCTTTGGATTTGTCAATAATCTTATTGGTTGTGAGGAGCAGGCACGCATTTTCAAAGATGAAGTAAGTAATAATCTTATTAGATTTAAATTATTAAAGTCCCCCTGTAGTGAAAATCAAGATTTTTATGTTGTTTATTTGTCTATTTCTCTCTGTGGAAAGATGATCTTGTTTACTTTAGCTGCATTTAGCCGCGTTTAGCCGCTAAACTTCCTAACTACCACATTATTAGAAAAGGCGATCGCAAAGATTCATTAAAAACCCCTTATACTCACTTCTGCTGTAAGTGAAGCTGGATCACGAATGATTTGCGTGAACATAGACGGATATATGTAGATCAGGAGGCGCATTCCCTTCACAAACAAACATAATCCACTGCATCTTCAGCGGCTCAGATGTCAGGAGTAAATGACGACCACTATGATCATTATTACATCCAGCAACACCTCAATCGCTCAATCGGAGAAATTCTTGTCTAACTTACATCACTGCTCCAGCATCGAAACAAGGAAAGTTACTGGACTGTTACAGCTGATCTGAGGTAAGACGCTCATGTCAATCAACTATCGTGGGAGTGGCCTCTGTCAGTGTGACGCCACAATGACAGGCATCTGAGAACGGCTCGATTTGAAAAAGGGGATATTATTTTTACAGAATAATTAAAAAACACTGCATGGATTTTTATCATTATAGGGTAGATTTGTACATACACTGACAACACACATTAATGTTCAAACAACATGAAAAAGTGAACTTAGCATCCGATGACCCCTTTAAAGGAGAAGTCCACTTCCAGAACAACAGTTTACAAATAATGTACTCACCCCCTTGTCATCCAAGATGTTCATGTCTTTCTTTCTTTAGTCGTAAAGAAATTATGGTTTTTGAGGAAAACATTTCAGCATTTTTCTCCATATAATGGACTGATATGGTGCCCCGAGTTTGAACTTCCAAAATTCAGTTTAAATGTGGCTTCAAACGATCCCAAATGCAGTTGTAAACGATCCCAGCCGAGGAAGAAGGGTCTTATCTAGTGAAACGATTGGTTATTTTCATTAAAAAAATACAATTTATATACTTTTTAATGTCAAACGCTCATCTTGTCTCGTCTCTGCCTGAACTGTTTTTGTTCCGGTTCATGACAGTTAGTGTATGTCGAAAAACTCCCATCTCATGTTCTCCCTCAACTTCAAAATCGTCCTATATCACTGTTTTACCTTTTTTGTTAAAGGTGTTTGATCTTCTTTGCATGTTCACTTTGTAAAGACTATGTCTGTACTTCTGCAGTGATGTAGGATGATTTTGAAATGATTTTTGAAGTTGAGGGAGAAAATACGATTGGAGTTTTTCAACATACCCTAACTGTCTTGAGTCAGAATACACAGAGTTCAGGGAGAGCAAGACAAGCGTTTGACATTAAAAATTATTTAGATTGTATTATTTTTATGAAAATAAGCAATGTTTCACTAGATAAGACCCTTCTTCCTCGGCTGGATCGTTTACAACCACATTTGGGATCGTTTGAAGCTGCATTTAAACTACATTTTGTAAGTTCAGACTCGGGGCACCATATCAGTCCATTATATGGAGAAAAATGCTGGAATGTTTTCCTCAAAAAACATAATTTCTTTATGACTGAAGAAAGAAAGACATGAACATCTTAGATGACAAGGGGGTGAGTACATTATCTGTAAATTGTTGTTCTGGAAGTGGACTTCTTCTCTAAGAGAATAGGTACAACCCTTTTGGATCATGCGCCTTGTGCGCTGACTGTTTTTTCCATCGTTAAACTAGCAAAGTAGATTTGCTCTAAGTGCACCTGCACCATGCCATTCAGACCATGTGCTTAGATCGTTAAAATAGGGCCCAGTGAGTCATAATGTTTTATTAGTTTCTATATACAAATTGTATATATGAAGGCGTGATCACATTTAACTTTGCACGGTAAATATCTGGGGGTGTAATACAGGTGTCTCAATAGAAAGCTGCAGGATTGGGTGTTTGGTTTGAAAGTGTGTGCGTTGTGTAGTGCATTGCTCTTTATTATTGATAATGAATAAATACAAACTCCAGTATATTGGTGGTGAGTTTTGCATGGGTACACACCACTTATGTCTTCGTTAAATACCTTTATATATGATATTTCAGGCATTTTAGAAACAAAATGTCAAGTATGAAAAAACCTGTCTTAATACTACTCTGTTGTATTATTGAGTGCTGTTGTGATACATTTCGTTCAGCAGTTAGCGGCTTGAAGTTTCTTGTTAGAGCAGCGAAGGCTGATCACATCTTGTGTAGCTCATCAATACAGCACGGCTTTTCTCTGCAGATGATCGATGGAGAAGCGTTCCTCCTCCTGACTCAAAATGATATTGTGAAGATCATGAATATTAAGCTTGGACCAGCGTTGAAGATTCACAACGCCATTTTAATGTTCAAGAGCACAGATGAAGGCCTGAAGTGACCAGTTCATCCTCAAACTCCTCATGCCGTAACGATCCATTCAGAATCCGACATCTATCACGTGTTTGGTGTTTAACGTCTGAACCCACCAGAGAGAGAGAGAGAAATCCAAGACGAACTATATGACAGAGCAGCCTAGCTGAGCTTTGACGTTGCTTTATTTCAAAAGCGAAACGACACGTTCTGATAAAGAACAACTTGATCTGAAACCACCGTGCAGGATTTTTGAGACAGTGTTTTTTGTATCTGGAGTGCTAACTGAAATCTACATTTGTCCTCAGTATGTTATGGTGAAATCGGTGCACAGGAATATCAGGGCAGATTTCAGTTGATTGGTGCTACTGTACCCTTTATTAGATCCCTGATGATGTTTATGCACTTTACATGAGGAGCCTCTAGAGGGCGCTGCTCTCTTTCTGAGCCGATTCTGTCGATTGTTTGGGGACCATGAACAATATTTGCCCTCAGTAACAAAGTGCTCCTGACATTGTGGCGTTAAATGAGATTATAGTTAAAAAAAAAAAAAGAGCTATTTTGCCAAGATAGTTTGGATTGTCATATGAGTGTTGTTATTTTTCAACTGTATGAATGCAAACCCAGAGGGGTGAATAGTAGTAACTGAGATCAGGTTTTTAGGACATCTATGTTTCTCTCTCTGATGGGAAAATTTTAATAATGTACAGTTGAGTAACTGTGTCGTTCAGTTCATCAACATGAATAAATGTTTAATTCAAGTACTATAGTCTGGTGTCTGCATGTGTTTAGTGCAGTTTGACAAACTCCTTAATATGTGAACTTGTGTAAAGAGAGAGCTTGTTGTGGAGAGCGGAGCAACAAAACAGGCATAAAAAGTAATAAATACTAAGATCACACAACTTAACACCGCCCTGGCAACCACCCTTTTGGTGCCTTTCCCAAAAGCATCTTCAGCAAACTATGATCACAAGATGTGTCGTTTCCAACAGTTAGACATTTCTGTGTTTCCTGAAATGATTATTGATTCTCCCTAATTTTTTTCTTTTAAATTTCCAGTTTTTAAAAAATCTCATAATGTTTAGCTTTGAATATTCACAGTATAGAATTGCCACGTAAATGTCATGTAAAGTAATTTGTGCTTCTTAATTTTGGGGACAAAGGTACCTCCCAGTCAATTATACCAGCTCTGAGATTATTATGTTAAGTTACTAAACACCAGTGTTAAGGAAAATTACTTTTAAAGGTAATGCATTACATTTTAAGGTGTTACACCCTAAAATAGTAACTAATTGTGTTACTTTTTATGGAAAGTAATGCATTTTGTTACTTTTGCATACTTTTTCCCATTTGGCCTGGCTTCCTTGTTTATTTTTAATGTAAAAAAAAAGGTGTTTTAATGTTTAAGTTTATCTAAAGTCAGTAAATTGGGAAAAATAGATAAAGATAAAGGATTTTTGTGTTATTTAACAGAAGTAAGTATTGCAGGTTTGCGTCATATTATGAGTTCGATTTGACATTTTGAGGATACTGAATCTGTTTTGCATGTTCACATTTAGAACCTGGACTTCTGGACGATTTCTCTTAACATGGGGACAGGAAAGCTATCAGTCAATAAATGGGAAAACAAAGTGGTGTTACTTATTTGAAAAAGTAACTCAGATATTTCCTTGCAAAATAAAAAGTTATCCATTACTAGTTACTTTTAAAAATCTGATTACGTAACTCACATTACTTGTAATGCGTTTCCCCCAGCAATGCTAAACTGTGTAATTGTATATTTCAAACCTGAAAGACTTTGATCATGTCATTACTGTGTTCATGTTTAATAATGTTTGTTCATGAGACACAGGGATTCTCAAACTATTCTGACCGAAAGTATTTACTTGAAGTCGCCGAGATTTAAAGTTAATATTTCAACCATTTAACAACACATTCACATGTACTTTGATGCTGGTTAATGGTCACATTGACATGCAGGTAAAAAAAAAAAATATTTCAATGTAAACAAAAATAAAAATTGTCCTAATTTGACATTTTTATGATTTTATAACATTTATTGATTGATTTATTTATCAACTCATAAACCCCATAGTTTTTTTTTTTTTCAATTACCCCAAGAAACCTTGAAATAATGTAATGTTTAAGGTGTCCCTATTATGGATTTTTGAAAATTACCTTTCATGCAGTGTGTAACACAGCTCTAAGTGAATGAAAACAACCAAGTTTACAAGGTTGAAATCTGAAAGTGCACCGTGTGTAAAGTTATTGACTCTCAAAAGAAGTCAGCTCTGTCAATTCAGAGTCAAATCATTTAAACGAGTCATTTTTAAAACGAATCCCAAGCTGTTTCATGTTGACGTCAAAATGAAACATTAGCATATTTCCCGCCCATTTGTTGAGCACACAGGAGGAAATGAATCGAGCAAATTATTTAGGAGTCGTTGAGCAAATAAGGTAAAAATAAATGCACATTATAAGGCAATGGAAGTGTGTTTTTTAACTTGCATGCATGTCCACCTGTTGTTGGGGACTCCCAAAACCAAAATATGAACCTTTCATAATTCATAAAAGAGCAACTTTAATGCATTTCATGATGTTGATAACACAGAATGGAATATATTTCATTTCTCTTTGTATTTTTTTTACAACAATAACCCATTAAAATCTATAAACAAGTTAGGTAAAAAATAATCTAAAAGTAATCCAAAAGTAGTCATAATCAGTGTTTGGGAAAGTTACTTTTAAAATTAATGCATTACAATTACTGTGTTACTACCTAAAAAAGTAACAAATTACATTACTTAGTTACTTTTTATGGAAAGTAATGTGTTACGTTACTTTTGCGTTATTTTTTTTTTAATCTGGGCTGGTTTGCTTGTAGGTTTTTAATATAAAAAGTTATATTTGTGGCCCTTTCACACCAAAAGTGAAATGAATAAGCCTCAGGCTAAAGCAAAAGTAAGTGCAAATAGTGCAAAATGTTAGTTTAATGTTAGTCTAAAGTAATTTTTGGCTTCTTAGTATGATTGAATTGGATCATTAAAGGTCAGAAGCAAAAACATTGGTTAACAAAATGGGATTAAATACATAAAGGATATTTGTGTTCCTTTTTTATCTGAAAGTAACTCAGATATGTTCTTGTAAATTAATAAGTAATGCGTTACTTTACTAGTTACTTGGGGAAGTAATCTGATTACATAACTCGCATTACTTGTAATGCATTACCCAGCACTGAGTCATAATCAGTCATCTAAAAATAGAGAAGTTTAACATAGCAAAGGTTTAAATATTAATATCATTCTGACAATTTATGAACATTTTTAACTTACAAGAACACATAAAAAGTCCTCAGAAGTCAGTTGTCATGTACAAACACTTTATCTAAATGAGGGCATATATTAGACTTTGGTATTTATAAGCGACTAATAAATACCGACCCAAATCCACACCCAGCTCTGCATTTCCAAAATAAAAACAAAAGATTATTTTGGCCTGTTTATTTATGTATCATTTTTACAAAAGGAAATGTCCCAGCGTGGAAGTCTTGTTAGATTTAACTATTTCTGGGGACACATTTGTCTTCAAAACAGAGCGAAGTCTTTAAACACACACACACACACGCACACTGTTGTTTTGCATACGGTGCGTCCCTCTGACTCACACACACACAAACACACGCTCTCATATCTCTCATGCACACATGGGTTGATCATTCACCCGGGCCTTCAGCCAAAGCAGCTGCGTAACAAGACGTTTCTGAGACGCACAGAAAATGATGCACTTTAACAACACTTTACCAGCAAAACTTCATCAACTATATATTTTACCCTGACTCCAAACTGACGGGTAAGTTGTTTTTCACAACCGTTTCATTTTTAACAACTTCTTTTAAATGCATGTTGTGTCTGCATCTGTTATGACATTGTGTTTACACTCTATATGCTTGTTTTTGTTGTTGTTTTATTAGCAACTATAAAATGTAAACTGCTTGGCAGTTGACACATGAATCTCCTTCCAGCAGAATTATTCATATACAAGCTATTATTTGTATGTATTTGTTTATTAAAGGGCATAATTAACTCGTCCAGTAAACAGATGGTGTTGAATACACAAATAACATAATGATTATGATTATCACGCTCCTCCACTGTCTATCAAGCAAACAACACATTTAGTCCATCCTGAACACACTAAATACTACAGGTAACCTTTAGGAAACAGTGTTTTGCAGGGAAATTTCAAAGCTGTATTTACCGTGTAAACTTGTTCATGCTGAGTTACTGAACGTCCTTCATGGGTCTGTTGTGTCACAAAAACCAGAAGATCCAGTTTCTGAGCAGCACATCTACAGACAGACCAGCATAAGAGCTCAGTGCTGGCGGACACTTCGAATCTTCACATCTGACTTACATTCAGGACACGAGCTGCTGTGAAAAAAAAGGCAAATACACAATGGCTCATTTCAATCCAGTAAGAACTTTATTCTTCATTGTTTCAGCTTGAGGTTGCAGATTAGCCAAACTTTGCTTGTATTTGTATGTTTAATATATTTCACTGTCCTCTCCAGTCATTACCGTCTCCATCAGACGAGGTCAATCTGGGTGTGTCTGTCAATCCTCAGTAAGATCACGCTTTTATTAGTCCTTTGTCAAAAGAATCTTGTAAACCCTTCATGTGTGCAAGTGAACATGATGGATTTATGTACAAAGATAGTGACTGTGATGCAGTGGCTGTTATATATTTGTGCTAGACTTTTCATTTGTCTTGTTTTGTGTGCTTCAGTGCCAAACCCACTGACTTTGACTTTCTGGCTGTGATTGGTAAAGGAACATTTGGGAAGGTGAGACGCGTCTGATGCCACTATCTGATTAACTGTGTACCATATGACTTCACAAATCATTAACGCTTCAGAAGGAAGTCTACTAAGGTTACCTTGATGAAAAAAATGCTTTTTTCTTTAGAATTGTTTTGAAGGCATAAGTGACCTACAAGAAAAAATGCACAAATGCTGTTTTATCCCAAACAATATGTGAGATATCATGTCGATTGCAGGTGCTTTTAGCAAAACTGAAAGCGGACGGAAAATTCTACGCAGTGAAAGTTTTGCAAAAGAAGGTTATATTGAAGAAAAAAGAGGTTGGTGTTTATCTAATGTGTGTGTGTTTTAATATGCAACCAGCTTGTTTTTCCATACAAACAGCCCTTGAGAGAGTACAGTGTTACATATGAAAGATCAAAACACCTCAAAGCTCTGATAATGATAGAATCTAATCTAATCTGAGATTCACTCTGTCCTTTGTACCATGGCAATCTGTTACACTGCTTGTTGGCCAAAAGACAGGCTTTTGATTTACTACAGTAGTTTGTAGCAGTAACTAATATTTACCGCATGTTTTGATGTCGGAACGTAATTGCTGAAAATGATCCCAGTGTGTAATACGCAAGCGTTGTGCACGTTGCTTGCAGAATTTCATTGTATAATCTCTGAAAAGCTCCTCTTGAAACTGTAGCATTGTCACTTGTCTTATGCCCTGTCCTGGATGGTGTCAGCTCATATCTGTATTCTCTTGTTCACCTCCGTCAATGCTGCGTTTGTGTGCAACAGCAAAAGAATATAATGGCAGAGAGGAACGTGCTACTCAAGAGTCTGAAACACCCCTTTCTGGTCGGCCTGCACTACTCCTTTCAGACCTCTGAGAAGCTGTATTTTGTCCTGGATTACGTCAACGGTGGAGAGGTATGGGAAGAAAGCATCACATGAATACAACAGGCATTTTCATAAGAAGTCAAACAGTTTCAAAAACCACTGCAACTGGAAATTTCAGTTCAGTTGCATACAAATGATCAGATTATCAGGGGAAAAAATGCAGAACGAAGACTTGGGTTTGTCTGTCAGCAATGTCGGATGTGGGCATGACAAATCAAAATGCAGGCAGATGAATGTGAGCTTGCAGGAATGGGTTTAAGCGGACTAAATGATTGGAGACACCAGAGAGAAGTCACACTAAAATTAGTAACAAACATGCATTTAAAGGTAGGGTGACTGTGATTTAATTTTGACTTTAAAAATGAATTTCTTTTCAAGAAAAAAAAAATCTCACTTGGGGGGGTGACAAGCTTTTTTTATACTTCTTTTTTTATACTTCTGTTCAGCAAGGATGCATTGACAACAAGTTACAGTAAATACATTTGTAGTGTTACAAAAGATTTGTATTTCAAATAAATTAAAGAATCCACTAAATAAATATAAATAAATAACACAAATGTTTGCGCAGCAAATCAGAATGATTTCTGAAGGATCATGTGACACTGAAGACTGGATTTCAGATTTCAGCTTTAATTACAGAAATAAATCACGTTTTTTTTTTATTTAATTTAATTTTTATTTTTGTTTTTGTTTTAATTTTTAATAATATTAAATATAATATTAAAATCTGCGATAATATTTCGCAGTATTACTGAGTATTATTATTCAGTATTACACAGTATTTACTGTTTTACTTTTCATCAAATAAATGCAGCATTGGTGAGCAGAAGAGACTTCTTTAAAAACATCTTACACATCCAAAGCTTTTAAACCATATATATTTGTGTATTAATCTTAATAATATATTACTCATACCCACATGATCGACTACAACTGAATAATACTAAAGGGTTTTTTGATCAGGAACTACAAACAACTGATATCTGTGCTGAGAAATAGGATTTAGCACAACACTACCAATGATGATACTTCTGCTTATACATTCATATTGTTATATCCTTATGTTTACAGACGTAAACTCAGATTAAGTTGTGTATCAGCTCACACAAGCAGCTTTAAACAGCTTCTTACATTGTACTTGGTTGGAAATAAGCAGCACAATCCACTGAATGTGTTGAAACAGCTCTGAATGGTCCTTTCTTCCCCCTCCAGTTATTTTATCACCTGCAGAGAGAGCGGTGTTTCTCAGAGGTTCGAGCTCGCTTCTACGCAGCTGAGGTGGCCAGTGCCATCGGCTACCTTCACTCTCTCAATATAGTTTACAGGTCAGTAACTGCAACGCTTTCCTGTCACATCACAGCTGACCTGATCTCACTTCTGTATCTTCATGTTCCCATCTAGAGATCTCAAGCCAGAAAACATCCTATTAGACCACCAGGTAAAACAGCTATTTAGGATTCATATAGCGTTTCTAATAACACTAGTAAATGCATGTGATAGTGTATATCATTTTGTTTTTTTGATGTCCTGCAGGGGCATGTGGTGTTAACAGATTTTGGCTTGTGTAAAGAAGGCATAGAACCAGAAGGAACCACCACAACCTTCTGCGGCACTCCAGAGGTACGAATCTTGATTTGACCTATTCATCTTGAGTCAAGAAAAAAATTACATTTCACAATACACAGTTACAAAGCAGCTTTACAGAAAACCAAATGATGTTAATGTTTATAATATTCAGTTTTTGCTATGTCTGGGAATTGATCCCATGATCCTGGCAATCTCACACAATGCTCTACTGTTTGAGCTACAATAAAATGTAGGACTATGCGAATATAGTTGAACACATTTACAGTATCCAACCTTATATAAAAAGTGATAATACAGTCACATTTGGCAAAAAAAAAAAAATAAAAAAAAAAAATATATATATATATATATAAATAAAGAACACACACACAGTTGAGATTCACTATACAGTAGTATATAATGGGGCTAAAGGCGCACCTTAAGAAAAAATGTGCTGTTCACTCTGCCTAAAATGTATAATTGCAAAAACTTTGGAGCAACATTTATAGAGCAATAGATTTTGTGTGACAATAAATCAAAAGTTGTTTATTTTGTTTTAAAATCTTATAAATGTATGAGGTGGCAACAGGGGCCTTTTACCCCACACATGGGGTAAAAGGCTCACAGTATTGATATAAATACTTTAGATAAAATTATGTTTTTTTAAAGGGGTCATCGGATGCTTAGTTCACTTTTACATGTTGTTTGAACATTAATGTGTGTTGGCAGTGTATGTACAAATCTACCCTATAATGATAAAAATCCATGCAGTGGTTTTTAATTAATCTGTAAAAATAATGTTCCCAAATCGAGCCGTTCTCAGATGCCTGTCATTGTGGTAGTTGATTGACATGAGCGTTTTACCTCAGATCAGCTGTAACAGTCCGTCCTCTTTGTTTCGATGCCAGAGCAGGGATGTAAATTAGACAAGAATATCTCCAATTGAGCGATTGAGGTGTTGCTGGATGTAATAATGAACATAGTGGTCGTCATTTACTCCCGACATCTGAGCCGCTGAAGATGCAGTGGATTAAGTTTGTTTGTGAAGGGAATACGCCTCCCGATCTACATATATTCGTCTATGTTCGCGCAAATCATTCGTGATTCAGCTTCACTTACAGCAGAAGTGAGTATAAGGGTTTTTTTATGAATCCTTGTGATCGGCTTTCCTAATAATGTGCTAGTTAGCAAGTTTAGCGGCTAAACGCGGCTAAAGTAAACAGGCTCGTCACTCCACAGAGAGAAGAGAGGGGCGGGGCGAGCAGAGCTCATTTGCATTTAAAGCAGCCTCGACCAGGATGGGATGATTTTTGCAGAGCTTTAATAATGTCTAAGTTAATACTTGTTCAAATCAACCACTTCAGCAAAGTTTGTACTATTTTCTGCTTATTTTGGAAAATAAAAAAATTCATTTTTGTTCAATAAACATATTGTCAATAAAATGTTAATATAAAAATATATATTTTAAAGTACAGAAACAAAATAATTTTAAAATGTAAAGATCTTTTACATATTCTTTTGTTATTTAAAAACTGTTGCTTTAATTATAACAAAACTGAAAATCATTAAGACATTTGTTCTCATTTGCTACTTAAATCTACAACATTTTAAAAAAGTAAATCAAGTAAGCACAGAATCAACTTTGCGTTGCTGCCCGCATTAAGGATCAGACAAATTTGCATGTGTATCTTGAAAAGCAAATGTTTTGGAAAGTGCTATGCCACTTTTTTGTGCCATCTAGTGGTTTAGAGGAAAATAATATCTAAGGTGCTTTTTACCTCGGGACGCTTTTTACCTTTAGCCCCGTTGTACCCTATATATATATTTTTTTTTTGGTTTTGTGTTTTGAGTGTATGTATGCAGATAAATTTGGGTATAAATGTAATCAAACTTTATATAGAGATATGCCCCGATTTTGAACTTCCAAAATGTAGTTTAAATGCGACTTCAAACGATCACAAATGCGGTTGTAAACGATCCCAGTTGAGGAAGAAGGGTCTTATCTAGCGAAATGATCGGTTATTTTCATAAAAATAATACAATTTAAATACTTTTTAAGGTCAAATGCTTGTCTTGTCTTACTCTCCCTGAACTCTGTGTATTCTGACTCAAGACAGTTAGGGTATGTCGAAAAACTCCAATCGTATTTTCTCCCTCAGCTTCAAACATCATATCAAAATCATCGTACATCACTGCTGAAGAACCGACCCAGTCTGTGCAAAGTGAACATGCAAAGAAGATCAAACACCCTTAACAAAAAGGTAAAACAGCGATATAGGACGATTTTGAAGTTGAGGGAGAACATGAGATGGGAGTTTTTCGACATACACTAACTGTCATGAACCTGAACAAAAACAGAGTTCAGGCAGAGTAAAACAAGACGAGCGTTTGACATTAAGAAGTATTTAAATTGTGTTATTTTTATAAAAATAACTGACTGTTACGTTATACAAGACCCTTCTTCCTCGGCTGGGATCGTTTACAACCGCATTTGGGATCATTTGAAGCCTCATTTAAACTGTATTTTGGAAGTTCAAACTCGGGGCACCATATCAGTCCATTATATGGAGAAAAATGCTGAAACGTTTTCCTCAAAAAACATAATTTCTTTATGACTGAAGAAAGAAAGACATGAACATCTTGGATGACAAGGGGGTGAGTACAATATCCGTAAATTTTCGTTCTGGAAGTGGACTTCTCCTTTAATGTGTCTGGCTTTCATTAGCTTCTAGCTATTTTTAGCTGTACAAAACAGCTCATTTTGCTGCTTGATATTGTAAACTGGTGTATCTTACCATATTATTTTAATGTATTTTCTTAATCATGAACACACTGGTTTGTAGTGCAGACAGTTTTACCGTTTACTGCACTTTATTTCCCTACAGCAGGCATGGGCAAACTTGGTTCTGGAGGGCCATTGTCCTGCACAATATAGCTCCAACCTTGATCAAACACACCTGAGTGTCTTCATTAAACACACATCAGTGTCTACCAGAAGGCTACAGACAGGTGAGTTTTATCAGGGTTGGAGCTAAACTCTTCAGGACACCAGCCCTCCAGGACTGAGTTTGCCCATGCCTGCTCTACAGCAACTAATGAACCGGACGTCTCGCACATTCACAGAAAACTTACTTTTGCATTGAAAAATAAGGTGGATAGCATTGCTGTTCAAGAGTTTTTAACTAGTAAAGTGGATTTGATTGTTGTAGAGTTAACAAAAGTTATCATGTGCATTGTAATATTTAACGCAGATGTCGTAATAAATGTCAGAAGACAGCGGTTCATTCATAAATTCTTAAGATCATAAATTCTTAAGATCTTCAAGCTGTGAAAAGCAACCCAGAAGACGAACGCAGCACTGAAAAAGGGGCGGAGCTACATAAGATCTATACTAGTGTACTGTGTGTATGTGGATAAAGCTGGACATACTGAACTTTTATATCCAACTTTTATATAAAAAGCTGGGCCACAATATAGTTGCATTTTTGTGATGAAATAAAATTGCTATGTAGTATGTGGGCCATTCTACAGAACTGGTGCAAACTGCATTTAACCCTGCATGAAACCCACAAAAAATATTTAAAAATCAGTAAGCCTAATTTATATAAAATCATCATTTAATGGGTACTTTCTATTGGGAGGTGGCTGTCCCAAACCCTAACCCCTACATTTTAACGTATGAAAATGATATTGAAATTTTTAATTTGTCTATTTTATTCCATTGTTGTTTTTAATATCTTTTTGAGTTTGTAAAAATATATTTAATATATTTTTTTGTAAATTATGAAACTTTATGTTAAAAAAAATGTTTCACATTTTCATGTCATTACCAAAACATGTTTTAGTCCACTGGCTGAGACATTGGCTGACATTGGTTTGTAACTTTAAAGAATGTCACTACCGAACACCATTTTTTCTATAATTAAACACGTTATCGCATAACATTTCGTTTTTATATGTTTACAACTGATCAGAACTGAGCTAACCATGTGCTGACTAGCATCTTTAAGCTAGCTTTAAAAGTATGGAAAATTGTCACTACTGAAACAGTCATGACCGAAACATTTGGTGAAGTTTAATAGTGACATCTTTGTTTTTTTTTTAGTGTTATCCCATAAAATTGTCACTGTTGTAACAGTCATTGTTTCGTTAGTGACAAAAGGGAACCCATAGTCCTTTATTTAGGGGAAATAAACTAAATTTTAGTACAGTTATGCAATTTTTTGTATTTTAGTATGGTTTTAATATGTGAGTTAAAATTCTGTAATGAACAATACTGATACTGTCACTACCGAAAATGTGCTGTCACAGCCAAAACATGGGATGTTTTGTCAAAAATAAAGGAAAAATTAATTATCAACTGAGATGTTATGATAGTTTGGTTCAACGTATATTCAAACTAATTAATCCTTAAGCCTGAAATCAGTTTGATCCGTTTTTTGGATTCAAAATACAACAAATCTCATAAATCACACTTAAAATATTGTTAAAATTGTAATTGTTATTGATTTACCTCTGAAAACTGTTTAATAAGATAGCAAAAAATATATTTACAAGGTAGGTTGATATAATCCTTATTAAATTATATATTACTGTTTCAATAGTGACAAATTTGGGGAGAGGACATATATTCCAAAACTTTCTGAAAATATGATAATTAACTGCACAATTACTAGAAATGTGTTCCTTGGAAATTATACGTTTGCATACTTACAAAATTTGTGGAAAAAGACTTGTTTTTTTCAAGATGGTTCCAACTCTGACTTTGCACCAATTATGTAGAATGGCCTATATACTGTATAGCTTTACGTGACTGTACTGTATGTACATAGGTCGAGTAGGATGTACTGTTAATATATTACTAGGAGATAATGTAGTTTACATTTTTCGATGATATAAGAGATTACAGCAGTTGGGATTTGTTTTATAGTACATGCTGCTTACCGTGAGTGTATTGCATGTATCCGGCTTGACAAGTCATGTGATTTTCTCTCACTCGTAGTATCTGGCACCTGAGATCCTACGCAAGGAGCCGTATGACCGCACTGTGGACTGGTGGTGTCTTGGAGCTGTGCTCTATGAGATGCTTTACAGCTTAGTAAGTTCACTGTCCGCTCTCATTACTTTAATTTTCTTAGCCCAGACGTATCACTATGTAATCGCATTTCTTTTTGGATGACTGCTACATACAGCCTCCGTTCTACAGCCGCGACGTGTCTGAGATGTACGACGCCATCTTGCATAAACCACTGCACCTGCCGCCTGGAAAGTCGGAGGCCTCGTGTCTCCTGCTCTACGGGCTCCTGCAGAAAGATCAGCATCGCCGATTAGGAGCCATTGCTGATTTTGTGAGTAACCCTCTGAATGTCTTTGACATTGTGAAACCAGGCCAAGCGTCACTATTAATGTGTCAACTGTTGTGGTTTTGCAGTTGGAGATTAAAAATCATGCGTTCTTTGCCCCCATAAACTGGGACGACCTCTACCACAAGAGAATCACTCCTCCATATAACCCAAATGTGGTAGGTTCCTACAAACTCCCTACGGGCCTTTGGTGATTATCGGGACGCAATTACAGAGATTATTACTTTATGTGCACGTTCGTTTCTGGTCCATCTGACAGTGTTAGACTGAAGGCGATTTGTGTAATAAGACTTCTGGCTTGTTTCTCCAGAGAGGCCCTGCAGACCTTCAGCACATTGACCCAGAGTTCACCAGAGAGATGGTGCCCAACTCTGTGGGCCGCACTCCAGATCTCACCCCCAGCCTCGCCACCAGCAGCTCCAACGCCTTCAACGGCTTCTCGTACATCTCTGGAGAAGACGGATTCCTCTGAGGCCTGCTGACTGACGAAGGCATCTCTCACCTTCAGGTCACTGATCACAAGGTGTTTCAGGGCACTGGAAAAACACTGGACTGTAATGAGGGTAAAAAAAACTGTGAAACAGGAAACGCAACTGTGAGATGACGAGTTTTAAGATGTTGTGCTTATTCTGCATTCATAAAAACGTAAGATATTTCAACAGTTTGCACATATTTTCGTTGTGTAAGACTTTGCAGGAGACGGATTTGTTGATTGCACCACTGGAGAACCAGCTATAGTTGCAAAATCTGTAAAAGTCTAGATTTCTGATCTTGCTGGTCTCTTGGGGATCGGGGATCTGCGTGCCTCGCTCTTGGCAACATCCTCATCTAATGTTCTATATCTAATTACTGAAAAGCATGAAAAAATGACACCTTTGCTTTGTAACATTTTGTAACGTCCTGTAATGCAATGCTCTTCTGTTATTAAAAAGATGTCACAATCAAATCTATACTATGTATGATCCATAAATGTGAAGATCATTTGACTGTGCTTTATGAAATCATGTATTAATGTTAAAAAAGTCCTCTGATTGTGGCAATACAGCTCATAATGTTACATGTTTTTGTTTAAGATTTAGTAAAATCTTTGCTAAAGTTTCCATTAATCTGTGTGATATGTGAAGAATTGACTGTGAAAAGATGTGCTGAGATTTTACTTCATTTTCCCCTGATGTGGCACTTTTTGTTTCCATATGACAAAGCAGCAATGAATTTATGCATTACATTCATGCACATTTTGACTTCACCAGTAAGCAGATGAGCATCTCCATCTGTTACAGTGGCAACATTTATAACATTAATGTTAACTGCCATTAGATTAACATAAAAATTAACCAATTTATGATTTAATAATGAACTATTGACAGGAATTTCATTTTGACTTTATAATTACTCTAAACTACTATTAGATGAGTTAGAATTAGTTTCCCCCCTTAACCAAAAGGTCAAACTTGCTAACTGCAGGTGACTGAAGATAAGCTCAGTTGGTGAAGGAGAAAGAAGAAGAAAACAGTTCAGCACCATCTAGAGCAGAATTAAATACACATTACATTTTTTAATTTAAACTTTGTGTTCAAGCAGTAAATTAAAGCTCAAATTAAAAAGTTGCTTAATTTGTACAGAGCATTAAAAGCTTCTTTGTATATCCCATAGAGCATTTATTACAGACAACAGTGCCACTAATATGTGACCCTGGACCAAAAAAACAGTCTTAAGTAGCATGGGTATATTTTTAGCAATAGCCAACAATACCAAAAATCATTAGGGTATTAGGTAAAGATCATGTTCCATTAAGATAATTTTTTTTATTTGTAATATGCATTGTTAGGAAATTCATTTGTACAACTTTCAAGGCGATATTCTCAGTATTTTGATTTTTTTGCACTCAGATTTCAGATTTTCAAATAGTTGTATATCGGCCAAATACTGTCCTATCCTAACAAATTATACATCAACAGAAAACGTATTTATTTAGATTTTAGATGATTTATAGGAAGTGTCACATGAATATATGTACATTATGAGGACATTACGAATGTTTTAGATTCCCTCTGCTCATTTATGGCCTACAGTTTGGGGGCTCAAAAGGAAATGTTTATTTTGTTTGTAATATTGAACATGTCAATTAAAAATGGACCATAATTACTTTCTAAACATTTTCCATTTTACATGTGTCACTATACATTATCATACACAAAGAGGGCTAAGAAGACATTTGATTTAAATTAGATCAAAAATAAACACAGTTCTGTTTTTCCCACCACATATAGTAATCTATAATCACATTAATACTGATAACAGAACTTTCTGTCGGGACACGAGATGACAATGAATGATTTGAGTAAATGTACAAACACATTTTAATGTACTCGCAGGGCCTATACATAGACACTTAAATTTAGAGTACAGGTCCTTCTCAAAAAATTAGCATATTGTGATAAAGTTCATTATTTTCTGTAATGTACTGATAAACATTAGACTTTCATATATTTTAGATTCATTACACACAACTGAAGTAGTTCAAGCCTTTTATTGTTTTAATATTGATGATTTTGGCATACAGCTCATGAAAACGTCTAGGTTACGTACGTAACCCTCGTTCCCTGAAGGAGGGAACGGAGACGTTACATATGGGAACTCGCCTGAGTGACCAATCACCTCTGAGCTTTACAGAAAAGGCCAATGAAATTGGCGAGTGGAGTTTGCGTGCAACGCCACTCCCCCGTACATACGGGTATATAAGATGGCGGCGCGCATCCACTCATTCAGGTTTTTGCTGAGGAGCCGAGCCGCAGCCCGGCGTCAGCGCAGCCTAGGGTTGTGGCAGGGGATGTAACGTCTCCGTTCCCTCCTTCAGGGAACGAGGGTTACGTACGTAACCTAGACGTTCCCCTTCAGTCGTTTCACTACGACGTTACATATGGGAACAGACCCATGGAAAAGGCCACAACCCTGAGGCTGCGTTACGCAAGACACCAAGTGCCGACAGGCGGACGTGTCGGAAAGTGGAGTCACTACGTAACCTTCCCAACGCCCTAGGGACCAGTAGAGGGGCCCCATAGGGGTGCCAGATGTACTGAAGCATGGGTTGGGGGGGCGGAGCACATGTGGTTTAGGCATGTGGAATAAAGAAATTGAATACATCTAATCTGTTATAGATGTATGAGGGAAAACACAGCCTTCTGGCTGACTGTGGAGAAATACTGAGACATGTTGCCACAACCTTCTGGGCGAAGGAGACCCAGTCGGAGCACAGTCGCGGACTACTCCGCATCTAGTCCTGACTGCGGGGCATGGAGGACCCAGGTTCGCCGGAGGGAACATACTGGGAGATAGCGCACGGATCCCGTGGGAATGGCGCAGCAAGCCGACACCTGCCGGCCTCCCGCAAATTACCTGATGTTACCTTAACACACGGGAGGACACGGGCTCGACGCGGAGATTATAGAATCTCGCGAAGGTGTTAGGTGTCGCCCAGCCCGCAGCTCTGCAGATGTCTGCTAGCGAGGCGCCGTGCGCCAGCGCATAGGAGGAGGCAACACTTCGAGTGGAGTGAGCTCGAACTCCTAGGGGGCACGGCTCCCCCTGGCTTTCGTAGGCCAGGGAGATGGCATCTACCACCCAATGGGCCAACCTCTGCTTGGAGACAGCATTTCCCTTCTGCTGTCCTCCGAAGCAAACAAAGAGCTGCTCGGAGCGTCTGAAGCTCCGGGTGCGGTCCACGTAAACCCGTAAGGCACGAACGGGACACAGCAACACTAAGGCCGGGTCTGCCTCCTCCGGGGGCAGAGCTTGCAGGTTCACCACCTGATCCCGGAAGGGTGTGGTGGGAACCTTGGGCACGTAACCGGGCCGGGGTCTCAGGATAACGTGAGAATCAGCCGGCCCGAACTCCAGGCACGCTTCGTTGACAGAGAAGGCTTGTAGGTCCCCGACCCTCTTGATGGAGGCGAGCGCGGTCAGGAGCGCTGTCTTAAGCGACAGGAATTTAAGCTCGACTGAAACCAGCGGCTCGAAGGGAGGTCCCCGCAGGCCCCGAAGGGCGACGGAGAGATCCCAAGAGGGTACAAGGTGCGGTCTAGGGGGATTAACCCTTCTCGCACCTCTGAGGAACCTCACGACCAGTTGATGCTTCCCGATGGATGTTCCATCGACTGCATCGTGATATGCCGCGATGGCCGCGACATACACTTTGAGAGTTGAAGGAGACAGCCTACGCTCCAACTTCTCTTGCAGGAAGGAAAGCACTACTGCGATCGGACATCTCTGTGGGTCCTCCCCACGGGAGGCACACCAGTCAACAAAGAGACCCCACCTCAGTGCGTAGGCCTGCCTCGTGGAGGGGGCTCTAGACTGAGTGATAGTTTCTATCACGGCCTGTGGAAGGCCGGCGAGGTCTACCGTGTCCCGTCCAGAAGCCACACGTGCAGGTTCCATAGATCGGGACGCGGGTGCCAAATCGTGCCCATCCCCTGAGAAAGAAGGTCCTTCCTCAGGGGAATCTTCCAGGGAGGGGCTGTCGCGAGGAGCGTGAGGTCGACGAACCAGGTCCGGGTGGGCCAGTATGGCGCAACCAGCAGAACCTGCTCCCCGTCCTCCCTGATCTTGCACAGGGTCTGTGCAAGGAGGCTCACTGGGGGAAAGGCGTACTTGGGCCCCGGAGGCCAGCTGTGTGCCAGTGCGTCCCTGCCGAGGCTGTTGGGAGCCTCGTTGAGGGAGTAGTAGAGCTGGCAGTGGGAGGATTCCGGGGAGGCAAACAGATCTATCTGGGCCTTGCCGAATCGACTCCAAATCAGCTGGACTGTCTGGGGGTGGAGTCGCCATTCTCCAGGGTGGGTGGGCTGCCGTGAGAGCTGGTCGGCTGCACGGTTGAGCTCCCCTGGTATATGAACGGCGCGCAGCGATTTCAGCCGCGTCTGACTCCACAGGAGCAGATGGCGGGCGAGTTGCGACATACGACGGGAGCGTAGACCACCCTGGCGGTTGATGTACGCTACGGTCGCAGTGTTGTCCGTGCGGACAAGCACGTGCTTGTGGCGGAGCATCGGAAGAAACCGACGCAGCGCGAGAAGCACTGCTAGCAACTCCAGGCAGTTGATGTGCCAAAGCAGTCGAGGTCCTGTCCAGGAGCCCGAGGCTGCTTGCCCGTTGCATACAGCACCCCAACCCGTGGTGGAGGCATCTGTGTAAACCACAACATGCCTGGAGACCTGTCCTAAGGGGACTCCGGCCCGTAGGAAGGCAGGGTCTGACCACGGGCTGAATAGGCGGCGACACTGCGGGGAAACGCCAATCCGGAGTGTGCCACGGTGCCATGCCCATCTCGGGACTCGATCGTGTAGCCAGCGCTGAAGCGGTCTCATATGAAGCAAGCCCAGCGGCGTTACCGCGGCTGCAGCTGCCATATGCCCCAGGAGCCTCTGAAATGTTTTGAGAGGGACCGCTGTTTTGTGCCTGAATGATTTCAGGCAGTTCAGCACTGACTGCGTGCGCTCGTTGGTGAGGCAGGCTGTCATATTGACCGAGTCCAGCTCCATACCGAGAAAAGAGATCCTCTGCACTGGGGAGAGTTTGCTCTTCTCTCGGTTGACCCGAAGGCCCAGATGGCTGAGGTGCTGAAGCACCAGGTCCCTGTGTTCGCACAACAGATCTCGCGAGTGAGCCATGATGAGCCAGTCGTCGAGATAGTTGAGGATGCGAACGCCCTTCCGCCATAGCGGAGTCAGGGCACCCTCGGCGACCTTCGTAAAGACGCGGGGGGACAGGGACAGGCCAAATGGGAGCACCTTGTACTGATACGCTCGACCCTCGAAAGCAAACCGTAGAAAGGGTCTGTGTCGAGGCAAAATCGAGACGTGAAAGTACGCGTCCTTCAGGTCTATGGCCGCAAACCAATCCTGGTGTCGAACGCACGAAAGGATACGCCTCGAAGTGAGCATTTTGAACGGCAGCCTGAGAAGGGACCGATTCAAAACTCGAAGATCCAGGATTGGTCGTAACCCACCGCTCTTCTTGGGCACGATGAAGTAAGGGCTGTAGAACCCCGACCTCATCTCGGCTGGAGGGACAGGCTCGATTGCGTCTTTCGCCAGTAAGACAGCAATCTCCGCACGCAGGACAGAGGCATCCGTGTCCGAGTGGACAGAGGTGAAAAGGACGCCTCTGAATTTGGGCGGGCGCCTGGCGAACTGAATCGCGTAGCCGAGACGTACCGTCCGGATCAACCACCGGGACGGGCTGGGCAGCTCTAGCCAGGCTGCGAGCCTGGCCACCAGTGGGATCAGCGGAGCGTTGACCGACGTGACCGCGGTGGGGCGGCCTGCGGGAAGGGGAAGGGGACTGGTCCCAGAAGGATGAACGTCCTGGAGAGCAGTCTGGCCGCTCTGAGCAGCACTTACCTTCCTCCCAGGTTCCAGCGCTGGCGAATGTTGGCTCCGAGTCCGAACCCGAGGAGACATCTTGTCTGACAGGAACAGAACTCGGGGCACTTGGCCCAGAGATGTGGAAAATTGCTCTTTCTGTGAGTGGGTGGGTACCGCCGACCCGTAGGTCGACGGCAGCTGAGCGCACAGACGGTCCCGGCCCTCCACCAGGGGCGGGGGAGCAGATGTTGTCGTCCCCCGAAGAGCAGCTTCCATCATCTCCAGGCTGCCCGTGTCAGGAGCGCCGCGCAGACCTGCGGGTCTTAGGTGAATAAGGGGGCTCCTGAGCGGCGGGCGGTGCCGCTCCCCTGCGGCGGCCACGACGTCTGGCGGCGAGGCGCGCATCATGGGCCTCAGCCGGAGACGGAGCAGGTAGGTCTTGCTTCTTGGGGGCCGCAGGGGGGCGCCCTCGGCGACGAGCAGGCTGAGGCTGGGCACCCGGGGACTTCGTGGGAGTCGCACGCCGGGGCAAGATGTGACTGATCGCCTCAGTCTGCTTCTGGACTGCCGAGAACTGCTGGGCAAAGTCCTCGACAGTGTCGCCGAAGAGGCCGGCCTGGGAGCCGGGAGCGTCGAGAAAGCGTGCTTTGTCGACATCTGCCATCTGCGCCAGGTTCAGCCAGAGGTGGCGTTCCTGGACCACGAGTGTGGACATCACCTGACCAAGGGACCGCGCCGTGACTTTAGTCGCCCGGAGGGCAAAGTCGGTTGCCGCACGCAGCTCCTGCAAAACCGCTTGGTCAGGACTACCCTTGTGCAGTTCTTTTAACGCCTTGGCCTGATAGACCTGCAGGGTGGCCATGGCGTGCAGGGCGGTGGCGGCCTGGGCCGCAGCACTGTAGGCTTTGCCGGTCAGAGCCGACTAAAGCCTACAGGCTTTGGACGGGAGGCGCGGAGAGCCCCGCCAGGTGGCGGCGTCTTGCGGGCATAAATGCACCGCAACCGCACGCTCAACCTGAGGGACCCCCTCGTACCCCCTGGCCGCCCCGCCATCAAGGGGAGCGAGGGCTGAGGAGGTAAGGCGTGAACGAGCCGAATGAGGGGCCCGCCACGCCTTAACCAGCTCATCGTGCACCACCGGGAAGAAAGGCACTGGGGGCGAGCGCGGCGGCGCCGCAGACCTCGTCCCCAGAAACCAATCATCCAGCCTCGAAGGATCGGGAGGAGGCACCTTCGGGACCTCCAGCCCGATCCCCTTGGCGGCCCGGAGGAGCATGGCCGACAGTTCGGCGTCCGCCTCAGACGGAGCAGCGACAAGCAGAGGGGCGCTGCTCCGCCGAAGTGCCCGCCTCATCTGCCGACCGTTCACCCTCTGATGCTGAGATAGACATCTCTTCCTCCGGGGGAGCACCAAAAGAGACGCTGGGCCTGCTTTTAGACGGGGGAGCGGTCTGTTTGGGCATCGCCACGGGACCACGCGGTGGAGCGGAAGCCCGCGGGGTATCAGCCGGCGGGACATTCTGCACCGTCACCTGGAGGTCCCCCAAGCGCCTCGCCAAAGCAGCCGTAAAGCCTTTACGGCTCGCCGAACTACCTCGGGAAGACGACGAGGGGAGCCGTCTCGCGAACGAGAGGCGGGACCTCAACGTGGCCATGGACATGCGCTCGCAATGAACGCACGAACCATCCACAAACGCTGCCTCTACGTGCGCTCGGCCCAGGCACGTGAGACAGCGCTCATGACCGTCAACGGAGGTGAGGAAACTACCGCACCCAGAAACGCACGGTCGGAAAGCCATACCGGGACAATGGCTCTCGACGACCGTAAGGAAATTGCTCTCTTAGATCCCGGTTCGCCCAGGGAGGACGCGGCACAACCGTGCGCTCAGACTCGCTGGAATGCGAGAAGCCGGCTCGTCCGATCTTCTTCTCTTTAGGCGGCCGGCTCGCAGGATCTGACACGGTTGCAGGTGTCGGAGAGGCTTGCCTTTCTGTTTTCTTCAATTTCTTGAATAGCTCGCAGGCGGTGAGGCTCTGAAGCGAAAATCTGAATGAGTGGATGCGCGCCGCCATCTTATATACCCGTATGTACGGGGGAGTGGCGTTGCACGCAAACTCCACTCGCCAATTTCATTGGCCTTTTCTGTAAAGCTCAGAGGTGATTGGTCACTCAGGCGAGTTCCCATATGTAACGTCGTAGTGAAACGACTGAAGGGGAACCCAAAATTCTCAAAAAATTAGCATATTTCATCCGACCAATAAAAGAAAAGTGTTTTTAATACAAAAAAAAAAAAAGTCAACCTTCAAATAATTATGTTCAGTTATGCACTCAATACTTGGTCGGGAATCCTTTTGCAGAAATGACTGCTTTAATGCGGCGTGGCATGGAGGCAATCAGCCTGTGGCACTGCTGAGGTGTTATGGAGGCCCAGGATGCTTCGATAGCGGCCTTAAGCTCATCCAGAGTGTTGGGTCTTGCATCTCTCAACTTTCTCTTCACAATATCCCACAGATTCTCTATGGGGTTCAGGTCAGGAGAGTTGGCAGGCCAATTGAGCACAGTAATACCATGGTCAGTAAACCATTTACCAGTGGTTTTGGCACTGTGAGCAGGTGCCAGGTCGTGCTGAAAAATGAAATCTTCATCTCCATAAAGCTTTTTAGCAGATGGAAGCATGAAGTGTTCCAAAATCTCCTGATAGCTAGCTGCATTGACCCTGCCCTTGATAAAACACAGTGG
The DNA here is from genome assembly GCA_012976165.1 of Labeo catla. NCBI lineage: Eukaryota > Metazoa > Chordata > Actinopteri > Cypriniformes > Cyprinidae > Labeo > Labeo catla. The sequence continues at coordinate 55,425 of VONZ01000310.1, forward strand.
ACCAACACCAGCAGCTGACATGGCACCCCAGATCATCACTGACTGTGGGTACTTGACACTGGACTTCAGGCATTTTGGCATTTCCCTCTCCCCAGTCTTCCTCCAGACTCTGGCACCTTGATTCCCGAATGACATGCAAAATTTGCTTTCATCTGAAAAAAGTACTTTAGACCACTGAGCAACAGTCCAGTGCTGCTTCTCTGTAGCCCAGGTCAGGCGCTTCTGCCGCTGTTTCTGGTTCAAAAGTGGCTTGACCTGGGGAATGCGGCACCTGTAGCCCATTTCCTGCACACGCCTGTACACGGCGGCTCTGGATGTTTCTACTCCAGACTCAGTCCACTGCTTCCGCAGGTCCCCCAAGTTCTGGAATCGGTCCTTCTCCACAATCTTCCTTAGGGTCCGGTCACCTCTTCTCGTTGTGCAGCGTTTTCTGCCACACTTTTTCCTTCCCACAGACTTCCCACTGAGGTGCCTTGATACAGCACTCTGGGAACAGGCTATTCGTTCAGAAATTTCTTTCTGTGTCTTACCCTCTTGCTTGAGGGTGTCAGTGATGGCCTTCTGGACAGCAGTCAGGTCGGCAGTCTTACCCATGATTGCGGTTTTGAGTAATGAACCAGGCTGGGAGTTTTTAAAAGCCTCAGGAATCTTTTGCAGGAGTTTAGAGTTAATTAGTTGATTCAGATGATTAGGTTAATAGCTCGTTTAGAGAACCTTTTCATGATATGCTAATTTTTTGAGATAGGAATTTTGGGTTTTCATGAGCTGTATGCCAAAATCATCAATATTAAAACAATAAAAGGCTTGAACTACTTCAGTTGTGTGTAATGAATCTAAAATATATGAAAGTCTAATGTTTATCAGTACATTACAGAAAATAATGAACTTTATCACAATATGCTAATTTTTTGAGAAGGACCTGTATATTATGTGTATCATCAAATTCACTTGAATTGGCTTTAACTGTCATGAACAGAAAATTATAGTTGATTTTGTTTGGAACTCTAAAACTCACTTAATTAAAAAAAAAATAGCGTTATGCTAGCTGATCGGGCTATGGGGGGTTTTAAGTGTAATAATTTGTTAAACGGATAAAGACATTTTTAAACAACCCCACATCCTGTTGGAATGTTATTCCAAATCATATATTTAATTCAGCTGGAGTTTTACATTTTTTGTTGCACTGCAACTTTGACATCTCAAAAATACCTTTAACTTTATCTTGTTTTCATAAACAGGCTTTAAAAAGTTGGTCACTTATATATAATTATAACTTTCCTCCACGTAGTTATTTTATTTGGAACAATAAATTTATTGCATATAAAAACAAATCTCTTTTATTTTTAGAATTGGTTTATTAAATACATACTTTTAGTTAGTCAGCTTTTAGATAACTGTGGTGTCCTTTTTACTTATGTACAATTTATTCAAGAATTTTCTTTTCCAGTCCCCCCAAGAGAATATGCCATTGTTTTTGGTGCAATTCCTGATTGTATTACATCTTTAGTCAACCTTAACGGTTCTTTAGTCTCTCCAATCTTTGAATCTCCAATCACTAACTTATTTGTTAACCGAAGTCTTCTCAATACCATGTCAAACAAAGACATTCGTTCAATTATTAATATATCTCAGATTTCTCTACCTGCTTTTGGAATAACATATTTAGTGATATAGAATGGGACGAGTTTTGGCTTCCTCGACAGAAATTCTTCTTGTCTAATAAAGTTGTAGAAGTCTCTATTAAAATTATCCATAATTGCTACCCGGTAAATTACAAACTTGCTAAATTTAACAATTTATTAATAATAATTTCCCCCAATTGCTCTTTTTGTCTTCAGTCTGAAGAAACAACCAATCATTTATTTGGGACTGTGCTTATTGTAAGGTATTTTGGGTTGACTTTTCTAAAAATATTTACTTCCAAATGTCTGTATAACTCCCAAAATTGTGTTTTTTGGTTACTCTTTGAATGCAGACGCTTCTGACTGTAAATTTATTATTCATTTATTGCTATTCCTTGAAAAAACCTTACTTTTTGTATAAAGATTTTGATGTGTATGTGAACTCTTTAAGAAACTCTAATAACCCTACCGCAATCAAGACTCTTTAATGGTGTAAATCCTATAAGCTAACATAATATGCTTTTGATTATTGTATGTAACCCTCATTGTTTTTTTGGTTTTTTTTGTTTGTTTGTTTGTTTGTTTTTTGTCTTTGTAATTGTTCATTTACTGCATAATAAAAAAAACTGTCGTGAACAGTTTCTGCTGCGTATTTCTACGCAAACACATTGGGCTGCAGTTGGAGGAAAGAAGCGGCTGTACTGCGTAAAGCTGAGCGCACATGTGACGCAATAGAACACAGAAGCTGTGTGCGCGGGCTCAGTAGGCAGCAGTTGGAGGTTAGGCGCGCCGCAAAGCAAACAAAACGACGCATGCACAGAGTCATGAAATGAGTATTCACAACAATAACTCATATCTGTAACTACAATAGCGTGGTTATCTCTTGAATTATCGGTGACATTTCAGAAACTTCTGCCGGACAGCGAAGATATGCCCGGGCAAGTGTGTAGGTAAGAAAAAAAAAAACAACAGTTATAAAGTGCGGTGTTAAATTGCTGCAGATGTTATACACTGAGTCTAAACAAATGACAGTCAAGTATTTCTGTCAGCAAACTGATGCTCAAACCAACTCACCTATTGGCAAATGTAGAAAGGTTAACAGCCGTTGCGCCAACTGTCGAAGTTTCGTCGCGTTATTTTGGTCTTTGAAATAAAGGAAAACCGCTTCGGTTTTAGAGTAGAGTTCTTGTTATTAGACACATATTAAAGTATTCGCTATTATAAACTGAAACATCTACTACAGCGCGAGTTTAAAAGTATAACGTTTGTTTTTTCCAGAGGAATTGTTGGTTCGTTTGCCTCTGAACTAGCCAGCCATGCTAAACATAAACTTCACAGTCTAAAATCGCTCGCTCTCCCATATGTAGTGTACTAGGTGTTTTGAAGTGGTGTCCCAAAACAATTTAGTTCACTCTATGGTTATAATTTTTTTTTTATCTGGACGTCTATTAAACGTATAATGTGTTTTGTTCACTAACGGTCGTAGTTGTACCCATAATGCAATGCGGTTAGAACATCCGCCATGAAATCACCGCCTGGTGAATTAGCTTTCTGATTACAAATTAAAGGATTAACGTTAGTTCACTTCCAGAATAAAAATGTTATTATAATTTACTCAATCCTGTGTCATTTAAGATGTTCATGTCTTTCTTTCTTCAACTGAAGAAAAAACAAAAAAACAGGAAAACATTACTGGATTTTCAATGTGGATTGAATGGGTTGATGGTCTAAATTGCAGTTTCAGTGCAGCTTCAAACGCCTCTACAAGATCTCAGCTAAGGAATAAGGGACTTATATAGCGAAATGATTGGTCATTTTCAAGTATACTTTATTTTGTTTTAACTGAAGAAAAAGAGACATGAAAATCTTGAATGACATAGGTTGAGTAAATTATTGGGAAACTTTTATTCTGGAAGTGAACTAATCCTTTAACATCTTGACTGAACAGCACTTTCAGACTATCAGCCTAAAAATCTGGTAGTGTGTGCGCTTGATGGCAAGGTTTTCTCTATCAAACAAAACTGGCAACTATATAATACAAAAAATCTATTTTTGTACTCTAGCCTTACAAGCTAAACATACCTAATACAGAAATCCTAACAACCACCACATCTGTCTTTTCTTCAAAAATCACAGCTATGTGTAGCTGTCCAGGGAAAAAACAAATGTGGTGTTAATTGAATAATAAAAAGTATTATTCTTTGAACTAATGTGAGTCTTATAAAATTTTAGGTTCAGTATGCTTATCCAGTGATTCGTTTGAGTCATCCTTTGAAAGCGCAGCTGCTTGAAAGGGAAAGTAAGGTATGTTGCATATTGTCTTTGTTTTTTTTTATGTCTTAATATCTTCCTTTTTGTTCCTTTATACTAAAACGTGATCACGTCTCATTGAAGCCATACTTCTTTCAATTTTACAGACACTTCCTATGGCCATCATTTTATGCATCTAGCTGTAGCTTCTCATTGGAGCTGTTTTTGTGTATAGAAATTCATAGCAGGTTCTGTATGTGGAGTTTATCTGACTAGGATTGGAGTTCAGCTCAACTGTCACATAGGAATATTTAATCGCTATTCTGCATCCTGTTTAATTATCCTTTCTGTGTTTCTAGTGTGATAGAAACTATGGTAAGTCTTAAACCTAAGGGTGTGACTGATCCTGAGTCTGACATTGATGAAGATATTGAGCGACTGAAGAGCAAATGGACGTCTAAAGAGGTGAGCTGAAGCACTGACGTCCATTTAAATCATTAATATTATTAGGACAAAACTTCTCTTGCTTGAATTAAATTATTGTACATGAAATAGTTAACATAATTATTGGAGCAGTTTTTTTTCACTTGATGAGACTGCAATTTCTCCACTTCCTGATGCTGTTGTTTTAGGCTAATGCTAGTTGTGTTTATAATATGTTGTATTGTAAAAGTATTACTACGATGGAAAAAATGGTAGTGGTGTTTTAAGCAAAAAATAATTAAATAATATAAACGGATATAATCTGACTAAAATATGACACAATCTTGATAGGTTTTAAGTGGATGAGTTTTAAGGGAAATAAACTTTTTTTGGTGGATTGTTTTATTGCTAATTTTTAGGATGAAAATCTTGCTTCCCTCGTCGGGAGGTTTGGAAAGGATGAGTGGGAGCTGATTGCAGGCTTTCTACCTGTGAGTGGTCTAATCTAAAGTGTTAGTTCATTAATACTGAAGTGTTTAAGTCGGCATTTGTGGTTGCAGAAATTTGAGAGCTTGCATCTGAAATTGTGTTTGCAGGGACGCTCTGCACAGGACTGTAAATACAGATTCACGGTTGTCTTAGACCCAGAGCTCGTTAAGGGAACCTGGACCAAAGAAGAGGATGAAAGGGTGAGCATTGCTTGGTTTATTTATTAGACTTGAGTGAAGGATCGGAGCTGGACATTGTATTTTTCAGAACATTGTGGTTTTATTTTTTGTCAAACAAGATGCTGCATGACAGTATATTTCTTTAAGAAGTATATTTTAGTCTGCAGTAGTAATAGTATAGTTTCCTGAAATGAAATGGAATAGTGAAAAGCTCTTGAAGTGAACTCTCAGAGCAGCTCTGGAGATGAAGTTCATGTGGACCGTCCTCATATATTGAGACGGGATCTAACTGGGTTGTCATCTCTTTGTGTAGCTCATTCAGCTGGTGTCAACGTATGGTGACAAGAAGTGGAGCACAATTGCAAAGCATCTAAAAGGCAGAAGAGGCAAACAGTGCCGCGAGCGGTGGCATAATCACCTCGACCCTTCTGTGATTAAGACCCCCTGGACAACAGAAGAGGACCTCATGATCATAAAATGCCATTGTGTGCTAGGATCACGTTGGGCACAGATTGCAAAGTTTCTCCCTGGAAGGTAATTTGTTTTGAGTCTTGTTTGTATTGTTGTAATATATCTTTATTGTTATTGTTAAACAGTGTTATAGTATTGTCATTTAATTAATGTAATTGGTAATTACTGTTAAAGGTTGATTTGTAAGTTTGTAAGTTGTTAAATAATGCACTGAAACTGATGAGCGTTTGTGAATATTTGGTAGGACTGATAATTCCATAAAGAACCACTGGTATTCAACATTAAAGCGTAAAATGGACAAGGGCACCTACAAGATGGAGGATGTTGACTTGAGTGATCTTGGACTCTACCTGTCACAAAGAGAAACATCTACTTCCACAAGTCATGAAAAGGTATTTTATTTCTTTATTGTTGTGTATATATTCATTTTTCTTCAGATGTAGATCTTAGAAAATTTGTGTTCATTTCAGTTAAAGCATAAGTCCACTTCCAGAACAGAAAATTTACAGATAATTTACTAAACCCCCTTGTCATCCAAGATGTTTGTGTCTTTCTTTTTTCAGTCAATAAGAAATTCTGTTTTTTGAGGAAAATTATCTTCATATACTGGAGTTCAATGGTGCCCCCAAGTTTGAACTTCCAAAATGCATTTTAAATACAGCTTCAAATGGCTCTAAACGTTCCCAGCCGAAAAAGAAAGGTCTTATCTAGCAAAACAATCTGTCATTTTCGAAAACAAATTGACAATTGATATACTTTTGAACCACTAACACTCGTCTTGTCTAGGTCTGCGTGAACAGTTTTTTTCCGGGTCAAATATGGTGAAAAACTCACATCTCTTTTTCTTCGCCAAATTCAAAATCTTCCTACATCGCTGCAGAAGTAGCGACCCAGCGTTTAGAAAATGAACATGCAAAGAACATGAAATGCCCTTTATAAAGAAAAAAGGTAAAATGGCAATGTAGGATGAGTTTTTTTGACCTGCCCTAACAGTATTGACCCGGATTACACAGACTGTGCGAGCGCATAGACAAGACAAGACAAGCATTTGAGGTTAAAGAGTATATAAATTGCCAGTTTGTTTCGAAATGACCGATCGTTTCGCCTTAATAAGAACCTTCTTCCTCGGCTGGGATCATTTAGAGGCATTTGAAGCTGCATTTAAACTGCATTTTGGAAGTGCAAACTCGGGGCACCATTGAAGTCCACTATATGGAAATTCCTGAAATGTTTTCCTCAAGAAACATAATTTCTTTACGACTGAAGAAAGAAACACATGAACATCTTGGATGACAAGGGGGTGATATTTAGTACCAGTTTGTCAGGAAGTGATGATTTTGTTCCCTTTGACTCATTGGAAAGAAACGGTGCTTATTCACAAATGTTTTATGTGATATTTCAAGTTAAATTTGCAACTTTGGATAGAAACCCGGCTGTTGAATACATACTATGATAGATCAATAATATTAATATAAAATATTGAAACATTAGTCATTTGTGTCTGTTTGACTTGAGATGTGCCATTTACACATAATAGTGGAGGGTCTAAGGAGATCGGATCATACTCTGAAAGCCTCCCTGGAAAAGCCCTAGATAGACACGTAAACATTTAGGATAGATATGTTTGATATGTAGTGATAATTCTACTTAATTGCTGCCTTTGTAAATAGAATAAGTTAGGCATAAATGTGTTTGCCTACACTTGTCATTTTAATGTTTGACTTTGAATCCACAGTCAAAGAGAATAGCAGAGCCATTGCCCAAGGTGAAAGAGGTGAAGAGGACGACTTTAGAGAAAACCCTGAAACCCAGCAGTCCACCTGTCTACCCATGTTCAGCTTCCCCCTCCAGCTCCAGAAGTGCTTGTGTTGTGCCGCCACAGCATAAAGCTTTTGTTGATGATGTTTTGCAAATGATTGCTGAGGACATGCTACCCCTAAACTTCACTGAAAGTTCTGGGTTTCGTAAGTTCATGACCTCAGTTGGTCCTCAACACCCACAAGTCTCACACCGCACGATAGCTTTAGAGCTGTATAATGCTGTGGAGAAAACCATCAAGCCACAGCTGATCCAGCAGCTCAGGAACTGCATATCTTTGAGCGGAGGCCATAAAGTTATTCACGTCACGGCTGATATTTGGGCTAGTGAACATTCAGAACCGCTTCTTGCCGTTCAGCTGCACTTTCTTGATGAAGACTGGAACATTCACAGGCCGACTGTGGCTTTTCGTCATTTTCAGTGTAATCAGTTTATGGCAAATATTGGAGGAGAGCTCGAATCAGTTCTTCTAAGCTATGGGCTTTTCCCCCACAACATTGGATACAGCATAATCCACGAGGCCAAGAACACTATTGCTACACATGATGTTTTCTGTGACTACAAGATCATGTATTCTGCACAAAAGAACAATCCAGATGAAGATGAATTATTGCATTTTCTTGATGATCAGGTCAGCGTAGATGATTTCTCTATAGCTGAAATTTCGTCCAGCAAACATCTGGATTGTATTACGACACTACTGCACAGTGTAATAAAGGAGGCACTGAAAAAGTCCAGAGTTGTTGACCGTATAGTTCTTGAGATACAAAGTGTGGTGTCTTTTTTTCGTCGCAGTGCTTACTGGTTTGAGGTTCTTTCAAGGAAATGCAAGCTCTCGCTGTCTGGTTCTTACAGCACAAGCAGCTACACGTGGAACTCTACAATCACCATCATCCGTGAAATAATGCAGGAGTCCGTATGGGACTTGGTGATGACCATTCTCAATCAAGCTCGCACGGAGGCAAACAGCTGCCCTGTTTGTCCACCGGTGGTTCACGTTGCACGTGAGCAGGTCGTGGACTTTGTTGGCTTAGTGGAGCCTTTCGAAGAGGTGGTCCAGGTACTTCAGGAAGACGGTTTTGCCTTGTCCCTCGTCATTCCGTCTATCATTGGACTTGATAAAACTCTTGAGACCAAGGCCACAAGTTTCAGCCTTTTCTGCTCAGCCCTCCGGTCTGGTCTCCGCTCTTACTTCCAACCTCTTATTTTGAAAAGAGATTTGATACTGGCCACAGTTCTGGACCCACGAATCAAGCTGGAACCTTTTGACAATGGAAAAGAGAAGTTCAAGAGCACCACACTGTTTACACCTTCCAAACAGCGTGTTGCCTCAGTTGCAGAGTCAGCATTCATCGAAAAAGAAATGATCGGTGATAAACCAAATGCTGATATGCAGCCTGCTGAGAAGCTAACAAAGGTGTCTGAGCTGCGTCAGTATTTATCAGAGCCCTTGTCTGAGGGAGACGTTTCTGTCCAGAGCTTTTGGAAAGAGGCTACCCGCTTCCCTCGCCTGCAGAGCGTTTGCCGCAAACTGTTGGCTGTCCCAGCATCTTCAGGGGGATTTAAAAGGCTGTTTCCTTTAGCGTCCAGTATTGTACAGGCCCGGAGAAACAGACTGCCAGAACACACGACAGAACGACTTCTGTTGTACCGAGAGTATCGGAAAGGCAAAAATGCAGTGGAATAAATACTGAGCTTTTTGATTTCTTAAATCAGGTGGAAAATATATGCTACTATAAATTGTATGATTTTTTTTTTATTCAATGTTTTTTGTTTTTTTTTATGAGTGACTTTATTAGAATGTCACTGATAATAAACCTTAAAACATCAGTAATCTTGAAACTTGTCCTGATATCTTCATCTGATTGTGAAATTTTGGTTTCTTAAATTGTAGTTTTTGCATCATTCTGAATAAGAGATAATCCGCTAAGACTAAGGCCTCGTTTTTTTCTCCTTAATTAAAAAAAATAAATCTCGTCCTCATGAAAATGCAAAAACATGCTATAAAGCGCTGTCAAGAACATGCTAAACCAACAGGTGCCGATATAACCCTAACTGTAAAGCCATGTTGGCCAATCAGAAGCCTGAAAAAAGTGCATACTCTCCAGTTTTACTGGCTACGTGACAACACTGCAACCAGAGTTTTTGAAAATCTTTTCAAAAAAGAGTTTTCATAAAGCTTCAGTTTCATGTGGATGAACGACCAAACTGCATAGAAAAAGCTGCGGTTTTGAAAATACCTGTGTTTGTGTGAACAGGGCCTCATTAGTCTCGGCCTCAGACGTTACACCCCTGGAGCGTTGGCTGGATGTCCCATGCATGCAGCACACAAAAGTGTAAACACTTGAGGAGTTTCAAAGTTGTCATTGGATTGGTTAAATTATATAGGATATCCGGGAGACGTGTGAGTTGTGCTCTGTAACATTCCACTTGGAAACAAAGGCTGTATCCGAATCGCCCCCTTTACCTTCAAATAGGGCTATTTGAGAGGACAGACATTTTAGTGGTGTCTGAAACCATAGTGGACGTTCTCGAGTAATGCACTGTAATGCACTGCAAAAACGAGTGTACAACCGGCGCCCGCTCAACAGCTAGAGAATACCCATAATGCACTGTGAGCATTGTGTGCCAAATGAATTCCCACATTTCACCAGAAGATGACGCCTGCAGCTGAATCATCCATCCATCCATTCATTCATTTTATAAAGCACTCGTCCATGGTGTAACACTGCATAATACAACACCGGTACTAATTCATTGTAAATTTATAATTAAATTGTTTAACTAGGGTTTATACATAATTTCCATGACAGAAAAGATACAGCCTTCAATGTTACTATTGGAGCTGCCAGTTTGCCAGTTTCAAAATATTATTAAACAGCAAGCACAAACTATGCAAAAGCAGCAGTCCTTCCAGCGCGCTCAGTGTCCGATTTCACTCGTTTTCATTCCCTCCTTCAAGTGATGATGAGCGCTTATCAGGATCAACTAAACGCTGGATTTTCAAAAGTATGTGAAGTATTTAAAGTTTGCAGCACAAAATCTTAAAAATATGCTTAGACACCAGTCTGTTACTGTGGGGACATTTCCACGCCCCTAAACCTGACACAGCACAAAACGTGACTGGTTGCTTTACCTGTCAGTCATATGGCCTCTTGGGCGGGCCCTGGCCATTCAAATCAGCCTAACTTCCCAGACCTTCTGCTGTCAGTCTGAAGGTCTGGCTATGTGAGAGTAGGGCCTCACATGTGTCTAACTCTTTCATCTCTGCCTCCTCCTCTTTAGAGGGTCAATGGGCGTAATGTGTGAGACCCACATGGGACCCGCATTATCTGGCTACAGTTGTGTGAATAAGATACTCGGGTGTAAGTGTGGAAATAAGTGTGAATACCTGCAAGGCTGAGGTTGTATTGACAGGATCAAACCTCATAAAATGACAAAAAAGCTAACATGATTAGGGAATCTGATTAAGGACCTTACAGCAATACCAAATGAACCAGTGGCCACAGCACAGTCTGTTAGATTAGAGTCAGAGATTCAAGCTAGTCAGAGCTTGTTAGGACTTGCTGACAGACAAGCAGTATTACTCAGTCACTAATTCGCATTTCGGAGGTGTGACATCAGACAGAATAAATAGCAATAAAAACCACAAGTCCTTCATCTCACCACAAATTATTTCAGTTCTGGAAGAAAAATCTCTGCATTTTTAATTGGTCTCTGCATGTTTTTGTTATATACTTTTGCTAAATTAAAAAACAAACAAATACTTGTTTAGAAAAAAGTAAAAGAAACAACCTAAAAAATTGTAAAATCTAAACATATTTTATTACTGTTTAAAAAGACTTTAATTGGAAAGGTATGAATTGCAACAGTGAATAAAAGTAAAGGAAAACATATATTTAAAAATAGTGCTGTTCAAACAATTAAAGTTTTTGTTTATATAATATATGTGTGGACTGTGTATGTTTATTATGTATATATGGATGAATAGTATATATTTTGAAACTATTTACATGTATTTACATGTGGATATTTATATTCATATAATTTTAATTATATATGAAGAGTTCAGATGCAAAAGCCTCTAAATCCATTTGACGTATTTCTTTAAAATTATAATTTCTTTCTGGCTACTTTGTATAGGTTTCTATGTAAGTACTGGTACTTCTGATTGGGCTGAGGCTGGAATTTAGCGAGTTTGAAGTAAAAGTATTTGATGGACGTATACTGTGTGTCAGGAGCATTCACTCACTATCATTCACTCACTATCAAAACATACCAACTAAAAATAAGCAGATGAACCAACAGGTTCATCTTTGGTCCTAGTCTTGTGGCGGCAGCCATGATTTTTGACCGAGATGGCTTTTAGCTGGTTTTGCATCTGAACTCTTCATATATAGAACTATATTTTAATATATAAACAGCATATTTATATATGTATAATAAATATACACAGTAAACACATATTTTGTATACAAAAACTTGTTTTTCTGGATGCGATTAATCATTTGCCCATCTCATAAAAATAGCTTTTATACACATTACCAAGAAACTATTATTATTATTATTATTATTATTATATAATATATATGTCCAAGAAAGTATTATACAAATAATGCTATTTGTTTAAAATATAAATAATGATTTTATATATTTAAACTTTTGATAAATAATGAATACTTGAAAAACAATAGCGACAACTGTCCCGTGAAAACGTCCGGAAAGATGTTTTCTTTCCGGTGACGCCACAGCCGATAAAAATCATGGCTGCCGCCACAAGACTAGGACCAAAGATGAATCTGTTGGTTCATCTGCTTATTTTTAGTTGGTATGTTTTCATTATCTGGACTCACTGTACTTTGCAAACCTCAGACAGACACCCCGGTCTGCGATCATACGGAGGACGCTGGAAATACCTGACGTTTATTAATCTGGTAGGAGCAGTTCTCTCTGGTTCCATCAATGTCACTGCTGTCATGTACTGTAACCCGTGACAAGCCGCGTATTCGTGTCACTTTTTCTTACTCTAGGTATTGCATGTGGTGTTTTTTGGACTGTGTGTGCTGGTGGATGTGGTGCAGAGCGCTGTGTCTGTCAAACAGAGCCGCAGCGGGACTCCTCTGCTCCTCACTAAAGCCCGGGACTTTTACTTCTCTGCTGTGGCGTTTCCTGTCGGCACTGTGAGTTACTCTGTTTACTGAGCAATGCAAACAAATTTGGGAAATAGTTTACGAGTCGAATTACATTTTTCTGTGTATAATTTCTTTAATAAACAAAAAAATGTAAGAACTTACAATAGTCCCACAAATATTTACTTAGTATAACATGACCTTTTACTTACAACCTAGTAGTTTATGTTCACCTAAAATAAAAAGTCTGTCATTATACTCGCACTCTCATGTTGTTTCAAATCTTTATGATTGTTCTTCCAAAGAACACGAGTATTTTAAAGAATACATGGCCATATAGTTAAAGTGAATAAGAACTGGTGCTGTCAAGCTCCAAGGCAATAAAAAAGTAATTTACAGTATCATATGACTTCAGTGCTATATTTCGTATCTTAAGTCATACTGTAGTTCATTATTCACAAAAAATTGCATTTTCACATTTTTATGTGTCTTGGCAATTTCTTTGATATATATATATATATATATATATATATATATATATATATATATATATATATATATACATACACATATATATGTTTAATTCATTCAGATATTTTTCTGAAAATGACTGTCTAAATGATGCTGTATTTTTGCAAAGACCAAATACATACTGTTAATATTAAAATATATTGCTAAAAAATTATTAGAGCTTTTACAATAATTGTATAGAATTTTCCAGTTTTAGGTTCAGTTTTTGTAATTTTGTAAGTTGTTCTGTAATATTTGAATGACTGATAATAAACATCGACATTACTTTTTTATTTTTATTTTTTAAAATGTATTTGAATATGTAAAAGAGTGTATCTTGTGCTGTAATTGGTTACCATTTCCACTGGTTAATTGTCACCACACCAATAGTCCTGAATGCATACATATTTAAAACAGTGTTTTATGCATAGTATAAGCTATCTATCAATGAATATGAGCTCTTAAAAAATGTATAAAAAAGAAAAATGTAATAGTTTTAGTATAGTGTGAAGTATAGCACACTAAGCAGCAGGACACAGCTTAAAACATTTTATCTAACAATGAATTAATATCAGACTTGTTAATTATCTGATCATTTTGCATGTTCAACAATACATTTTTGTAATAATGAATATTGATTTGATAGTGTAAAATAAGTGCCAGTTTCAGTAATTCTGTGTATTACTTATATTAGACATTTGACAGCCTGCACTTTAGATATTGATTGTTAAAAATAAGTAAATGTATTTATTTATTTTTTTTATTTATTAATTTAACTTTATTGGTAGACTACTAATGTGAACTTAGAATGTACTGATTATTTTGATCATGTTCTTCTTGCTTGCAGTTTGTGTTTGTTTCTTTCTGGACTCTCTACACTTACAACAGAGAGCTGGTGTATCCAAAAATGTTTGACGAAATCATTCCCATCTGGATGAATCATGCAATGGTGAGACCATTGTTTTCTATGTACTGTAACTGAATTCAGTGACTGTATGTTTAATTGCACACCTAATAAAACTCTACAGCCTCACATACAGCTCTGATGTAATGCAGGATGGACATGTGAGGATATGCATTTGTTCAGGAATGGTTTAAGGATGATTTATTTCTGTTTTCCTCCAGCACACAATCATCATGCCTTTGCTGCTGCTGCAGATGTTCCTTCAGAATCACAAATATCCCAGTCGCACAAAAGGGATTTTCAGTCTGGCCTTATTTGCTGCTTTGTATCTGTCATGGTAATCTCCTTCTGCTTGCATCCATCCATCATCAATCAAAAGTCTTGTTTTTCTGTGTTCTCTGCATCTTTTTTAATGCGTCTGTCCCTCATTAGGGTGTTGTGGGTGCACCATGCGTCAGGGATTTGGGTGTATCCTATCATGGCTCACTTGAGTCCCGTGGGATTGTGTCTTTTCTTCGGTGGTGCGTCACTCACCATGGCTCCTCTTTACCTGTTAGGAGAGAAGCTCAGCCTCATGATGTGGAGCAGCACAGGTGAGAAATGGGCATTAGATTGAACTGTCTTTTAAAAAGCTATGAGATTTAACTCTACTTATAGTTCTAAGGCCTCTACATTATCAAAATGATCAAAACACAATCTTCTACACAGTACTGGGGAAAGTTGCTTTTAAAAGTAATGCATTACAATGTTGCGTTACTCCTAAAAATTATGTTACTTAGTTACTTTTTATGGAAAGTAATGAGTTACGTTACTTTTGCTCTACTTTTTTAAATCTGGGCAGGGCTTGCTTGTTTGTTTTTAAAATTAAAAAAATATATTTTGGTCAAATGTAAAAGCCTTTTTACACCAAAAGCCTCAGGCTGAAGGAAAAGTTCAACACTCTTCAGCAATAAAAACAAAAAAAAAAAGAACAAATGTTAGATTATCTTGAGTAATTTTTGCTTATTAGTATGGTTGAACTGGATCATTGAAGGTCAGCAGCATAGACACTGGTTAATAAAATTGGATTAAATACAAAAAAGGACATTTGTATTATTTAACATATTGAATTATTGCAGGTTTGCGTCATATTCTGAGTTGCATTTCACTGTTTTTATTCATTTTGAGGAATACTGAATCGTTTTGTTTTTTTTCTGGAAAAGTAACTCACATATCTTCTTGTAAATTTAAAAGTAATGCGTTACTTTACTAAAAAAGTAATCTGATTGCGTAACTCGAGTTACTTGTAATGAGTTACCCCCAACACTGCTTCTACATGCCTTCTGTCATCTGGGTAAAAGGCCTTTTAGTACTGATTTTTATAAAGTAAGTACAAGTATTATTATATGTGACCCTGAACCACAAAACAATTCATAAGGGTCAATTTGGCCAAGATACAACTAATAGAAAA
Organism: Labeo catla; assembly: GCA_012976165.1. Taxonomy (NCBI): domain Eukaryota; kingdom Metazoa; phylum Chordata; class Actinopteri; order Cypriniformes; family Cyprinidae; genus Labeo; species Labeo catla. The sequence continues at coordinate 70,670 of VONZ01000310.1, forward strand.
TCTGGGCCTGTATTCACAAAACATCTTAAGGCTAAAAGTATTTCATAACTTGCCAATTCAGGAGAAAATCTTAAAAACAATGGGCTTGTTAGTCCTAAGTGTTTTAGCTCTAAAACTAGCTCCTAAGTCTGTGAAACGTTAGGAGTAGTGAAAAGGACTCCTAAGTCACTAAGACCAAATCACAAACTATCCTCCCTGCTGAAATAAACAATACAAACCGTCAGAAATTCTACAAATACCATTACAAACCATCAACTTTTAACCATTAAAACCATTTAAAAAATGGTTTCCTGTAGTGTCTATTGGGACGTTTCATTAGGATTTAGTGGTTTTAACAAGTCACCAATAGAAGGCGACCAATTACCAGTAGAGACCAGCAGGCACCATTACAGTTACCCTTAAAACCAGTACAATTTCCATTATAACCAGTAAAACCACAAAAAAAAATCTGATGGTTTCTATTGTTTTGTTTTTTTTCAGCAGAGCTAAAATGGCTGTTGCCGGCAATCTGTCTCAGAACATAAACATTTCCGAAACGCTGCATTTATTTGCACACGTTTTCCCACACATCTTTTTTTGGTTTTAGAGGTTATTTCAACTCCAAATTTTCCTTTGATCTGTTTTCATTAACAAGTTGGGCAAGAAGCTGTTCTTGCATCCAGTTTGGTTTTCTTTCACATTTGCATGTCTTACTATCAGCCATGATTATTTTACTCTGTTAATGAAAAGGGTGTTTATATGCATATCTGCTAACTGGCTGAGCATATAATTTTTTAATTAGTTACACTTAGCATTTTAAAATCCTTATTTGAATGTGCCAACATTTTTATTTTTAAACCTTTATTTGAATATGGCAACATAATATCGTGCTCTACAATATTTCTATGAACAATCTCTGACAGAGACCCCTCCGCTATCAGCCAATCACCGTGTGCGTAAGCATGCTGACATCATCCATAGCAATGAGGTCAACCCCGCTCTTACTCTTAGCTTAAGACTTCTCTCTATTCCCTAGTAAACGTTTGTCTCCGCAGCTTTGTGAACAGGTTTTAAAAAAAAACTTTTAAGTTTTTAGCAATCCATATTACTAATTAAAAGTTAAGTTTTGATATATTTATGGTAGGAAATTTACAAAATATCTCCAAGGAACATGATCTTTACTTAATAAAAGAAAAATCGATAATTTTGACTCATACAATGTATTGTTGGCTACTGCTACAAGTACAAATACCCATGCTCCTTAAGACTGGTTTTGTGCTCCAGGGTCACATATTGTAAGTAATAGATGAACACTTACTGGACTGAATCAGCTTGACTTTACTTGATTCTCCATGAATTGTTTTGTAGAAAAATCTGGGAGTGTCAAATCTGATCATCAGGATCTTTAAAAAGCTTTACTTTCACTGTTCCTCCATGGAGGAATGATTTTCCCAAGCGGAATTCCCAATGTTCGGATCATTTTAGTCTCATCTTACTATGAAATATTTTTGAAGATATAGAGTGACCACTGATATTTACATCATTTTATGTCAGTATCTGCTGTACTGTTATAAAGATTTCATTGATTTACATTACAAGCATTATAATTTCATCATAAATATCAGCATCTGCAGCAAATTCTGTAGTTTTGCTCAGTTTGGGCCTCTGAATAAAACGGAGATGTTTTACGTTAATCGTTGAGTATGAGCTCCATATTCACCTGGATCGTGCTAAATGAGCTATAAAAGCCTGATGTAGCAAATAGTATACTTACTATAACATAAAACACATATGCAAACTTTTTATCACGGATTTTATGATCCATACTGACTATAATTTTTCTTTTTAAGGGAATCAGAAGAAGAAAAAGAAGTAGATGTCTACTGGGATCCACATTAACCTCGTGGAGCTCAAACCAGCCAAATAACATGTTTTTACAGGGCACAAAGCAACAGCTTTACTAGCATTGCTTGTATTTTATACAAGAGGGGCTTAATTCGCCCTAGCATATTTACCGAATGAAACTAGCATTAATACTGTACACATGCTATGTGTATAGACCATTTCGCTAGATGTAAACAACACTGGTCCAGAAGCGCTTCCTGTTTTTTTGTTTTTTTATTTATTTTTTTTATTTCACATATACAAATACATTTTAAAGGTGCTAATGTAACATTTTCATCCAGTCAAATGCTGTGTTGGTTATATTTTTTTGTGATGTTTGTGTAAAGTTAAAAAAAAAAAAAAACAGGAAGTGTATCGGGACCAGTATGTTTACATCTAGCGAAATGGTCTATACATGTTACGAATCTGGCCGGTGACCTTCAGTCTGCTCACCACCAGATGTCGCTCTCTCACATTCATATTACATTGACTGTTTCACCACACCCTGGACTACATTCCCCATCAGCCATTGCTCTTATCACCTGCGTCCAATCAGAGACCCTATTTAAGCCCCGGACTTCCGTTCTCTAGTTGCCCAGTATTGAATTGTCTTTTGCATTCATACAAAGCGTTATGCGTGTTATCCTGTGTCTAGTTTCCTTTTGTTTTGCCTTGTTTTTCCTGCCTTGTCTTCTAGCCTAGTTATTTCGTTTTGTCTATCTCGCTGCCTGTCTTCTGAAACCCTTCGCCTGTCTTTTCGGATTACTCTTTTGCCTAGCCCTCGTTCGGATAACATTCGCCGCTGATCGACCCACGCCTGCTTCACGGACAACTCTTGTGCCTCGCCCCTACATATCCGTTTGCTGTTGTTCTGACCCTACCTGTTCGACTATGTCTTTGTCTCATCCACTTAATAAAAGCTTGCAGATGGATCCTCTCGCCTCTCAGTCACTGTAACAATACACTAATCATGCTGATATTTTATTGTTTTCTTTTGACCTAATTTTTTGAGTCTAATGAAAATCATTTGCACTTACAAAGTAAAATGCTGTATTTTTAAAATAATTTTCATTATTTTAGATTTGAAAAAATTACAGACGCTGTAATATCCCAGAATGCTGTTTTCCATTGATTAAGGGACAGTACTGAGCACTTTTCCCTTCTCAGATTCATAATTGTTACTTTATTTCCTGTTAATATAAAATAAGAGAATTCCTGTGTAGTTTGTGACCGTTAGTGTTAGCCTGTGTAAATGTGTCACACGATGGTGTTGAGGGCTTTCTCAATGACACACTTTAACCTGTGTGAACTCAGGTAATCTCACCAATGAAGCCCTTAATGTGATTTTCCGGCTTTGCAGAGAGTTTGATGATGGACCTTATTGGAAACAAGTAAACCCTAGTAATCTGTGACCTCACTGTAACATGTTTAATTCACATCCAGAGAAATGGCTCTGTGTTCGTTCTTTCACTAACATCATCTTTGAGTCCTTTCAGTGGCTATTTCATGACAACTGAAAATGTTTACTAATTATGTTGTTATAGAGCAGAATACAGTGCTGCTTTGACATTACTGTGTGTTTCCTCTTCATTTTAGTATGTGTGTAAAACAGATGTTGACTGGACAAATCCGTTTGCTATGAGACCAATGTGATTCCAGCACTGATGTTACACTATGGCACTTGTGGAAAATATGTGATGCACTGACAATGTCATCAGTGGCACTTAAGAGGGCCAATCAGCGTTAACGTTACTGGTTTGCACAATGTAATGATTATTAATGTCATCTGTGTGCTTTATTCATAAACAATAAAACCTCGGATGTTCTTTTATTCATTTAAAGTGGCTTGCTGTCTTTTGTCTTTAGATACACTTGAGGTCAAAAGTTTACATACACCTTGCAGAATCTGCTAAATGTTAATTATTTTACCAAAATAAGAGGGGTCGTACAAAATGTGTTCTTTTTTTTTTTTAGTACTGACCTGGATAAGATATGTTTACATATAGTCCACAAAAGAAAATGAAAAATTATAAAAATTATTAAAAGTTTACATACACTTGATTCTTAATCCACAGCTGTGTTTTTTTGTTTAGTGATAGTTGTTCATGAGTCACTTGTTTGTCCTGAACAGTTAAACTGCTGCTGTTCTTCAGAAAAATCCTTCAGGTCCCACAAAATCTTTCGTTTTCCAGCATTTTTGTGCATTTGAACCCTTTTCAGCAATGACTGTATGATTTCTAGATCCATCTGTTCACACTGAGAACAACTGAGGGACTCATATGCAGCTATTACAGAAGGTTCAAACACTCACTGATGCTCCAGAAGGAAAAGCGATGCATTAAGAGCCGGGGATGAAAGCTTTTTGAATTTGAAGATCAGCGTAAATTTGTCTTCTGGAAAACATGTAAATATCTTCTGTAGCTTCTGAAGGGCAGTACTAAATGAAAAATATGATATTTAGGTTAAAATAAGAAAAATGTACACGTCCATTCTTTTCAAAATTTTACACCCCTGGCTCCTAATGCATTGTTTTGTCCCTCTGGAGCATCAGTGAGTGTTTGAACCTTCTGTAATAGTTGCATATGAGTCCCTCAGTTGTCCTCAGTGTAACAAAGATGGATCTCAAAATCATACAGTCACTGTTGGAAAGGGTTCAAATACACAAAAATGCTGAAAAACTGCTGTTCAGGACAAACAAGGGACTCATGAACAACTCAGAAACACAGCTGTGGATCATTCAGGTAACAACACAGTATTAAGAATCAAGTGTATGTAAACTTTTGAACAGGGTCATTTTTGCTGGGGTCATGACAGCCATCATCTACATGAGTGTCAGTTTGACTCAGTGCATCTGATGCTGATGGAGTAAAGGAGAAGCAGTGCGTCAGCTGTTGTCAACTTCCTACTTAGGAGACTCTCCTTTAATCAGATTTGCTGTAAGTCCATCAGTTTGCAAAGCTTTGAGAACCTCACCTCATTGTCATTTTCAGTTACTGGCTTCAGTATGAGCTGCACTGGCCTTTCTGATGGGTTGAATTAACAGCCATAAACCAAAAGAAGAAGAAGAAGAATATTTACAGTATGTTGAGATTGCTGAATATGGTGTTTATGTAGTGTAAATTAAAAAAAAGGAACATTTCTATTACACTTTTGCTGAAAGTCAATCAAAGTTTAAAGATAATTAAAGAACGAGAAAGCTTCTCTTCCTGGATTAAAATAGTGAAATACATAGCTCAAATAACTAAAATGCAGCTAGAAGTGATCTCTTGAGGTCAGTGGTCAGAGAAATGGGCTATTTCAGGAGTAAGTGGATTAGTTGGTAAATCTCTGTGGTGTCTGAAATAGCTGCTTTATTCACTCTTTGGCTTGATGTGAGCACAGAACAGCAGTATTAGCTCTAGCTTCACTCAGACACTTGCAGTTTGAAAATGAGCAGGATGTACAGCCAATCTGGATGGATACATAAGCTTTGCACAGTGAAGAAGATTGTGCATCTTAAAGGAAGACAAAATAAATAGTGACATTTGCTTTTGATTCTTACAACAAGAAAGTATGTTTGAGGAACAAGTTATCAAATCAGCTGTGGATTCAATGGATCAAAGGGAAAGTACAGTTGATTTTCTCTAGCTGTGTCTGGGTGAGTAATAATCATGACGCTTTTCTTTGAATCAAAGAGGATGTCTTTTTAATGGATGTCTAAGAGTAAATTCAGTGTGTACAGGTTAAATAATGGTGAATTGATTAAAAATGTAAATATATTGTGTATGAAGACAAGCTTTGGATTGCTGGGACTCCGTGGGTGTCACATCTCACACCAAAAACAAAACCAAACTATATTTTGCATAAAAACTGACACGTTTTTTTATATTGTGACAATTAAGGACATTACCATCCCATACTGTATCGCATCCAAAGTTTAACTTTTGAGCAGTTATTAGCGGTTAAAGACAAATTTAGCGTAAATAAAATATTACTGAACGATTAATATATTATTTTTACATTAATGAGAACTGGGTAGGAATTGTACTCGTACAACTGTACTTGTGCTCATCAAAAAATTTAAGCAGCACACTGTTTTTGATAATAACATGGATAGTTTCTTGGGCAGCAAAATAAAATGATTTCTGAAGGATCGTGTGATTCAGCTAATTGTTTGTACTGTATACCTTGTCAAATAAATGCAGCTGTAATTGGTGAGCATAAGCAACACCTGAATCCTATTGAATGTTTATCCCTCCTCTTTGACATCTATAGTGCTAATTCATTCCTCCTGTGCCCAAACAGATATTGCCATGGAGGAGGGAGTATCATGGACTTTGGTAAGAAATGGCAAAAACTTACAGGTGTAAATGGTGTAGTCAAGTAATAACCATCAAAACGATGTTACACTATGATTGACTTTGTCCTATTGCCTTTTAGATTTTAAAGACATTTTGATGTCTACTTGACATCTATGCTGCAGAACTTAAGTTTTTGATCACCTGAGAAGGAATTCATTTCAGACTTTTAAACACGAGTTTGAAAGCGACTGGACTTTCCTGAGTTTCTAAATCGATCATGTCGTGTTTGATTTTTAAAGTGACGGGTTCCAGGGTTCCCAGAGCGAAGTACACAATGGTTCGAGAGGCGCTGTGTTATGTGATCCCCTACCACATGCAGTGCTCCATGGGATGTGGTGGGCAGGCCTGCAAGTATGAGGATCCTTCACACTGGAGTGAAGACGATCAGGCCATCAGAGGAATCTACTCATCTTGGTACACTGCGTGTACTTACACTTGTTTATTTAAACATGGCCTTTACCAAATGAGGTTAAGCCTTTGGCACTGTTCTGAACCGAAGCTTCTCTGTGTGTTGTGTTCTCTAAGCACATCAAAATATCATGTTCATTTTCTCTTCAGAAAGTCAAACGATCATCAACGGCGTGCTTTTAATTAGATATTAGATCCCCAAAATGATTAAGATTTTGCTTCAATAAATCCAAGTTTTATGTATTAATGGATTAGCCTGATTTATGGCTTCTCTTTGTTTCTTTTTTAGGATCACAGACAATCTGCTGGCCATGGCCCGCCCTTCCACCGAAATCATTGAGAAATTTGACGTAATAGACCAGTTTTTGAGGTAAAGCCGGTATCGTAAAAAGAAAACTGGTTCTGGAGTATGCGTTTGGTACACTCTTATAATTTGATGTTTCATCGTGTTAAGATGTGGTTTGAAGACAGTTATTAACCTCCAGTGCCCTGGTGAACATGCTAGCTGTGGAAACCCGCTGGATCCCGAGAGTGGCTTTACTTACCGACCGGAGACATTCATGGAGGCTGGCAGTGAGTGACACTTGTCTGATTCTGCCAGACTTTCAATATGTCTTTCCTGTGTAATGTGATATAAATAGGTTAAAGATGTAAAGAATCTTCTTGACACATTAAGTAATAACAGTAGCTGTGGTTGTTCTTCTGTTTTCAGCTTGTAAAGGTACTCTTGTTGCTCTATTTTAGTATATTTCTACAACTTTAGATGGACTGACTATGGTGTGGCATCTCTCACATCCATCTTGGATATGGTGAAAGTCATGTCTTTTGCCATCCAAGAAGGCAAGATGGCTGTTCACTGTCATGCGGGACTTGGTAGAACAGGTACAGTTCTGTTTTACATGCTACAATATATTTATAATTTAATAAACATACCAGATTGATAGGTTGCTTGTTTGATCCTTACAAGCAGCCGTAAGCTATTATTGTGTTCATGAGCAGCACACCTAACCTCAGGTTACTCGGGTTATTCCAGGATTGTCTGGGTAATAATGTTGCCATAAGTCGCTGTAGTTAAAAGCATCTGGATAAGCAGTACCCATGCAGTGAGCACAAGCTTCCAAAAACAGTGCTTAAGGACAACACTCTAGGTGACTCAAGTCCAAGTCCCAGCGTGTGGTCCTTTCCTTTACATATTTGCATTTAGCAGATGTTTATATTACATTAAAGCATTACACATTTTAATAATTCATATGTCATATGTGGGAATCGAACCCATGACTGGCATGCTATTGCCATACTCCACTGTTCAATCTACAGCAAAGCTTTCCTGATCTATCTCTCCCTGACTGTGCTTTCAAATAAAGAAAAAAAAGCCCTAATAAACAGTCTTTCAATTCTGCAGTAACCTACACTTAAAGGGGTCCTATTATGCTCTTTTACAAAGTCTTGATTTTGTTTTGGGGGTGTACTAGAACATGCTTTCATTCTTGGTGGTTCGAAAAAACACATTATTTTTCACATAATTTACATTATAATCATAAAATCTGCATAATTTACTGCTACGCCCCTTGTCAAAGAAGCAAGTTCCGTGCACAACTGTCAGCGCAAGCTAGATTAAAGGGATTCTTCTGTTTTAAATATGGATATATTTCATGCAAAAACGCATAGATTCACTACAGAAGGCCTTTACCCCCCCGGTGCTGTATGAGGCACTTTTTATTATGGATGGATGCATATTATTGGACTTGTTTTGGACTGATGAAGAGAAACACCCGTCTATGCCGTTCTAAAGCTCGGGAGTGCCAGGATAAATTTTAATATAACTCCGATTGCATTCGTCTGAAAGAAGGAAGTCATATACACCTAGGATGCATGGAGGGTGAGTAAATAATACACTACAGTAGTGTTGGGTCCTATTGTCAGCCTGCGAGATCGCCAATACATGATATTATCGTGCTAATGTATTTAATTATTTACATACTTAGTTTCATTGCCCGAAACCAGCTACAGAATAAGGCTAAAAGCAGCCTAACATTATCAAAGAACATCATCACTGATTAGCCTAGCCTATTCTAGTGCAAGTTTATGCATTTTAAAAGACACTCACGTTATAAGTGAAGCTATCTACACTGTATGATCAATAAATCTCTTACCACACACTGCACACATCTGCGGTGCGTTACGGCTCCGATGCGGCCACCAGAGTAGATCGGCATGTGTTTCGTCCCCCTGTTCTGCACACGTCTGCGGCGTGTTACAGCATAATAGCACCCCTTTAAATGTTTGCAACCAAACTGAAACATTGCGATATGTACGCTAACTGGATGCTAAATTTTTCTGCGCATTGTTGTCACAGGTGTGTTGCTGGCCTGTTTCTTATTGTTCACCACACAGATGACAGCAGACCAAGCCATTCTGTTAGTTCGAAGCAAACGACCAAACTCTATCCAGACTAGAGGACAGCTCCAGTGCGTCAGGCAATTTGCTCAGTTCCTGGTGCCGCTAAGGAACATATTTGCTAACGCTGAGCCTAGAGCGCCGCCCGTCACTCTTTCACAATACTTGATCCGCCAGAAACATATACTGCACGGATACGAGGCTCGGAAGCTGAGATACGTGCCAAAGCTCGTCCCTCTCATCTGCAAACTCCTACTGGACATCGCAGAAAACCGCCAGGTTATCGAGGAGGACATTGTCGACGTTCCTGACGTCCCATCTGTGGTAGAGAAAACTTTCAATGAGAGTTCAGTATTTCAGTTGAACAGAGAGATGATGGGAAACGGGATGACTTTGATCAGCCCGCGTCTTCCAGGTCTACCCAGAGCCAACAGAGACAACACACAACCTCTTTACTATGTCCGTAAGAGCCTTAGCTACAGCGAGTCTGACCTCCAGAGGTTAGCAGCATCTTTAAACCTCACGGACAATCCTCTTGGCGTTTTAGCTAGTATCCACTCAGCTACTGTTGGCAATCAGCTGGGAACTTTCAACTGTGTTTCCCAGAACAATGTCACTCCTTCTCTGGGGGCTTGTAAGGGTAATCCCATCTACAGCTCAACCAGCAATATATGGGAGCTGAAAACACTTATGGACCAGACGGAAGGATCTCCGCTGCTCAAAAACAGGAGGCAGTCTGTCCTGCAGCGAAGCCAATCTCTGTACGTTTCAGATGAGAAAAGCACCACAAGCATTGCCAGAATACTGTCCTACTGGAGGACAGACTACAAGCAAAACTCTGACCCTGATGAGACTCTACATAATGAAAAAGAGCATTCGGAGGTGCCCTTCATCACTGTTCAGTCTGAGTTGTCTCTGGAGTCGCGTCACCTCCTGGTGGCTCAGTCCCTTGCAGTAGACCTCAAGAAGGATGGAGAGAAGGAACAAATTCAGAAGGTGCATACTTGGCAGGTAGGAGCAAATACTGATTTACTTGGAAGTATTAAAGGCAGGGATTGGCAACCTTTGTCCTGGAGGGCCACAATCCTGCAGGGTTAACTTCAATCCTGAAGAGTCATGCGACATGTAGTCAAGTATGGTAACCCATAAATAAAATTTGTGCTCTGCATTTATCCCATCCAAGTGCACACACACAAACCTGGAGCAGTGGGCAGCCATGGGAAGCAATTGGGGGTCAGGTGCACCAAGGGCACCTAAAGGCTGGTGATACACAGTGCAACTTTTTGAGCAATGCTTGAGCACTTTCCCATTGGGAATGGGTAACAAATTTCTATCTGGATCATTTAGATCGGTCGTAGGCCCTGTGTCTCATCTGGTTGCACCATTTATGGCAACATTGCTCAAAAAGTTGCCCCTTGCATCATCAGCCATAGTCATGGGTATTGAAGGTAGGCACTATTCATTCACTCCTCCCACCTACAACTCCTGGTTACAAACTCTCTAACAATTAGGCCACAACTGCCCCTAATCAAACACACCTGAAAAATCCAACCAGACTGTTCAGGAGTGCTTGATAATAACAGGCAGGTATGTTTGATTAGGGACAGAACTAAACAGGACAGTGGCCCTTCAGGACCAAAGTTGCCCATTCCTGGTTTAGGGTGTGTTTGAGAAAAAGAGGTGTTCATAGGACAGGGGTGCTGAAACTTGATCCTGGAGGGCCGGTGTCCTGTAGAGTTTAACTCCAACCTCAATTAGACATACCTAAACCATTTAATCAAGCTCTTACTAGGCATACTAGAAACTTCCTGGCAGGTGTGTTGAGGCAAGTTGGATCTAAACTCTGCAGGACACCAGCCCTCCAGGACCAATTTTGGGCAGCCCTGTTTTATGAGCTTCAGATCTTCCACACCTCCAGACATGAGTGTCCATCTTCAGCAGGACATGGCTGCATGGTTTTTAAGGTACCCTGCTCCATTTTAGAGGAGACTGGTCTTCAGATTTGGAGTGTTAACCTGAATCTAGGTTTTGGTGTATGGTCTCAGATAAGACTGCAGTATATTTCCACAGTACTTTAGGAGATGATTAAAATTGCCATATCTATTGTAGGTGGGGGGAGTGAATGACCAGAACTCTCTTCCACCTTCACGACTGAGGTGAGACCCTTGAGCAAGGCACTGAACCCCCAACTGCTCCCTGGGCACCACAGCAAAATGGCACACTGCTGCAAGTGTGTGTGCACTTGGATAGGTAAAATACAGAGCACACATGGGGGCAGCCGTGGCCTAATGGTTAGGGAGTCGGGCTTATAACCAAAAGGTTGTCGAGTCCCAGGTCCGGCAGGGATTGAAGGTGGGGGAGTGAATAACCAGCGCTCTCTCTCCACCCTCAATACCACGACTGAGTTGAGTCCCTTGAGCAAGGCACCGAAGCCCCAACTGCTCCCCGGGCGCCGCAGCGATAGCAATATGGCTGCCCACTGCTCCCTAACCAGGTGTGTGTTCACTACTGTGTGTGTGCGCACTTGGATGGTTTAAATGCAGAGCACAAATTCAGAGTATGGGTCACCATACTTGGCCTCACGTCACATCCTTTCCTTTTCCATTTTAGAGAGGTTGCATGGCTGAATGGCTTCTTAAGTCTTAGTTCGGTTCAAACTTAACAAAGATTCAAAGTTTGGGAGGAACATGTTTATTTAATCTGACCAATCAGCAGCTTAAGAGGCATATGTAAGCCACTGATTATATCTCTTACTACAACATTGCTCAAAAAGTTGCCCCTTGCATCATCAGCCTGAGTCATGGGTATTGAAGGCAGGCACTATTCATTCACTCCTCCCACCTACAACTCCTGCCAGTACTGAGAATCAAACCTGCAACCTTCAGGTTACAAACTCTCTAACAATTAGGCCACAACTGCCCCTAATCAAACACACCCAAAAAATCCAACCAGAGTGTTCAGGAGTGTTTGAAAATCTTTTTAATTACGGACAGCCATTGATTATATCTGTCCTATATGAGAGTTCTTCCAGTATCCCTCTGCTATGACAGCTTCACCTCCTCCACTGGTCACCACTAAAACCAGTCTAGTAAGCCCTAGGGGGGGTTACTTTGTACTTGGGTCGAGTCCAACAGCAAGCCAAACCTCCTCTTTATTACATGGACATGTGGACTTGTTAAATGCCACTATTAATTCAGCATTTTCTTCAAGTATCTTTTCATTTTAATGCCTATTTTTTTATTGTTGAACCAACGGGTTAGGAGTTTTTGTGGACTTCTGTTGATAACTCTGCATCCCGGTCTTTCTGATGACTTTAGTGTGTAATGTAAAGTAGTTGTTATCTTATCTGGCTAAGGAACAATCTCTTTGCATCACATTGAAAATATGACCTAAGGGATTAGTACATTTGTTCATTCTTCTCTGCAGGCAGATCTTAATCGTCAAGGTGCGTGGGAGCGACTGTGTTTGGAAAAAGACCCATTTATTCTATCTGAAATCATGTGGTCTTGGCTGGAGCAGCTTAAAGAACCAATCATCTCAGCTCATGATGTTCACACACTAAAAGAGACCCATCAGGACCCCAAAACTGTCCTCAATTGCCTAGACAGGGTAAGATTTAAATATCAGCTCTATTCTTTTGTTAGAATTTAGGTATCTTAGTATGCATAAATTCTAATATTGCTGCATCATGTGAATCAATTCGTATCACCATCTTCAGGCTTCAAGAGAAACAGTGATGTGTATTCTGGACTGTTTCGCTCATTTATTAACAATACCTGAGGAAATCGAGAACGCTTTTCTGGAACAAGCGACAAAAGCTTTCACAAAGGTACTATGTCATTACAAGATGTTCTGAAATGGCTATGTGAATACTTTTACTTACTTTGGTGCTCTCTTTAGATGAAAAACACAGATGGTGGGAAGAGTATCCATGAAATCATGAACAGGGTTTTGAAGCTTGTTCTACATGACTTGAGATCGGCTGCCATGAATGAGTGTGAGGTCTAAAGCTGCATTCACGCCCTGTCGAAATTACCGTAAGCTCAAGATGACAACACGTGACACTGTACTCGGAAATGCTCACGTCCTTTTTGGGAATTATGTATTTTTATATCTGGATTGTTCCTCAGATCTCTGTCTGGATGAAGTATCCAGCATGTAATTTAGCCCACAGATAGACTAAATTGTGATTTTCCAATTTGTAGAAGTTGGTTGTACATGGTAAATTGTTTGATGTAAAAGAAATACCATACCCTGTATATTATGTGCCACAGTGCTAATACTTGAAAAACATTGCAACTGAAACCTCTCATATTTTTGTACCATGTTTGTACAGTTATTTGTAATAAAATAATTAGATTGCACACAACTAGAAATGAAAACTTATTTTTATTAGCATAAAGGTGACTAGGACTAGGTTTATTGCATAAAGGAAGTTATATTGCATAAATATAGTTATATTTTATGTAAACAATCCCACAATTCCCTCTAACAGTTTCAATGTCTATTTTAAAAAATTATTAGTTTTTTCTGTTTTCATTGTCTCATCAATGTAGAGCATCTTTGGCACTATCATGCCATACATGGATCTGGTCAGTTAGTACTTAAATACATTTTGTGATTTTGAGGTCAGAAATCAAAGGTATAGGCCTTTAGGACATCGTTCCCATCCACTGACTCCACAGAGCCCACAATACTCGAATAATCACAGGCAACATTGGTGAATCCTCTGGAAATACATGTAAAAAGGTCAGTTTACCTCTTAAACATGATGCATGTAAAAATCATCTGACAGTATCGACCAGGGTTCTCCAGACTCGGTCCTGGAGGGCCGGTGTCCTGCAGAGTTTAACTCCAACTTGCCTCAAGCTAGTTCAGGTGTGTTTGATTAGGGTTGGAGCTAAACTCTGCAGGACACCGGCCCTCTAGGACCAAGTTTGGTGACCCCTGGTATAGGCGATGAGGCTGTACCTGGATCTTGACAAGGAGCCTCCGAGCAAATGATACTGGCTTTCAAGTGTAAGCCCATGTTCTGGATCATTTCTCCAGGTCAGTATTCTGAGAGACAGGTCACGAGATGCTGTCACCACCCGAAAACTGTCCTGCAAGATTATAGCACAATTAATTTTTATGAGTGGAACCATTCACAGGGAGAGTTTGCATATTGAACGGTCGAACAGCTTACCACACAAAGAGCAGTGATTGGCTGCAAATGGTCTTCAAAACTAGCAACAAGTTCTCCTTTAAATGTGTAGACCTTCAGATGGTTTCCGTCAGTAACTAGAAGAGTGCTGCTGCCTCTCGCCTCAAGAATGATGTCTGAACGATGGCTTAACGCCACCTGAAAAGAGGCTACTTGCTGAGCTAAAATGGGAAGGCATCAGTTAATATTGTTATCATAACACTGTCATTTATAATTTGTAAGTGTGAACGAAAAAATAAGAAAGCAATAGATTTTAAGGGCCAACCTTGTGTTTCCTTTTTGTATTTGGATTCCTTCATGGTCAGGTCAAAGACTGAGAGCGTTTTGTTGTTGAAAAGGCCCTCAGAATGGATGACTGCGAGCCGTGCAGGTTGAGATGGGAGAAACACAGCGGCACAACAGTCAGTGACTGGCAGACAATGACACAGACTGTCCTCGTCTTCAGCAGGGAAACACACACTCTCACTGTAGAAAACCTCCCCAAACACACACCAGATGTCATTCATTTCAAAGTAAAATAAAAAAGACTTCCAAATGAGACATCTATAATGCTATTATAGTTATGAATAATGTGATGAAGGGATGACAAATTATTGTAGGCCCAGAAATGAGTTGGCATTTTAGCACTTCAGTTTACATCGTCTTAGACTCAGTGAATGAGTTATTGGTTCAGTGCCTGAAATAAGATCTGTGGTGAACACAAGCTCATGATGTTTTCGTGTTTTGTTCTACAGTATAAAATACATCAGTAATAACTTGTTTTTAAAAATATTGTTGTTAACAACTGTCTAAACAGAACTACCGTACAGAGGTTGTCAGAGATATGAAACACCATCACACCGTACATATAAACTCAATAGCAACATTCACAGCCTTATTGTGTTCATAATCACACACAAATTATTTAAACTAACTTTCAGGAGAAAACGTTTTTAAAAATAAAGACTGAAAGAGTTGTTGAAGCATAATGATGTTGACATTAAAGTCATGTGACCATGGTGTAGTTTGTTCATAGTCTATATATTTGTTCTTATATGTGACCCTGGACCACAAAACCAGTCTTAAATAGAACGGGTATTTTTGTAGCAATAGCCAACAATACACCGAATGGGTCCAAATGATAAATTTTTCTTCTATGCCAAAAATCATTAGGACGTTAAGTAAAGATCACGCTCCATGAAGATATTTTGTAAATTTCCTACCTTAAATATATCAAATTTTTAATTAGTAATACACATTGCTAAGAACTTAATTTGGACAACTTTAAAGGTGATTTTCTCAATTGGCCTACAAAAATATGTCATCACTGCAGCACTATATAACCACTGTTCAATAGAGCAAAAAAATGTTAAAGGGTTAGTTCACCCAAAAATGAAAATTAATGACAGAATTCTCATTTTTGGATGAACAAACACTTTAATAACATTCCAGCATAGTATTTTTACCATTCATTTTCTCCACAGACATACAGTTTTGACCACTGAAACAAACCAATGAGCTCTGACATGATACACTAAGTAAACAATTGATTTGAAGCAAAATATTTTTTGAAAATTGGAACAAGACTAAAAGTACAAAATTATATATGCTGCACCTTTTAAAGTGGCTATGAACTGTTTATTCTATGAAGCACTGCAAATGACATAATCAAATGAAAATTACAGTACAATTTACAAACTAATGACTCTAAGTAGTTAAATATAAATCACAAAATATTCCACACACATATTCATATCCAAAATATCTCAGTCACAGTCAGTGGGTGATTGCAAACAATTTTTGACAAATGAATCTGAAACTACACACACTTCTAGTTTTTGCAGAAGTATACATCACATGTTTTACCTTGAAAGGTTTATATTGTTTTATTTCTGGAACTTCCTACTGCTGTGCTCTGTTTCACCTCTATTGCAACAATGAAATGGACTGAAATCAGTTTTGGGAGCATTTGGCCTACCTTCGGGCTCAAGTCAAAATTTTCTTTGGAGGCAGCGAGTATCCATTTTTTATCTGGCGATGAACGGAGAAGGTTTAAGCTGAAGGAGTCACACACCACGTGTCTCGAGACTTCAGACAGAGCAGGGCAAGTCAAGACGACCAGAGATCCTAGAGCAGTTCCCACCTTAAAAATAAACGATTTTCACTTAGGCCTGCAGCATATACTACACATTTAGCAAACAAGTCTGTTTATACATTATAGCCTACCATGAGAAAAGAGCTGTCTTTGTTGGTAAATGACAATAGTGTGGTCTTGGAGTTTCCAGAATTAAAGCAGGCCACCTCCTCTCCAGTCGCACCCTTCCAGGTTTTGATTGTTCCTGCGTTGTCAGAAGTGACAACAACAGACTGCACCGGATCAACTGTGATGTGCTGCATGGGGCTTTGAGCAGGACTTGACCATAAATTAACACCCTGCATGGAATATAAAATGACATTACATTAAACTTTCTTTTGATTTTGGGGTGAAATATGTCCCTGGCATTTCTTAGGATCCAGCTACATGCCTGCATATATGTCTCTGCCACATTAAGAAGAAAGCCTGTGATACCTTATGAATGTCCCATGCTTTGACTGTGCCGTCTGTAGACGCACTGCATACAACTGATGTCTGCTTCCAAATATCTGAGCAGCTATCATTTCCAACCAGGTATGCAAAACCAACAACCCTGCCTATGCAATCAGAGAAAAACTCATAAAAACAAAATTAACTGAGCAGAATTTAAAACAGCTCCTGATATTACTTATACCAGCGTTATAGCTATATGTTTGCAGAGCTCTTGAGGATTCAGATGGGATAACTTGCCTTTATGGCCTCGTAGGCTTTTGCACGTGTAGTCTGCACATGATCTGCCTGTTTTCATCTTCATCTCCAGGTGAGAACGGCGCAGGTAATAAGCCTTCCATGAGTGCGTCCCCGTGTCTGAGAGAAGCTGGGAAACATTGCAGAAACTCCATTTCTGCAGACACATTCTCCTACACAAGGATTGTTTTTTAAGTGTCGCATCAGAAAATCATGGAAATCATCAGATCATGGTGTAAAGCACAAGATAAAAAGTAACATCAACATCATAAGATAAATGCATTTTGCCTGTGCAGATAATTATTTTACTGTTTAACATCTTACCTCCACAACCATGGTGTTTCTGCGGCATAATACCATTCCTAAACAAAAAGCATATTTTCATGTATTGTAGTGGGGTCCAGAAGTCTGACCACTAGTTAAAATGCGTCGCATTTCTTTCTCTAAATAAATAAATACATTTGCGCTGCAATGGAATGTGTACGTTTTCTTACTCACGTTTTCTTTCTTTATAACTTCATTATTGTACTCTGAACTCTTTGGCCTGTCTTTTTCCATCACTTCAAATTAATTCCCATATTTTAACGTGTGTTTTCAATTTAATGTCCATTAAAGTTTGTCAGTGTCCCTATTCAGGCATAATTTTTTGTTTATCCTGCAGCTGCATATATGTGACATAGGACTATATGACAACCTTTGCATCAAATAATAAAGTCCAATCACTACCCAGGTTGTAGAGACAAAAGAAAGGAGTGTACAGAGCGCATAAAGCCTCACGAGATCTGCACTTATTCTAGATTATAAGTAAACTAGAATCGGCAGGTTAATAATTGAGGCCGACGCCTACTTATCCTCGTTCATTGTTATCTGTGTCGCTTACCTTACAAACTGTGGATGCTGTGATTAAATCTTCATCCTGAAGAAGTGAGAAAATGCTAATCAGACAGTCCAGAGGTAAACTTTGGCACATCTTTATTTCTACAGCTACTGCCGCATATCTACTACTTTCAGTTTCGTGGTGACGTCATGGTGACGCATTCTACGGAACAGCCTCAGGGACACTCGTCGAAATATTGTGAGCATGTATTACATAAAAATACTGATTACGTAATTAATTTCATCATTTTGTAAACTCTCAAAATATTCCACCGACTGAAATGTTATGTCATTAACGTCTCTGATCAAAAGCGAAAAATTATTTATATTTTTTAGTACAAGACAAAGTTTACTGTACATGCCAACGGTATTCGGTGTTGAACATTTATGTTATTGTAATTATTTTATCAGATCATTAAAATGATCAAACGCTGTGTTTAAAGTAGAACACTGTGTACAGTGCCATAATCAAAAAATAATTAAATAAATAAATTATTAAACGATAAGAGATATGTACCAGACTTCATTTCTGGAATGCAGGAGTAGAGGGATATAGTGCCCTTAATATACATATGTATATTGTCTGCTTTTCGTCATCAGCAGAGTGGCGCAGCGGAAGCGTGCTGGGCCCATAACCCAGAGGTCGATGGATCGAAACCATCCTCTGCTAAGCACGTTTTTAACCTTACAGATGTGTCTGATGGTCCTAATGGTTGCAGTGTTGTCAGTAAGTTTCTCAATGAGCCAATGTCATTACCTCAGTAACGCCAGTTTCAAAGCTGTAACAATTTTCAACAAGTTTGACAGTAAAAATAATTCTGTAAATTAGGCGAAATTAAAGGATAAAAAATACATAGGCCTACACCAAAATAGTTTGTATACATCAGAGACGACAATTCCTACCGACTGACAAACGGCTTGTTCAACAGCTGACCACATGAAGCCTATTTAATTTGTAAGGTGAAACGCCATTAGCTATACGCCGCTGCTCATGGCAATAAAATGGACAAATAAGATAAAGAGCAGCACGTGTGGAATACACGGTGCTCACAGCAGCAGAGTGGCGCAGCGGAAGCGTGCTGGGCCCATAACCCAGAGGTCGATGGATCGAAACCATCCTCTGCTAGAACGTTTTTCTTGTAAATAGCGATTCGATTAAAGCGCATGAAACATGTGAAGTATTAAGCTACTAAGTCAGTCGTTTAGTGAGTTGATGCAACCCAAGATTGAAGCGTTATAATGCTTAATGTATTTTTGCATGAAAGTTGAAATGTCTGCGAACTACTTTTATCATAATTTTCTGTTGTTAATTTTGGTTTTCGTTCATTATTTAATTTAATTTAATTTATTTATATTTTATTTATTTTTACAACGTTTAAGTTTTTTTTAGATTTGGTTTATTTAATTTTAGTTAATTTAGCACTTAAAGTAAACAAAAATATTGCTCAGGCAATTAGCTGAAATTATATATATATATATATATATATATGTTAATGTTTATTTCACAAGTTATGCTTTTATGCTTTTAGTTTTATTTAACAAAACCCTCATTCAGACCATAAGTTTTTTTCACACCAGTCCACATTCCACAGCAAAAACAGATCTGTGGTCATTTTACTAATTTATTTATTTAAAGAAAACCTGACTGAAGATGTCTGAGTACTTTCTGAATGAATAGTACACATCCATGCAGTGACATAAAATATAACATTTTAAAAAAGAGTGTCAGAATCAGGGAAATATTCACAGCTTTCCATTCTCACCACACTATTACTGCAGTGACCTTCGAGTTAGTGGTGCGGTTGAATGGAGTACAGAGTACAGTAATGAAAAGGCATCTCGTCTTGAATTCATGCCCAACAGGAAAGACACTCAACTGAAGCTGAGCTGAGAAGAACTACTATTACAGGTGACAATATGTGCTCTGTT
Source organism: Labeo catla (assembly GCA_012976165.1). Classification (NCBI taxonomy): domain Eukaryota; kingdom Metazoa; phylum Chordata; class Actinopteri; order Cypriniformes; family Cyprinidae; genus Labeo; species Labeo catla. The sequence continues at coordinate 90,486 of VONZ01000310.1, forward strand.
ATTGTGAAATGTGGGAACAACACAAACTTACAGATTTCACAGATTTCATCTTTTTGCACATTTTAATAAGGAGTTTAAAAAAAAATACAACTATAAACAGTTAAACAATATTTGAAGAGTTCATTTGCAAAAGCTATTTTCAAAAATCGTGTTTTTTAATTGTGCATTCCAGTTAATCTCGATCAAACTGCAGTTGGGTTATTTTGATTAAGTAAAAATAACTTTAAAAATGCAGCTAACTAACACATTAAAACAATAAAAACATAACAATAAAAGACAATTTTTGAACAGAGTTATCTGTTAACAGAGTTTTGCAAATAAACTCATTTGATCACAATAGTGTTACATAATAACAGCTATTTCTATTACTACTTCTGTACAAAAGATTATAGATCTTTATGATCTGATATTTAGCCATTCTGTGAAAATGGATGGTTATAGTAAAATGACACTGTACTAGTAATTGCTCTCAGGACAAAACAGTGCTAAAATTGACCACTTTTTAGACAGTTACCCTTTTTAAAACATACAGACAAGTTGTGTTTTCGCAAAAACTCTGGCACTTGAGATCCTGCCTTCTATTCACTGATTGTGCCAGCAGAGGGAGGAATTGCAACAGGTTAACTAGAATTGATAAACAATACTAAGTAGCAATACTACCAGTCTTAAAATTGTGATTATGTGCCTTTTTCAGGAGTACACAGATTAAACAGACAGACATCTGACACCTGTGCCTTTTCTAAAATCTGCTGCAATTACTGAAGCACCTGCAGTCTATCTTCCTGACTGACTTCTCTCTCTCTCTCCTTCGGCTTGCTTCCCTTGATCAGGGGTCGCCACAGCGGAGTGATCCGCACAGCCGATTTGGCACGTTTTACGCCGGATGCCCTTCTTCCTGACAGACTTCTAACATTCCTAAACCACATTAAAATACATCTGACAGCTTCCTATTTATTTTGTGCTGGTTTATCATCAATATGGCCATGCCACAAAGAACGCCACTTCTATCTGGACACTTAACAGTACTGGTCCCACTTTATATTAGGTGGCCTTAGCTACTATGTACTCATCATTTGATACAATTCACTTATGGTGTACATACATGTTTATACATTGCACATATATTTAAAAAATACCTGCATGTAATTACATCTGTAAGTAATTTCTGCTACACTGTTACCTATTCCTCACACCTTAATCCACCCTTAAACCTACCCATACCACCAAACCCGTCCCTAACCTCACCCGTCTCCCACCTCTAAAGCAGCAAAAGTGTTTTGCAATACAATATGAACCCAAAAAATGCATTGTAATTTTTTTTTGAAGTAAATACATAGTAGTTAAGACCCCTTATATAAAGTGGGACCACAAAACTTATTACAGAACACTCTAAAAAAGGTTCTTTAGAACCACAGCATCCTGAAGAACCCTTTTAATGCTGAAATGGTTCTTTCTGTCAAAGTTTAGGTTTCTTTATTCCTGCCCTTTTGTTTTTCAAATCTGTAACTGTCAAAGCAGCTTATTACCCTGGTGAAAAAAACAACACATGCTGGTAGGTATGTTTTGATATTGGGGTGCTGGTTAGGTAGGTTTTGATGCTGGTTTAAGCTGGTCCTTTGCTGGTTTACGCTGGTCCTTAGCTGGTCAGGACAGCATAAACCAGCATCAAAACCTACATAACCAGCATCCCAGCATTAAAACATACCTACCAGCATATGTTGGTTTTTCAGTGTTTCTGGAGCTTAGTGATCCAACTACACAGACGTCAACTCACTCTCAACAGGCAAATGATTTCTTTCTTAAAATGTCTATAATTTTTGACCTTTTAAATTGTAACTGGTTTGCAATCATGTCCTTTTCTCTTTTCATTTTAAGAGAATGTGTAAGTGTGACCAGCTCTGTTCAGTTAAGAAGACTTTTCTCATCTTTACCACTAAGTAACAAAAATAATTAATTTATGGTCTTTTATATATATATATATATATATAAACAAATGGAAGGAGATGCATTGTTACTCTAAACTCTAAAGAGAAATTTCCACTCAATCACAGCAAAATACACATAATAATGGACTTTCAGACATCGTAGAGGATTTGTTATATCACTGTAATTTTTGCTACAAATTCACGTCATTAAAAAAACAATTGACACATGTTGTTGTTGTTTTTATGTAGAAACCTAATAGACACTACAAGATATTGTAATGCTAGCCAGATAAATACAAATAATATTAATAATGATATAAATATATACTAATATTAATGAAAACAAGCTATCATTAAAAAGATTATTTATAACACCATTAAGGTCCTATAGCATTTTCAAAGCATGGTTCTTTATGGGACCCTATAAATGGGGTTCTATTTAGCACCAAAAAGGGTTCTGCTATTGTCACAAACCGAAGAACCCTCTTCTGTTACTGTTCAGAATCATCTGAGTAGCATTTCTGTACTTTACTGAAAACTACTAACACAAATTTAACTTAAAAAAACACCGGTTTTGATATACAGTCCTGTTTTAAGTGCAGCTGCACATAGCAAGTGTTTCTTTACAATCACTTCTAAATTCTACTTGACACTCACATTGATTCGCTGATTCAAATGTGCAAAATCACCTGTTATGTTGGGACATGTTAAGGAGTGCTAGTGTTTAATAGATTATTAAACTAACTGCTATCTTCTTGACAAGATATGTCAAATGGGATGTTTTTATCAGTAGTAGTAATTATGGATGTGAATAAAAGCAGACACTCGACTTGTGTGATGCATATGTGATTGTATGGGTGGGCTCAACGGCCCTTAAGAACACGCCCAGATATATAAACTACAGTAGGAGGATGAAGGGGTCAGATCAGCCAGCCTGAGACCGGCACATCTGCTCTACCTGTGCCGCTATGCGCACTCAACACAGTCTGGATACACCTTGACGGTGGATGTACATGTGCGGGCAAAAGTGTACTTGTTGGAAATCCAGGCTATTTCAAACGGATTTTATTTGCTGATAGACCGACTATTCAATCTGAAAACTCAGTTTCTTGATACTTTTGAGCGAAACGAATCAGGACCATCATGAGCAGAAGAACACGACGTTGGATATTTCACATTTTCCTTTGTCTCGGAATAATCTACTTGAAAATTGGGTGAGTTGATGGAAAAACACACGAATGCATTGCACAGTGTATTATAACATAATGTTGTCAGAATAATTAATGCTGTCTGGTCTCTTTTCTGCATTAGACGAAATTTTATACTATTCTGTATATTTGTCTACTTTTCCAGTTGCAACAAAAGTGCATTTTATTTTTACAAAAGGATATTTTACAGCAGCAGTAGTGCGACAAAGTTAAAGAAATGGTCTGCTGCGCACTTCGCAGAGATATTTGGAAAGCTCCAGTGGACAACCGCTGGACCCCTCCGTTGCGCGCCGTGCGTCCGGAGGTGTCCGGTGGTGGTCCAGGTGCCCGAGCAGCTTACCATGACGCAATTCGAGCTTTTTGGTATCCAATATTTGTTTGATTAGCAACTAAGACGTTCTTCTTTGATCAATCATAGGGGATTCTCCACCGTCCTGGCGCTGGGAGCGAGCATCATATGCAACAAGATCCCAGGACTGGCGCCCAGGCAGCGGATCATCTGTCAGAGTCGTCCGGACGCGATCATCGTGATCGGACAGGGCGCGCAGATGGGCATCAACGAGTGCCAGTTCCAGTTCAAAAACGGCCGCTGGAACTGCTCCGCGCTCGGCGAGAGGACCGTCTTCGGAAAAGAGTTGAAAGTGGGTATGTCGGAAATCTTCTCTCGTATGTCTAAAACAGTGTTTGTATGGATCTGGAAAGCAGGGTTGTTAAGTTGAACAGGGAAGTGTTTCCTAATCTGGTTACGGATTATACAGTTTGTTTAGTTTTGGGTAAAACAGTTACTTCCTTCACTAGTCACCAGTTCATAGGCTACGGTATAAAGATCGACCGGTTCAAGTTTTCAAGATTTCCGTGCCACATGCCTGAAATGTCTGGCAGATGAGATACACGAGCGTGTTTCTTACCTGCGGTCATACATGCGCTCCAAAGCACCTCAGAAACCAGTCATTAAAGATGGCAATATCAAAAGAGGCTTGAATAAAGATACAGGCTTTTCGGTGGCTCTTAGGTTCAGCAAACGACCCTCTTCTAAAAGAGAACCATTTTTGGAGAACCATCTTGAATTGCTGTAGTCATTTGAAGATCAAAAGTTCTTGCAGTTTCATTTTATGTAGCTACTTAAGATCAGTATGGATGTAGGTGGTTTTATAAGAACTAGAAAATATAAAATTCTCTATGGGACTATATGGTTCTGATCTCATATGTGACCGTGGACCACAAAACCAGTCATAAGAGTCATTTTTTTTAAAATTAAGATTCATTATGAAAGCTGAAAGCTGAATAAATAAGCTTTCAATTGATGTATGGTTTGTTATGATAGGACAATATTTGGCCGAGATACAACTATTTGAAAATCTGGAATTTGAGGGGGCAAAAAAATCAAAATATTTTAAGTTGTCATAAGTTGTCCAAATGAAGTTCTTAGCAATGCATGTTACTAATCAAAAATGAAGTTTTAATATATTAACGGTTGGAAATGTACAAAATATCTTCATGGAATATCATCTTTACTTAATAACCTAATGATTTGTGGCAAAAAAGAAAAATTGATTATTTTGACCCATACAATGTATTTTTGGCTATTGCTACAAATATACCTGTGCTACTTAAGACTGGTTTTGTGGCTCAGGGTCACATATAAGGTATATAAACTGTTTTTGGTTCTGGTTGAACCTTTATTTTTAAGAGTACAGCCCCTTTTTCTGACTAAGAGCTGTCTTGTGAGTTTGGTATTAACATTTTTTATGCATGTATCAGTGTTTGGGTTGGTATTTGCAGCCTGAAGAGTTTTTCCACAGGTGTAAATTACAGAGCATGATAAGATGTCACCTGAGACAAATGGACTTTAACTATGCCAATCCAACCTACTTAAAAATAAGACACAGCTGCTGTATCAGTTTATATAAGTTTATCAAAGTTCCATCTGAGTAAAGTTAATAGAGACAAAATCTGGGTAAAGGAATACAAGTCTGCTGGTGAATATATGTATGCTTTTAACAGGGTCTGAGAGACACCTCAAATGATTCAAAAGCACAATAAACAGATCATTCTTGTAGCACACTCAAGACTCATACATCTTTACTTTTCATAATCTTATAGCTTATTACATTTGTTTGATAAAGTTTGCAAAACAAGTAAGTCTAGGATAAAAATGTCACATTAGTTTTGCATGGATTCTGTGAAAGCTCAGATATAAAATATATAACATAAAATATAAACAAAACATGAAAACAATGAATTTTCACATGTTTTTTTCTGATTGACTGATTGATCTATAATGTAATGTGCTCTTGCAACCTGTTTATTTGGATTTATTTGGACCAAATAAAACAGCATTGTTTTTTTGGACCACAGCCAGATTTCTGAATATGGCATGTCTAAAGGGTTACACTTTACAATAAAATCCCATTAGTTAACTTTAGTTGATGCACATTTACTAACAATGAGCAATACATTTGTTAACATATTTAGTATTTTTTCTTAATGTTATTAACATTAATCACTGTTAGTTCTTGTTAGTTCAGGTCTGCTAAATAGAATTAACAGGTACCTTTTTTAATTTTAATGCAGCAGTAAATGTTGAAATTAACATGAACTAAAATTAATACATGCTTTGGAAGTGTTTTGCAGTGTTGTTAGCTGATATAGTTAATGTTAATGTTCAATGGAACCTTATTGTAAAGGGTTAATTGTTAAAATATAATGTTTCTTGATTCATGATTTTGAAAGAAAAGGCAGTCTTAACACAACATGAGAAATTAATTTACAGTGTGAGTTAATTGTTATCCATCTGCCAATTATGCAAATACAGCGGGGCTTGTCAGTGATTTATGGAGAAGGAATAAGTGATAACCTCAGGAAGTAGATGTTTGGGAGTTCATTTTTTCTTGACACATGCAGTAGATCATTATTTTTTTTCTTTTAGCTCATTCAGAGCATCACTTGTTCCTCCAGGTATATTTTGCCTAATAAAATGTAATAAATGTTCTCTGTAATACGCTCAAAATACTACCTATCTGTGGTTATTTACAAAAAGCACACACTTATTATAATGACGACATAATTGTCTGCACATAACTAGCTATTTTATAAATAAATGTGCACTAGTGATCTGAGAGATTTGGACATAAATCTGAATGGATGCAGTCAGCAGTTCATTGCTTTTGAGTTTCTAACCACATTAAATTATACATGCATGTAGATATTTCATGCTTTATTTGAAGTATTGGATTTTTGGCTAACTATTCAAAACTTGTCTCTAAAAAACTGTGATTGTTGTAATATGCAGTATTATGGTGTCATGAAGTCTGTGTTCTCTGTCACCTGTTTACAGGCAGTAAAGAGGCTGCGTTCACGTACGCCATCATCGCAGCAGGAGTGGCTCACGCCATCACAGCCGCCTGCACGCAGGGAAACCTCAGCGACTGCAGCTGTGACAAAGACAAACAGGGATTCCACGGTCACGCCGACGGCTGGAAATGGGGCGGCTGCTCAGCAGACATCCACTATGGCCTGGGCTTCTCCAAAGTCTTTATGGATGCTAGAGAGATCAAACACAGCGCCAGGACGCTTATGAATCTGCATAACAACGAAGTAGGACGAAAGGTATGTATTCGATTATACAAGCAAAGGTTTGGCTTTGTATGTTTCCTGTAAATAAAAACTGTCAGACATGATTCAGTTTCGAGTGCTTCCTTCAAAGGAACAGTTGACCCAACGCAATGTCATGGAGAAACTTTTTTCGTACTCACATTCAATTCACAATGTTAAGCATGAAGCATGAACCCTACCTCTTAACATAACTGGTATACAGTAGTTAACATTTGAAGTGGATCAGAAAAGTTCATCAAAGTTGTCCTAAGACAAGAACGGGTATTGTTTTGGTTTTAGGACAACTTTGATGAAAGGTTTTGATCCACTTCAAATGTTGACTACTGTAAGCATATTGTACGAAAACGTACAAATAAGATCCAGGGGCGTTTTTTCAGAGAAAGCAAGGGCGGCAGTGTTTCTTCAAAAAACTGGATGAGAAAAAAATTCATAATACAGAAATAAAACAACACAAGTATTACAAACTACATCAAATGTAAAACTGCCCGACAGCGACACCAGCAGGTAAAGGTGTCCGTGTCTCTCTCGCCTCCTCTGAACCCATTGAGTTTTAATAGACCCCCTAAAGCATGTGGTGGGTTTGGTGGGGAGTAATTGAGAATGAATGGAGAAAAGTCACTTGAGAGGAGGCAGTGCCTCCATTGCGATATGATTGGATATGACTGGTTATGATCAGCTGTGATTGGTTCATGCGATTGGTTTGTGCACGTTCTGCATTCATAATGGCGTAAATGGGAAGACTAATAATAAAGTAAGTAAACAGCTCAAACCCTTATATATCACCAGTTTGTTGAGGCAAAATCAAACTTCAAATGGCCTGAAAACATGATCTATGGGTTTTTTAGTGAGCCGTCAGCTTATTGAAATTAAAGGTACATCTCTGACCAGTGTTTACCAAGCTGCGATGACTGTTGATCCGAAAATATGTTTATTATTGTTAAAAATAACAGCTAAACATCAGTTCCTATATAAAAAAATATTTATATAAAAATACTATTAAAATTGTTTAAATAAAATAAAATATATTGTTTAATATATGGAGTTATTATTTTAGAAAAAAGTCAAATGTTTAAAAACAATAAACTGCTGGGATTTAGCTTGGATTTATTAATTACTTTGTTAATGTAAAAATACAACATAGATTTTTATTTTGGTAGTGTAAGTAATGTTTATTTAACCAAGAAAATGTGACTGGGATATGAATTTGAATTAATTTAATTAATTAACGAGAAAAAAGTAAGGACTTTTACTTCTCATTTCAGAACACCATTGCACACTACTAATGAGATTGTACAATGAGCCACCAATTCAACAAAATGTAAAACAGTTATGAATTTGCATATTGGCTGACCTGAAAATGAACAGTTTACTCACTCCTGTGTTGTGCTTTATGCCTTTCTTTCTTCTGTGGAACTTTGCCGTTCTTTTCTATACAGTGTATGGTGACTAGTAACCAAAAAGGACAAAAACACCATAAATATCATAAAAGTTGATATGGCTTGTGCTTGCATCTGAATTCATGAAATAGCTAACAGATATGGGGCCACATTACTAACAGCTTGCACCAGTGCAAACCTAGTTTTGGCGTTAAAAAATTACTGTCAGGATTTAAGTTGCAATGAAATATGTGACCCTGGACCACAAAACCTTAAGTAGCACAGGTATATTTGTAGAAATAGCTAAAAATACATTGTATGGGTCATAATTATTCTTTTATGCCAAAAATCAGGTTCCATGAAGATATTTTGTAAATTTCCTACCATAAATATATCAAAAAGTAATTTTTGATTAGTAATATGCATTGCTAAGATCTTCATTTGGACAACTTTAAATGTGATTTTCTCAACATTTAGATTTTCAGTTTAAAAAAAAATTACCCTTAAGACAGTTGTTTTTGCAACTGACCTTATTATATGCATTTCTAGAAGTTTCACTTCAGATACAAAATTTATGGCAGGAGAATATTTGAAACTATGCAGTGTGATTCACCAAGAATTGTGTCAGTTAAAGGTATTTGTGTTATTACCCAAAAAAGCATGTCTTAGCCCGTTTTGTGCCTATGTTGTTACTATATTGTCATCAGTGCTGGTAGATTGTGATTATGTAAGTAATCATTGTCAGTAAATCAAATGCAGAACTTTACACTCTCAACATTTCTATGGGATTGTGGCTAACGCTAACTTGCCCCTTTTAGTAAATCTGGCCGTCAAGTTGTCATTCACTGAACATCTTCCCGTCCGCCGCAGTTCAAATCTCATTTTTTTGTGCATATTCAAGCTTGGTGTGTCATGTTCAGCTATGAGACACATGATGTTTGGCCGTGCCTCGTCATGTCAAGTCTGAAAATGAGCATGTGGGTGAGTTAATGAGCAAATTTTCATTTTGGGTGAACTATTCCTTAAAGAGGTATTATCTATCACTGAAATGATGTTTTGGTTACACTGAATGGATCAAGTGAAAGTCAAGTACAGGGAAGGATTCAGTAACTATGGCACTGCGGTTTGCAGCCGTCAACAATCCGGCACCGAAGCCAAGACTCGACTGGCACAGCAATAATAGGAAGCTTTTAGGGGTAAGAGCAGTATAAGTGCTAGAGTTTGATTACAAATCAGATCAGCTCCAACACACCGAGCTCTGTGCAAAACCACTCCCATTTTCTGCTCAGTTAAATAGACATTGGCTTACACCAGTATCCCCTATCGCTATCTTTGATGGAAACCTTTTCATCTTTAATGTTGTGTATTTGTCTCACGTTTCAATGCTCAAACCGCCAAAGATCCTAAAAGGCTTTTTCACTTTCACCTGCATTTCGAGGCCATGCTTTTTTTTTTCTTTTTTTTTTTTGCATATACATTTGTACGTTGTCTTTGATGTGGAATAAGAGATACAGTCCCTCGGGAAAAAGAAGTATGCTTAATTATGTTGAACTTGTAGTACAACTTGCATTTGTAGTGTATCTTAAAAGTACATATGTATATATACTTGTTGACTAACATACTAAAGCACATGTAAAGTACTTGATTATAGGTTTAACTGTAGTGTGTTATTTACTATTACATGTACTGTAAAGTAAATATACTTTAAATCTACTAAATCACTATTACAAATATGTAACTACAAATATATTTAAATTCAGGACATACACGTTTCAAACAATGTTTGTCAGTACATTTGAACAATATAAACTTAAAAATAACAAATTGCATATAATATATATTTAAACTATCATACTTTTTTCCCTTAAGTGTAAATAACATGCAATTAAGTGTACAAAAAATATTACATTTAGTTCACACTTAAAAATAAAGATATGCTAAAGCGTAGATTTTTTTTGCACGAGTGATAGCTGAATCCAACGTCTTGTTTTGCCGTTTGAAGTTATTAAAATGAAACAGCAAGTCCTCTTATCTGTTGCTATGATTGAGCTAAAGTAGTAGTTTTCCCCAAAAGTAATCATTATGAAGCATGCACCATATTTCAAGTCTTCTGAAGCTTTCTGAAGCAGTTTGGACTTCAATGTAGCCAAAAATCATTGGCGCTTGTACGTCTCAAACATCATCAACGCCAAATCTGTCGAATACAATTTGACAGAAATTGCCGTTATCATTTAAGTAAGACCCCAACAGGTCTGTCAGCTGAAAAGAGAGCAGAATAATCACTCTTGCTCCCCCAGTCAAGTGTAATGAGGGGTAAAGAAGCTTCCATCTTATGTCTGGCTTGTTCCACCTTCGGTCACAGAGAGTTGATTCATGGCACCAACACTTCTCCAATTCACCCCGGCCTCCACGCTGACACTGTGCAGCCAGCAGAAGGAGCCGCGTTTGTACCGTCTTATCTGAGCAGCTAAATTGCCTCTTAGTGAACTGAGTAGCCTTACAGGATCATTCTAGCTGCAGGTTTTGTCTCGAATAAACTAAAAGAGTGCTCTGTTTGACTGTTCCCCTCCCATTCTTAATTCATGCCAGCTAATGTAATGACGCCGGCTCATGGTGCCCATCTCTGAAGAGCAGATAGCAGAAGGTCTTGGTGTTAGTCACTGAGCTGATGTACGGCAAATAATGCTTTTTTATTGGTGCCATGGGTGTTGTTGAGGAAAATAACATTGTGTGCAATGACAATACAGTTATTGACATTTGTTTTTTTTTTTTTAATGAGTCACTGAATGACTAACTAGCAGACTAACTAGGAGTTAACCAAGTGGTAATCAGTCTTTCTTTTTGGATTCAAAGTAGACCAATTTACTTTTTTATGAAACTGATTTTTAAAAGTCATGACTAGTTAGGACTAGTTTATGCAGCTGGTCACAGATATCAGTTTGTTGATTCAGTCTTCACTTTTGTTATCGCTTATATCGGGTTCATGATTTAAACAAGTAACCCTAAATATTTAAACTAAGTAACTCTCGCACCATATAAGCTGTGGGTATGAAAGAATTTTCTTACTTATTAGACAATAAAACAGACAAAAAATCATTTAGACATTAAAGAAAGAACCCAAGTCATTTCTAGAGACCAGAATACCACACACTAGCAATGTTGCAATACTGGGAATATTACTGGCAATATTGCTCAGCCCTAGCAACTGGTAAAGGTGGTAAAAATAATTAGAACAGTTTTGTGACCAGATAAAACCCCCTGAAAACCATCAGCAACAGCACTGCGAGTGCTAATGCTAGTTTTTCTTTATGCAAAAATTGTTGTGTTCCAGCAGCTTCATGTTTTCATATTACTGAGGACTTGTCACCTGCTTAAAGGCTGGAATACATTAAATGACTCCTCAAAGTTGAACAGATTTTAAACACTATGCATAACACATTTGACCCTTCGTAAAAACCCGCCCTCCTTAGTTATTGTTGCTATGTAAGCCATGCCGCTCTCAGACTACACGTCATGTTCTCATGCAGTAAAAAAATACGTTGCGGAGCAAAGAGGAAACTGACAACAAGCTAGCAAACAAGACAGAGCAGGTTACTTCTGGTTTAAAACTTTTGTCATGTTTTCAAATTTTGTCATTTTTTAAGAAATTCAAACAATAAATACTGTTGTGTGGCTCTTTAATGTGTCCTGACAGACACTGTATTCCGTCAATTCAAGCTAGTCTTTTTATATTTACTTACACTCTTAAAAATTAAGGTGCTTTAAAAGGTTCTTCACAGCGATGCCATAGAAGAACCATTTTTGGTTCCAAAAAGAACCATTTAGTCAAAGGTTCTTCAAGAACCATCTCTTTCTTACCTTTTTATAATCTGAAGAACCTTCTTTCACCACAAAGAACCTTTTGTGAAACAGAAAGATTCTTCAGATGTTAAAGGTTCTTTATGGAACCATTTAAAGAAAAAAGGTTCTTCTATGGCAGGGGTGGCAAACGTCGGTCCTGGAGAGCCGCAGCCCTGCATAGTTTTGCTTCAACGCACCTGAACAAGCTAATCACGGTCTGAAGGGTTACTAGAAAACAACAGGCAGGTGAGTTTTAATTAGGGTTGGAGCTGAACTCTGCAGGGCTCTCCAGAACTGGAGTTCGCCACCCCTGGTCTATGGCATCGTGAAGCACAGAATAAACATGAATGAACATCAAAGCGTATTTTATTTCAGCCGCAGAAAAAGGTCAATACACACCATTTTTCAACTTTAAGTCCACCGAAGTTAATCTACTCTGCTGTCTGATTTGTTTGTCAGAAAAGACGGTGGATTTGGCATAATGATTGGTCAGATCGCCTGACAAGTAACATTGTAACTACATGTCAACTAACTTTCATTAGTGTATTATGAAGTTATTATAGTCGGTGTTAGGGTACCGCATTAGAAGTAATGTGAGTTATGTAATCAGATTACTTTTTTCAAGTAACTAGTAAAGTAACATGTTACTTTTAACTTTTAGGGGATATCGGATGCCCATTTTCAGCTTTTCTCTTCTGCTGGCAGACAAGCCAGAAAGTAAATGCAAAGAAAGCTGAAAAAGTGATAATTTCTAATAATAAAATAATCTGATGTCCCCTTTAAATTTACATCAAAACATCTGAATGTTTTCCCATTTATACATTGACACCTCTGCTTTTTCCATGTTGAGAAATAAAATCAAAATAAAGTGTTAGCAGATATTAAGCAGACAGTCTACTAATACTCTAATGGCTACTAGTTGACATGTAGTTGCAAAGTTAGCAGAATGTCTAAAGCAGACTTTCAAAATAAAGTGTGACAGTCAAAAAATCGGAGGACTGGCCTCTGACTTTCAGCAACTAGCGTTGACTCCTGCAGATTGCAAATCAGGTCAAAAATCTGAATAGTCATGTAGTCTAATCCAGTCTTAAGTTCAAAGCAAACCTTTTCAGTCTGAAGACTGAATCCTAAACAAAGCACCAACATGAAATGATGTTGCAAGCGCACAGATGTCCTCACAAAGAAGTTTGTGCAATTTATAAAAAGTTCTGATGCAGGTGTATGTGAGGGTGTTTACAATATGCGGTGTATTCATGAGACATTTGATTAATTAAAGCACTCATTTTTTATATTCTTGCTGCTGTGCTCGTCCCAGGTCCTGGAAAGGAACATGCGGCTGGAGTGTAAATGTCATGGTGTGTCTGGATCCTGCACAACCAGAACCTGCTGGATGACCCTCCCCAAGTTTCGCGAGCTCGGCTACATCCTCAAAGACAAATACAGCCACGCCGTCCACGTGGAGCCGGTCAAAGCCACGCGCCACAAACGGCCAACCTTCCTCAAGATCAAAAAACCCTACTCGTACCGCAAACCCATGGACACGGATCTGGTGTACATCGAGAAATCGCCCAACTACTGTGAGGCGGATCCCGTGACGGGCAGCGTCGGGACCCAGGGGCGTGTGTGCAATAAGACGCTGGTGCACCATCCCAACGGCTGTGACCTGATGTGCTGCGGCCGAGGATACAACACGCACCAGTATTCACGCGTGTGGCAGTGCAACTGCAAGTTTTTTTGGTGCTGCTATGTCAAATGCAACACTTGTAGTGAGAGGACAGAGGTGTACACATGCAAATGAGCGATGCTTACGGACCTCGTTTTTGAAAGGGTCTTTTATCCTGACCTTAAAAGATGACTCAATCAGGTGGCATTTGTTCTTTTGCACAAGACCTTACTTCAGACATGCTTCCTTCACTTTAGATCAAGGAAGATCAAGATTGTCAAAGCTTTACTCTGGAGAAAGAATCACGTGAGATGGAACGTGGAACTAAAAAGTGTAAATTGCTGTACTTTCGATGCCACACAGTTGACCCTGCTTTCTTCGCTAAATCTAGAGCGTTACTCCAGTCTGCAGGATCATGAAGCTGTCTGGATTAAAACAAGGCTCTCTTGTCTTCTACCTGCTGTAAAACCCATAACAATTACCCGCACCTTGATTTTACTAATGGAGCTACTTGGACGTCTTGCAGGCATGCAGTGAAACTTATAGAGATATTAACAAATACTCCAATAGAGCAAAACAGCACGGTTCCAGAAGTAGAGTACTTTTCTGCTTAAAATCTAAGTTTGTAATGATTCGTCTTGAAGTTGGGTGGCTCGATTTTTCATTGAAGACTTTTAATTTTATTTTTAAGCAAATTCCTACAGACAAAACAAATGAGGAAGGTACTCCTGGAACCAAGGTTGCTGAAAATATTTGCGATCACTGTTGTGCTCTGTTGTTATATTCTTCCAAACCACTGATTTTATTTATTTATTAAAAATGTTAACTGTAATTCATGAGACACTGGAAAGAAATAGCAGATCTGGGTTAAATGCAGCTCTGCATGTTTATGAATACACTGAATTTTGCATCTTCTGAAAGAATAGCTTTTTAGTTTACATAATGCATTGTTACATGACGACAAGCAATATATTTTTTTTTTTTTTCTATGAGAAATTTCCTGTATGCTGCTAGTCTGGAATAATCACATTTGCTGTAATATTAAGAAACTACTGACCACAAGCTTTTTGTAACTGGTATAGTGATGAATCCAGATATAGAATTACACTGAAAATATTGGTAAAAGAGTATATTTTGTGAAAGAATATTTTTATATGAATGTCTTATTTATACTTAATTTCTGAACACCCAATGCATTCCATTTGCATTATGCAATAATTTTAATTTGTGGGTGACAAAGTTGGAATGTGGATGTTAATTATTAAAATCAAATTTAGATCTCATGCAAACTTGGCTATGTTGTTAATTGTGTTTGATAGTGGTGAGCATCACTCAGATTTAGTGATTTAAACAAACCCATAAGAGTTGTGCTGTGTCTAAGTGATGGTGGATGTTAAATAGGCTAAAAATAGAGCTTGAACCATATCTAGAGACCAGAACATTACAGACAGGATGGTGGTGTGTTGTTTTTGGGCATCTCCCAACAGAGTTTTAAGCATCTCCCAACACCTCAGCATCTGCACTGCACTAAAACACTTAAAACTTTAGCAAACACAAGTTTTGCACAGGCACCACTCACAATTCCTTTAGAATTACGTCGTTTTTTGTTAGTAGTGTTAGTGTACCTCATGTGATACTGGCACAGTCTGTCTTGCTAAGGAATTCAAGCTAAATAAACATTACACAACAGCAACACCCACAAATGCTTCGTTTTGGACAGTAATTCTGGGCTCCTTGTGTAATTGATGAGCGCTGTGAGTGTTATGGTGATGACTTGCTTAAGTGGGCGGAGCCGGAGCTGTCAGGAGATTGATGACTTTGACATTTCTTTCATTCAGACCTTTGCTACTAGTTGCTAAACAACTCCATTGCCTGCTGTGAAATGTCAGCCAGTCACTTAGGGTAAATCAGCTCGCCCATTAGCGCTTACACGTGATAGCGTTCAGATAGCTTTCTCAAAAAAACACACGCACACGGAAATTACCACAATGAAGAAAAGTACAAGGCATGCAAGATCTTAGTGAATTAAGTCCGATAGATTTGAAATGTTATTTAGATAGTTTTTTTCCATTCTGGTCTTGTCATCAAAGCTCAAGCTTCTGTTTGTTATTGTGTGGTAGGCAATTGCCAAAGAGTAGTAAAAGCGATCGCTTAGATCGCAATTAAAATCTCAGCTGTGTTTGTACATAAACATCACTTTTTCACTGCCAAAGCAGACACTGACAAAGCTTGTATGACGCCAGATATGCTGATAACATATAGTATTTTTATATTGTAATGCATTTTTTTAACAGAATGGCAGTTGTGTTTACTGTAAGTCAGTTGTCAATGTACAATCTGAGAAATATAAAAAACGATCATGGACAGCATAGCTCAGAACTGACAGATCATTTGATTTTGGGTGCATTTAATAAGAAATTTTACAAAATCTCAGACTCCAGACTGGTATTGGTTTGTGACATCGGTTTGAGATTTAGTTATGCCGCCACATATTTTTAATAGGCCACGTATTCTATAACGTGAGATTGATTCGGTACATTCTCCGATCATTGGACCACAGGGACAGACGTCAGAGCTGAACTTTAAACAGATATATGCTTATCCACAATGCTTGATCTCGCTTTACACAGTCCTCGTTGATTATAATGAACAGTAAAAGCTGATCGGACCATTTTTCACTCAAATTGAGGGTAAAAACCACAAACTATCAGTAGTCCAAAGATAATAATAACAGCAGTAATTGCATGTAGTGAAGAGAGGGAAGAAAAGTGTGTTTTGCACCCGCTGCCTGTCTATAAATCACCCAACACATAATTCCATCAGTCATACGTTTGTTTTTCATCTGGTTGAGACATGCACATGCACCTTAGAGGAGCGCTGCAAATTGCAAGGCAGTCTTTCTCTGGTCTTTATGCATGTGCGTGTAGAATCTGTAGAATAAGTACAATAGGTGTGTGTTTGACTTCTGCAGGAAATAATGGTGATATCTGACATCCACCCGCAATGCATCCGCGTCATCCGTGTGACGGAAGACGTTTTGTTATGGGATGTGAAATGTTGTTTTTGACAGTTTCTCTTTGCCTGTAATCTTTCCAAAAGGTTCAAAGCCTCAGAAACCCCACAGGGAACATTACTAGACACTTAGATTAGACTTGTAAAGTTGCAGCTCTGAGGCAAGCAAAGCTGATATTGTTGAGGGGAAGAAAAAAGCTTCCCCTTTAGGTCTGCATTTCGCAAGACTGTTTGAGATATGGGGAGATGGATTTGTGAGTGAACTTAAGTAACAATTGCTTTTGAAGATCATGCGTGAATTCTTATTTTGGGATTCGTACAAATCGTAGAGTCCCATATGATACTTTTCATCTTGTGCTGTGTGGTTCGGTGTGGGGTATGGTGGTCCCTCATGCACCCCTTCACCTTTAATGGTATCTGAGAAACGATTACTGCAAACTTCACATGTCTGAAATATCTCCATGTGGAAAATTCAAACAAACTCAGCGCTGAGAGCTTTTCAGGAATGATCCCATTTTCTATTTGGGTGTGAATTCCTGACACAAACGCTTATGTTACCTTTGAGAAAGCCATGCGCCTTATTACATAAAGCAGACGATGCAGTTTTCATATTTGTTCATGTTTAATTGAGCACACTGTGAAAAAATGTTCCATTACCTAAAATGTGCATCATGTTAAAGCATCTAAATTAAATATAACTGGTTTTACTCAAGTCAAAAATATGATCTAATATGACTGAATCATTGGGATTGCACCAGTAAAATTCTTTTATTAAGGACCCGATGAGGCAGAAGAGCTGCAAATCTCCACTTTTCTCAGTGTATAAAAGCCATCAGCTCAATTCAAGTTGTTCTCCACATCTTTATGAATAGACGTCTTTATAAAGCAAATGATTGCTGATCTCCAGCTAGTGTATTAGTGCTGGCAAATGGTGATGAATCTTCCTCTTTGAAGCTGCTGTATGTCTTTCATGTCCTCTGGCTTAATGACCACATGTGCAGATCAACAGTGTTGTGACAACAGCACCACGTCTTAGTCCAGATTACTGATGTTGAATTAAAGACATGTTTACTGTGTCAACACTGCCTTAATATACAGGAAAAAATGGACTGTGTTGTTTGACTTTTTGTCTCACAAAACTGATTCAAGCTAAGAATACATTTGGTAGCACTGATTGCACGTACAGCTACTATGGCAAATAATAAATAGTACTTTTTAAATAATTTCTACTCTGAGCTACCAAGAAAATAATCACAGATTGTTTTAAATTTGCCCTACATAGTACATTGCTTAGGATTCATAGATATTAAAGGAGAAGTCCACTTCCAGAACAAGATTCACATGTAATGTACACACGCCCTTGTCATCCAAGATGTTCATGTCTTTCTTTCTTCAGTCGTAAAGAAATTATGTTTTTTGAGGAAAACATTTCAGCATTTTTCTCCATATAATGGACTGATATGGTGCCCCGATTTTGAACTACCAAAATCCAGTTTAAATGTGGCTTCAAACAATCACAAATGCAGTTGTAAATGATCCCAGCCGAGGAAGAAGGGTCTTATCTAGCGAAACGATCTGTTATTTTCATAAAAATAATACAATTTATATACTTTTTTAATCTCAAATGCTTGTCTCGTCTTGCTGTGCCTGGACTGTTTTTGTTCTGGTTCATGTCAGTTAGGGTATGTTGACAAAACTCCCATCTCATGTTCTCCCTCAACTTCAAAATCGTCCTATATCACTGTTTTACCTTTTTTGTTAAGGGTGTTTGATCTTCTTTGCATGTTCACTTTGCAAAGACTGTGTCTGTACTCTTCTGCAGCGATGTAGGATGATTTTGAAATGATTTTGAAGTTGAGGGAGAAACTGTTGATGAACTGTCTTGAGTCAGAATACACAGAGTTCAGGGAGAGTAAGACAAGACGAGTGTTTGTGATTTAAATTGTATTTTTTTAAAATGAAAATAACCCATTGCTTCGCTAGATAAGACCCTTCTTCCTCGGCTGGGATCATTTACAACCACATCTGTGATTGTTTGAAGCTGCATTTAAACTACATTTTGGAAGTTCAAACTCGGGGGGACCATATCAGTCCATTATATGGAGAAAAATCCTGAAATGTTTTCCTCAAAAAACATAATTTCTTTACGACTGAAGAAAGAAAGACATGAACATCTTGGATGACAAGGGGGTGAGTACAATATATGTAAATCTTTGTTCTGGAAGTGAACCTCTCCTTTAATAGTTGCATTCGGCTTCATATAGGAGCACTGCTCATTTCCATCATTTCCAATGTTGTAAAACTCAGAAAGTATTAAGATATACATAGTAAAAAAAAAACACTGCAAATGGTTGCTACTGTATACCATCTGTATGCCAATTTGATTAAAAGAAACATCTAATTTGAATGAACATGGGTGTTTTTGAATCATTAGATCATTGGATTAGATTATATTTTTTATTTGCATATATGATCTCTATTAAAAGTTAGAGTTAGAGTTGTTTTAATGATACTTTATTTTGGAGATTTTATGTAATTGTGACAAACTAAATGACGTTTATGACGACCTAAATGAAGTCACAATCAGCAGTGTTGGAACTGAACTCTGTAAGACTGAATTTGAAGATACCTGTCCTTTAACACAACACTGAAAAACTGCAATGGTAAATCAAAAAAGCAATTACACTTCATTCAGTACACTGGGTTTTTTTTTTTTTAACCCAAAAAACTGGGTTTTGTTATGAAAACCTGGCAATCCTGGTCTTTTGCGTCCTCTACAGGAGAGAGTGGTTCTCAGCACCGGCAATTTGGTGCACTTCTTCAGTGAAATAAAGGTTTGTATACATTTTATTTAATTTATAAAGTAGTTACTGTGCTGTAATTACATTATTTTACGCAACGCAACATAAGGACGAGACGTCAGTCAGCGGCTTCAGCAGTGGTCACTTTGGATGATGGAAACGCTTTTTGACTTGCGTAAAATGAATGGATTTTATTCGTTACTGAGTTTAATTTAATTTGATGTTAAATATGTTCTCTAATGTCAGTACTGTTTGGTAATGGGCATGTTTTGGAGTCAGTCACAGCATCTTTCAGCTACGAATGAAACGCGAGGCCGCGCTGCCCTTCAGCGGCTCATATTTCGGCGACACACCGGCACGAGAATTAGCGCTATTTCGGCGACAACTGATTACAGAGAATGGTTGAATATGCTAAATTTAAAATGCTATTTTAATTTTTTTTTTATGTCTAAACTGCTTTTTAAATGAGTTTAAATGTATGTAATATTGTGTAAATATGCTGTATTCACCCAAATAAATGCAATATATCTTGAGTATAAAAACCTTTAACCCAAAATAACCCAGCATGTGTTCTGTCCAATATTTACCCAGCGCTGGGTTTCCAAATAAAGTTGGGTTGTTTTTAATGCAGCACTTTTTAGAGTGTAGGATGTAATTTCAGAGGATTCATTTTTAATCTCATAAAATCCTGTGGGACTGGTTCCAAATTATGATTATGAAGTTCCATTAGAAATCCTGCACATTCCATTTGTGCATTACTTGATACATGTGTAGATGGTCATTTCAAAGGATACCCATCATCCTCACTGATGATTTTAAGTATTAGTTGTGCTGACAGCTCAGCAGAACAGGTGGACAGTCACCCACAAATCAATATAAAATGCATTGTTATGTAACAGTATATCTTTATAGGCAATCTGTGTTTGTTAGTTTTCACTATAAACTGAATGTTTACAGATTCCTTCCCCAGTCTCTCTCTCTTTTTTGTTTGAAGTAAATGTACATGGGAGTTAGAGGAAAGATTGATGTCATAATGACTGTGATGGCATGCTTTAGTCATTTAAACTGGCAGTATCATCTCAAATTATTTCATGGCTTTCTGCAATGATACATTCAGAGCAGGTCCAGACAGGAGCGGAGATGTAGGAGTGAAGTCTGCGAGAGACAGCAGAGGCTGTGTGTTTTAGTGCCTGGAGGACATGCCTCACTCACTTTGTGTGTTCATGCTGCTCTTCATGAGGAGCTCACTGCAAAAAACATCTGCATATATGATCCTCGTTGTAACTCTTGTTGGTTGCATTGAATTAAATTTTGAATGTGCTCTATAAATATGTGATTCAGTGAGGATTCAGTGTTTGCCAAATAAACGTACTGAGTGCTCATAGTTTCTTTTGTATCATGTATAAAGTTGTGATGAAACAGTAGTAGCAAAATATTTTTTTTCCCATGTTGTGATGTACACCAGAGTGTAATGGATTGTTGATTGTATTATATAAATGTATGGTGGCGTTCTTGATTTTATGGTTTTGTGGGTGGCTGGATGTTGAAATATGGACACTGTGCTCCAAAAATGAATGCGAGCAAGTCCTGCATATGTCACAGAGAGATGAGACCAGTGTTGGGTGTAACGCATTACAAATGCAAGTTATGTAATAATATTACTTTTTTCAAGTAACTAGTAAAGTAACGCATTACTTTTGAATTTCTAAGAAAATATCAGTGTTACTTTTTAAAAAAAAGTAAAGTTTCCCCATTTATTGATTGACAAGTCTCCTGTGGGGACACTGGGAGTAAACATGATGTTACTGTATTTTAGACTAAATGTGAACTTGCATTAATTCATCTCACTCTCAAATTCAAGAGATTCAGTATTCCTCAAAACGAATAAAAACAGTGAAATGCAAACTCAGAATATGACGCAACCCTGCAATAATTAAATATGTTAAATAAAACAAATATCCTTTATGTATTTAATTCCATTTTATTAACCAGTGTCTTTGCTGCTGAACTTTGATGATGCACTTCAACCATACTAATAAGCAAAATTACTTTAGATAAAGTAACTAGTATTTTTTTTAATAGCTTAAGAGTGATCTCCTGCATAAATGTACTTTTCTTTCAGCCTGAGGTGAATTCATTTCACTTTTGGTGTAAAAGGGCTTTTACATTAGAATTGTTTTATATTAAAAACAAAGAAGCAAGCCCTGCCCAGATTTAAAAAGTAACGCAAAAGTAACGTAATACATTACTTTTCATGAAAAGTAACTAAATAACTTAATTAGTTACTTTTTCAGGGAGTAACACAAAATTGTAACGCATTACTTTTAAAAGTAACTTTCCTCAACACTGGTTGTGACATTATGTAGACCAAAAAAAGCAACAAATGCATGGATGAATCATTCCCAATAACAAGCATTTAGAAAGTAAACTCGGTGAATTTTCATTTCATGCTGACTTTTAACTAGCTTACTTCAAAAAAGTTTGGTGGAGCTTGAAAGCTCTGTGAGGAGTTACCAATTTCAGTGAACGTCCATGGCATTTTTGGCCTGCTGCTATGGTAAAACATTCATGCTTTTTATATAGTTATATTTTATTTATTTACTACGCATAATTATCCAATCAGTTTAAAACACTCAGCAAGTCAAGTCAAATTTTTTTTTTTTGTAGCGCTTTTCACAGCATTGTCTCAATGCAGCTTTACAGAAAATCATGATGTTAGTGTTTATAATAGCTTAATATCTTCATGCCATATAATCACATTTAGCGGATTACAGCTGCGTAGTAATATAGGTTACATTTTGTGGCAATACAAGCAATCCAGCAGGTGAGATTTGCTGTACAAAACACAGTAAATATCACCTTACTATGTATGTGGATAAAGTTGGACATATACTGTATATCCAACTTTACATAAAGAGCTAGTTGATAATATAGTTACATTTTGTGAAGAACATCAGGCAGTTTAGATTTGCTAGATAGTATATATATATATAGCTATATATATATAACTTGAGTGTACTCTATGTATCCAGATAAATACATCCAACTTTTTATATAGAGCTGTATGATAATCCAGTTTACGTTTTTGAATTATATAAACAATCATACTATATATTGCTTTACAAAGTCAAAGCTGGCTGAAGGTTTATGCTGAGTTTGGTGGAGATTTAGCAAAAGTTTGGACCCAGTTAAGAGTTTATAAGAAAGCCCTAATAAAGCATGATCAATAACAGACTGACAACGATGAAAATGAGTGTAAAAAGTGTAAAACATGAGGTGTAAGAGTTCAAAACCTCTGTTCAGTGACTATATATATGACCTCTATTAGCAAGGGTTCAGAGTAAGGTCAAAGGTCATGCTCAGTGTCGTAGCAGCACTGCTGAAGAATAGGAATGTTAATGAGTCAAATTTGATCTGACAAAAGACATAATGGAAGGAAGAGAAAAGCCTTTGTGTCTGACCAAAAGGACAGAAACCCTGGTGATGAATATTAACCTGAACTCACAGACAGCCTGTTTCACACTAACTAACTCTCTAAATGCTCAAGTTAGTGAGCTGGTTGTGCTGTACAACAGCGTCCAAAGGCAGAGACAGACAGAGACGAATGTGCTTGCAGAGGGTATTGTCTTCTGCTGTGCTTTTTCAGGGTTTCTCCGGGCTTACAGAAGCAATCTCTTCCATGTGTCAGTGGTTTTAGCCAGTCACTGAATGTGGGAAGGTGTCAAAGGAGTCTTTTCAGGCTGCGTCTCGGAGGGGAAAGTGAACACCGGCTCTGCTATCTTCCATTGTTGAGGCTGTCTTGGGAAAAGAAAGTAGCACACTGGCATTCTGTGCTGTAACTGGTGTCATAACCCGCCTTTGTAAATGAGAGGCCGAGTCTCCCGTTACATTAAAGACAGAAGAATCCAGAAAGCCGGTGAGGACAGGGAGGAGTCCGGCAGCATCTGAATGGAGCCGCTGCAAAGAGATGTGTATGGTGCCATAAAGACATTAATTAAGCACAGGTGCCTCCCATAGAGGATCCAACTGAAACATTAGCAGAGCATTGTCTTTTTCAGGCCTTTGTCTGAAGGTACACAACACACTAATGCTGGGCTGGCAAAACTATTGGACTTTATAGCCTTATTCAGCTTTTAACAGAATACAGTTCTTTAATGACTCACTAAACATTTTCCTTCAATGTATATGCAAATTTCATACAAATCATAAAAGCAAGGTGGAATATGCCATGCATTTTTAAATCATTTTTATGCCATTTTAAAACATTAATTTATAAACATTTTTAACATTCTCTATTATGTTCTAAAAAAAACAGTATGTCTTTACATATGGTTGTAGTTTACTTTCTTAAAAACTGTATGTACCCTCATGTTTGATCTACATCCCATATTTTCTCCAATAGTTTTACTTTAACACATTTATATCTCAAATGTAATTTAATGTTGACATATTTATTTCCCTATTTGGTGATATATTTTGTCATTTAAAGATTTAAAGAATATGTATTTTCGGTCACAATTTATTTCACGGTCCAATTCTCATTACAACATTTGCCTCAGTTAACTCCTGATTTGCTGCTTTTATTTTGAAATAGACTGTGAAATAGAATCATATATTCAGAATATAGTATGTTTTAAATATATTAATATAGAAAAATATCTTGGCCAGGAAAAATAAGGAGATGGGGCTAGCTATCACTTAATGTTTTTTTTTTAGTGAATTAATATTAAGAAAAAAAGTCTGTCATCCAAATTAAATTTGCAGTTTAAGTATAATTTAAAAACAAAAACAAAACACACACTGACATTGCCCTCACATGTGCATGATGAAGGTAAATTTAAACAAAAACTTTTTCTCAGGACAAAGGTATTTTTCATAAATGACAACTTGGGAAAATATGATCACATTTTATATATTTAATATTTTAATGTTAGATGGTGTTTTCACATTTTTCATGTTGCTATTTACATTTGAATGTTTTACGAATTGTTTTGTAATGTTTTATGCCACATTGTGGCCAGTGTTGCCAACCCTGTTTAATGCCAGGTTCCATCGTGACTACTTACCCCATATATCGAGACAACATGCTTTTGGGGTCATGTACTGGGATAGTAAAAGTCAGTGTGTTTCAGTGAACGGTTTAATTTTTCCTTGGCAGCAATAGTTCAACTGGAAGTCCAACAGGATTTTTGTTATGTGTGTGTGCTTGTATAAAAATGTGCTTTGTAAGATTAAAACATCCTGAGAAAATCTTCTCTAGAGTAAACAGTGTGACATAAGTTTTCTCTGGCAATTAGATTTCCAGTCCACACGTCCAGTGTTTTACAGCAGATGCTGAGAAAAACAAACCTTTCAATATACTTTCCACATGCTTGCCATTAAATGCTGAATGTGTTTTGTTGATTGATCTGAGTGAAATGAACAGGTTGCTTCACGCCTCTATCATCTGCAGCTTTGAAGCCTGTCAGATAATCACTCCCAATATGATGACTAGCTCTGCATCTGCGCTCTCATTAACAAACATGACCCTTGTTAGCTGTCCTGAAAGACCTTTTTTGTTTTCCGAGATATATTGGCCAAGACTGAGATGCTTTCAGTGCAAATCATACTTGTTATGACAAATCATTTTTGATGGCTATAGGCCTATATTGGCAAGGCAGTCTGAATCTTTTGCAAGAAGAAGCCTGAGAATAGTTTCCAGGTAAAGGGAAGCTTTCTTGTTGGGACCGAACAGGTGAAGTCTTGCTGCAGGTGACAGTCGTTCAGAATTCTGAAGGAGAAACAAGTTTGCACACAATAAAAGCACGGCAAGCAGGATGTTACATAGACAGCTTTTGGATTCAGGCCATTAACCCATTCACACTACAATTATAATGCTATTTATTTTAAGAATAGCTTGTAAAAAGCAAACCAACTGCATATTGTCTTGCAAGTCTCATCTCTTCAATTGAAAGCGCACAAGTTTTCAAAGTAATGTGTTGCCAGTGTCATGTAATTGATGGTTTTATTCAAAATGACTTCCAGCACAGCTATTATATGTTAATGGGTGTGACTCCATCCACTGGCGGTTTAACAGATGTGGTGTCCAGGAACTCATAGACACTTACAGCAGTCATTTTAAATGCTTAATGTGTTCAGATGAACGACTGGTATCCAAAAGGCATTGTCTCACACTAAAAACAGATTTTCAGTTTAACTGAGAAAGTAACAACAGGCAGTAGGAGTTGATCTTGGTTGAATCACATTTATGCCTTTAGCAGATGCTTTTATCCAAAGTGACTGTATTTTTTGGTCACACTTCACTATAAGGTTTTATTTGTTAACATTAACTACATTAGTTAATATGAGCTAACAATAAAACATACTTCTGAAGCATTTATTAATCTTAGTTAATTTATACATTACTTACACATTATTAAAATCATATAATAATGAGCCCGAGCCAAAATAAACTAACAATGAACAGTTGCATTTTTATAACTAAATGCTGTAACAAATGTATTGCTAATGCTTCGTTAATGCAAATTCAAAAGTGATGTCTAATGCTTCACATAAAATCAGTAAGATTGTTCTTCATTTCGTCACTAATGGTGTTTGACTTCGTCAAAGTCATGCTTGCAAAGTACTTGCAGGAACGATGTCAGATACTGTAATAGAGGGTTTGCACCGACGTCACGTTCTGGTCAGTTACCCGGATGCGCGGCCATTGTGGCGATACTCATATGTAGACAGAAGCATTGACTGCACGGTTAGTGCACCATTGAAGACGTTGTTCTACTAATTTTGCTGTCTAAACCACGGAAAATATGTAGGAGCTGCTAAATCATACAGAGAAGGACTTAGTAAGCAGGAAAGATCGTTTTATTTTGACAAACTAAAGTTAATACAGGGCTCAACGTTAAACAGCAACAGTGTTTCCTTGGTTACTGATGTACACAAAGATGCACTACGCTTTATAATGCATTATACAGATGTTAGATGAAAGAAAATGCCATGTAAACTTTTCTGAAAACAGACAGTTAGGGATGTAGAATAAGGTCATGTAGAATACAGCATTAATATGTGCTTAATTAGTACTAATAAATGGCTAATCTTCTAGTAATATGCATGCTAATACGCAACCAGTTAAGAAACCGCAAAATAAAGTGTTACCCTTTTTTTCGCCAAGCCTATTCACGAGTTCCGTTCGGTTCAATGGCATTGTTTTACACTCAATGCCGCCCCAATGGCCGACTTCCGGATTGATGACATTACTCTCTGCTTACCGTGGTGACAGGATACATAGTAGACTGTAGTTACTCAATGATTAGATGTCTAAGTCGTGCACGCAGAATAACATAGGTTTCATAAACAATTGGATGAGTATTTGAGGCAGACCTGACTTGTTGAAAAACAGATGGTCTTCATCCCTTCTCTCTAGAAATATGGCACATAGTCTTAGATGCCTAAACCTACTGTCTGCTAGTCGCCTCATGTCACAGAAGTCAGAGAGCACACAGAAACTCCTTAACCTAGATGTCATACTATAGAGACTGTGATGGATAGATCGATTTAATACTATGACATGGAATTGATGGCAATAGTGTTCTGTAGCAGAGCGATGAAATCTAATCTCATTATGTAGTTTCGTGTATACTCCATTTAGCCAAAGCTGCAAATTCAAAAGACTACTTTGTAAATAATCTTCCTGACTTGTCTCAGTTCATCAGCATATCCAATAGTTCAGAAAACTGGATGTTGGAAACTGTGGACTCTCTATTTTTTAGCACTTTAGATATTAAAGGAAGATTAAGGAAAAAAGTCAGACACTGTGGTATAATGACCACACTCACACCCTAAGGAGAGCAGCCTGGAAAATAAAGCGGAGCTGGAAGAAAACAAAACTGGAGGTATTTCGTATTGCATGGAGGGAAAGTACTTCTACCTACAGAAAAGCCTTAAAACGGCAAGGAATCTGCTTACTTTTCATCTCTTTTAGAAGAAAACATACAACCTCAGGTATTTATTAAATACAGTGGCTAAATAAATGACATTTCCCAACAACACAGCAGTAATGACTTTATGAATTACTTTACTTCCAAGATCAAAACTAACAGAGAGAAAATTCTAACCGTATAACTGTAAAATTATAACCGTTATAACTGTAAATGCCACAAGGAACAATTTCTGTCTAAGCAACTAGAAAAGAAAACTATATTCCTTCTTTGAGAAAAATTGCATCTGTGAGGATTTCCAGTCAGGTTTTAGACCAATCTCATAGTACTGAGATGCTCTCATTAGAGTTACAAATGACCTGCTCTTTGATTATGATTATGGATCTGATTATGGTTGCATCACTATTAGTGCTACTGGATCTCACTGCTACATTTAATATTATCAACCACAACATTCTGTTGAAAGACTAGAAAATTATGTTGCAATTAGTAGAACTGCATTGGCATGATTCAAGTCATACTTTCTGACCATCATCAGTTCGTATCAGTGAATGAAGAGGTATCATATCAATCACAAGTTCAGTATGGAGTACCACAAGGCTCAGTACTAGGACTGTTGCTTTTCACACTTTTTATTCTCTTTTTAGAGCTGCTTTACAGCAGAACTGAATTCTGTTTGCATGATCAACACACTGTTTTCCTATTTAACACTGTAAAGCTGCTTTGACACAATCTATATTGTATAAAGCACCATATAAATAAAGGTGACTTGACTTGACTACATGATAGTACTGGATGATTCCAACATTTAAAAGTCCCAAAGCATGGTAATACTTTTAAGTTTAAGAAAATTGTATTATAATATGCTATTGTAGTCAGAGACGGTAAGCTAACTATTCATAAACTCTTCATAAAGTCTTGAGTTCATTCTCTCTCATACAGCTGAGAGAAACTTAAAGTGGTGTGTTTGAGTCCAGAGAGCTCGTCAGGCAGGTTTGCTGTAATTATGTGAAAAATTGCCTGAATCCCTGGAGGCTTTGAGCCCAGCGCAGGCAGGAACTATGTGAACCGGCATGTACTTCCACTGTCACTGCTCATTTTACAGCCTCGCTGGCTCTCTCCTATCACACAAACAACAGTGCTATATAATTAAAATCTTTAATGAACATCATTTATTTTTAGTATATACATATAAAATCTATCTATGCACCAGTTACATGAATACATGTTCTGTTGATACATTTACAATAATGAAATAATTAAATCATAATTGTTGATCATTTTATTATATAAACTCTTACTTATATGTTCCTGTCCTTCTGTCAAAAAAAATCTAATTTGTTTTTAAAAACATTTGGACAAAGCACAGCAATTCTAATTTCTCACACTAGATAGATGGCAGTATTTTCTTTGTTCTAGCTCTTGCCTAAAGGGTGTGATGAACGCATGATTGATTTCACATTGCATGTTTATTTGACTGTACCAAAAGGACTCAGACTAGAATTATTAGTATTATCAAGGATTAATCTACTTCTTTCTGCGTACATATCTCTTATGTGTTTAAACAAAACCTGCAGCTGTGATTGTTTTCACGTCTGTCATGTTTGCATGATTGCATATTCACTTTGTAACTTGATCACAGGAGTTTCTTTTCACCCTAATGTTATCTCATTCCCTCATATGAGAAAGAAAAAGATTCTCTCTCTCATCAAAATTCCAGTGGAATAAAGTCAAATGGCAAGATGAAGATCCTGTAATTTTAACATTTTAAATTTCAGATCATGTCTAATACCATAAAATTACAATATACTAATAGTATATAACACTGTTCTCTTCATATGTCATCTTTCTCTATTTCATATATCAATAGTAAAATCCCACATGGCTCCTGTCATGTTTCATGACGTCATGGATTACACTGTTAGCCACGTTACTACACTGTAAAAAACAATTTGTTGAGTCAACTTAAAATAATTTGTAACCTGGCTGCCTTAAAATTTTAAGTTCAGTCAACTCAAAAAAAGTTTATTCAACTTGAAATGTTAAATTATACTAAGCGACAACTTAGATATTTGAGTTGAATCAACGTAAAATTTTAAGGCAGCTGGGTTACTTACCCATCTGTTAAGTTTAGCAAACACAAATATCTAAGTTGTTACTTAGTACAACTTAACATTTCAAGTTGACTAAACTTATTTTAGTTGACTGAACTTAAAATTTTAAGGCAGCAGGATAACAAATTATTTTAAGCTGATGGAGGTTACAATGGAGGTTTGAATGTCTCAGTAGTTGCTTACTTTTTACCATGCTTTGTTTTATAGTGTTTGAGTTCTTTGGTCCTGTGGAGACAAGTTCGGAGATCGCCCATAAAGGAAGCCCATATTCTGCTCAGTGAGGCAAAGGAGAAAAACATGGCCCTGCAGGTAGCCATTATCCCTCAGGGAAGCCTGGCGCTCCTCGTCCAATATGGAGAAGAACTGATCCTGAAGAATCCATGTTATGGATATGAATGCATGCACACTTAACTGATATTTTGGGTAGACAACATCACATATGTTAGACACAAGATTGTCTGGTCACTCAAACCATCCTCCTCATGTTTGTGAGGACACATGTGCTCTTCTCAATTGCTTAGCTGTCTCCAGTTCTCCATATTTCATAGTAATAATGAATGTTTCAACCACTGACCTATGTTCTTACAGCTGTTACCTAATTTGTGCAGGTCAATAACCTTTTGCTGCGCATCATTACTGTGTTTTCAGGTCCTTGGGATGGATGACTAAGAATTTGTTAGAGCCTAGTGAAGCGTTCCTAATCACCTATGTGAACTTAAAAACATACAACATCAATCACATTATACATTCTTTTGATTTTTACTCTTCAGAATATTTTAGAGAGTCTACACGTAGAGATACAGCAATTTTTTTAATTTTCACAGTTTTGTTCATATTTACCAAGGGTGCCAATAGTGGAGGACACTGTATATTTGATTAATGAGAACTGCATATTTTACCTCAAATGTGCACATTTTATCATTTATCTTTCCAAAGCTGAAGCACAACTCAAATAATATAATGAATAAATCAGCTAAGCCAACTGTTTCCATGCAGAAGAGCTGGGATTTCTTTGAAATGCCTGAAATAGGTTAGGTTTGTATAGTTGTATAGCTTTAAAAAGGAAACTCAATAAAACAGTTAAGCAGTTAATGTAGGTCAATATTATATTTTTGGCTTTTTACAAATTAATTTCACCATAAACAAAATCTTAATAAATTATAATCAAAGTAGCATTTTTACTCATAAAATTAAAACAGTTCATTAGTCAGTGTTCAATTTGGTTACTATAAATTAAGAAGACCTTAATGTTTACTGTGATGGATTTTTAAAATGAATACATCATATTTTTTTGTATTTTCTGTAGGGAGTGTTATTTGCTTTCGGACAAACTAAACAAGGCAGGTTTAAACTGAAAACCATGATTAAACCTACGTAAAATGCGCTTGAAATGACACGGCCGTTACGTGTTTTTCAGTGTGTAGGACATTTCATAGTGTGTACTGTGTTTGTTCTGTCTTTCTCTTCTACATTTACATGTATTCACTGAGGAATTTGTCTTGTAAATATCATGTCATCAGAATATTTATCAAAATCCTAACTCAAGTATCACTTTCTTGAGAGTCTTTAGGTATCAGTCAGCTTGTCATGCTCCAGGAAATTCCCATCTTCAAGTAGTTTTGTTGAAATACCTGGGACCAAATGTCACGAGTAATGAGCCTTCACACCTGAAACACCGCAGAGTAAACTCACATGAAAGACTTGACCAAAATTAAGCGTCTCTATTGAGGTTTCGAAATTAGAAGGAGCGGAAATTCCCTCGCAAAAAAATCACCGCTGAGGAAAGCCTGGTCTCTAAATGCGTGTTTATAGATGTGGCATTTACCAGGATGAAACTTTCATGCATTTTCATGCATTTCGCAGCGTCTCTCTGCACTTACTTGCACTTGTGTAAACAATTATCAGCAGGAAACGTCATAATGTGAAGGATTGTTGACAAAGACTCTCGATGGCAGCTTCTTCAAATTGCATTGTGCAATTTCTGTGCCAATTTCAGCACCAAACGATATTGCACCAATAATAAGGGCCTCAAACACGTTTCTCAACACATCTTTTTGTTATTGTTTAGTCTATATTTGCTGGCAAGAGCAAACTGTTAGCATTTATCTCAATGGCATTAACACGAATTACACATTCTAACCGCTTAATTACTATTAAAGGACTAGTTCACTTCTAGAACAAAAATTTACAGATAATGTACTCACCCTGTTGTCTTCACTCATAATGAAATTATGTTTTTTGAGGAAAGCATTTCAGGATTTTTCTCAATATAGTGGACTTCAATGGTGCCTGCAAGTTTGAACTTCTAAAATGTAGTTTAAATGCAGCTTCAAAGTGCTCTAAACGATCCCGGCCGAGGAAGAAGGGTCTTATCTAGCGAAATGATTGGCCATTTTCTAAAAAAAAAATTAGTTATATATATCTTGTCTAGCTCTGAGATGCGCATGTGTACTTTGTGCAGTCCCGTTCAGTACAGTTAGGGTATGTTGAAAAACTCGTTTTCTCCTCCCACTTCAAAATCATCCAGCATCGCTGTCTTACCACATTCACTTGTATGTGAACACAATACTTCTGCAGTGATGTAGGATGATTTTGAAGTTGGAGAAGAAAATGAGATGGGAGTTTTTCGACATACCCTAATGTACTGACCCGGATTACACAGAGCACACGCAGAGCTAGAGGAGCATTTGAGGTTAAAAAGTAATTTTTATTTTTTTTAGAAAATGACCGATCGTTTTGCTAAATAAGACCATTAATGATCCTTGGCTGGGATCATTTACAGCCCTTTGAAGTTGCATTTAAACTGCATTTTGGACGTTCAAACTCACAGGCACTACAGAAGTCCACTATATGGAGAACATTCCCAAAATGTTTTCCTCAAAAAAACATCATTTCTTTACTACTGAAGAAAGAAGGACAACAGGGTGAGTACATTATTTGTACATTTTTTGTTCTGAAAGTGAACTACTCCTTTAAAGTGCCACCCAAACTACAATGTAAATATATTTGTGTCCTCATGGGGACCTAAAAAATGTCCCTACAAGCACAAGGTCTTTTGATATTGCCATCTTTGTGTGGACATTCTGTCCCCGTAACATAAGGTATTCCTGAACCACACACAAACAAACTTTGAACATTGGTGTATGTAAAACTTTGAAATAGGGTCTATGACTATACAATTTAAATAAATAAAACACTAAGAACATTTCTTCTACAGACGAATTATATGGGGCAGTGCTAACTGAACACTTTTTGATGTTCTGAAGACTCATTTGTCTTTCACACAATCTGGTGTTGTTAACAGTGAATCACAGCCTGGTTACCTGTAAATTCCATAATCTGTTTGGAGGAAAATGTCATCAGGTTTCACACATACACGCTGCACATAGTTGAGGACCAGCAGTCATTGAGTTTCCTTCTACACTGAGACCAACATCTCAAAAGTCTCTGCTGTGCAAGATAACAAAGGTGAGTGTCAAACGACTCTTATATTGTTGACACAAGGCCGGTGACTGTGAAAGACATGAATGTGGGACTCGCGGGTTTCTTATCAGCACTGGAGAACAATCTCATGCCTAACAGAAGCAATGAAGATGAACCCAGATCAGCTTCTCCTGCCGAGACCCTGAACCGAAAAGACACAAAACTGTTGTGAGAGCAGCACACAGGGCAGATGACTGATAGTGTGCAGCATGATGTGAATGAATGGAGATCTGCTCTCAGATCAGCACACGGTGTGAGTGAATGAGCTAACGCTACACAGTGATGCAGCTACATACCGTGAGCGTTATGATGTGAAACAGCAAAGCGCGGGGAAACAATGATCACATTCATCACATTCATCCGTCATTTTCCTCTCTCCTTTTATCTCACGCTTTCTCCCTCCCCTTTCATAAGATTTTGTCTGCCCAAAAGTGGGCCTTTGAAGAAGCAGCGCTGACATCTGACCTCAGTTTGAGATGCCAAAACCTCCCAGCCTATAACGCCATGTCGTCTAAACGCTTACAGTGGCCTTTAAAAAGTCACACTTAAACATACCTGAACTGTATTAGACAACAAAATATTTGCAATTTCTTCTGAGGAAACAAAAATGTCAAGCAAACTGGCAAAAACATGTTGGTTTTTAAATAATAGTACAGTATTTATAGTGAAATGAAATGACTTTGTGGATGTCAAATGTCACTGGAATAAGTTGATAGTTAATGTAGTGAACTACACTAGTGTTGTTCTGTTGTTCATACATCCACTAACGGTCTCATTGACAACAGTCTCATAGAAAAGCACTAGCAGCATTTGATTGATAAGATGACACTAGTTGTTGTACCTGAAGTACAAAAAATCAGAGGATGGAATCTGTGTTGAATCCTGGCGTATATATCATAAAGCAGCGGTGAAGCAGTATATGTTTCAGATCTTCGGTCGAGCCTGTAGATCTGGTTAGATGTGCTATAAATGACCTTGACATGAAAACTAATCTTGCAAACCATCTTCAAAATGTAAGATGATCCTGATTTTTACATCTTTACTGAAGCACAGCTCCATCTGGTGGTTTCTTAGCATATGTGCATGCAGGTTATTTCAAAATATTGCACTGATTCGTCAGTTCCGGGACAAAAAAGACTACAAAGCTGAAAACATAAAAGTTTATGTACAATCTGTTCGACGTCTGCACCTATATTTGGATGCAGCCATCTGCTTTTTCCATTTTTCAACTCAATGTGTTAAGTAGAAAAATTCATTGCCTTTCTTAGTGTTGCTATACACCATGTAGGATATAGGATATTCTGATAAGGAGAAATTCAGAAGACATGGTAAATTAGTGTTTGTGTAAACATTGTAGTGATCATCTTAGAATGGTAATTCTTAAGGTTAATGGCAGGTAAAGTAATTTGATTACATTTACACTGTCCCATGTCTCAAGAATTAGAGAAGGATGAAAATACAACCGTATCATAGACATATAATTCAAGCCTCATCAAGTGGATCTTACCTCTGTAGTTAACTTCTTGAAACAGGAGACACTTTATGCAGTTGCTTTAGGGAAAACACCAATATTTCTGTGTATCCTGCAGAAGCTGAGATCTTTCTGGAAGGAGTACACAGGATATTGTCACCTAACCTGTAGGGGGAAAGATGAAGAAAATAATAGTTAGAATGTGGTTTCTGTGGTATGCAGCCATGAAAGATCGGCCTGTTGTGTCTTGCAAAAGTCAGTTTCTGAAATATGACAGTTTGACTAATATATGTAACTCTGCCTGCATGTGCAGGAATACATCTAGAGAATAAAGACATCGCCACAATCAGGTTCTGTGACAGTAATCTGTAGGGAAAAGAAATATTGAGGATGACTTTTTACTTTTTTAACCCCTCCTTCCCTCCCATGAATGTCACTGACGACAACAGGAATTTAAAGAAGATAACACACACACAGTCAACTGAGAGTAAATTTTGTTCTTTGTGTTTCAACTAATGTAGATAGCCTATAGATGTCTTGATTTTTAGTAAGGTGTTTTAACACAGTAGTGTGCACAGCATCAACAATTTTGGGACAACAGGACTGCACAACAGACCACTGTTTCGCATACTTATGTGCATCCTGTCAATCATCCTCACAGTTAACATCTTTATATACACACTCCATATTAAATTTAATTTACCCTATTAATTTGTCTACCATAATGAAGAGAAAGGACGTAACATGTCAATCTGGTTTTTGAGGACCAGAATTATCTGCTTTGCTATTGGCTATTCGTATCTTCATAAAGGTTTATGATTTTGTTGCAGCTGAATTATATTACTCAAACTCTTTTATGTTCCTGGTCATTTGCTTCTTAAAGGAGAAGTCCACTTCCAGAACAACAATTTACAGATAATGTACTCACCCCATTGTCATCCAAGATGTTCATGTCTTCCTTTCTTCAGTCGTAAAGAATTTTTTTTTTTTTTGAGGAAAACATTTCAGGATTTTTCTCCATATAATGGACTGATATGGTGCCCCGAGTTTAAACTTCCAAAATGTAGTTTAAATGCAGCTTCAAACGATCACAAATGCAGTTGTATGTAAACGATCCCAGATGAGGAAGAAGGGTCTCATCTAACTTAACGATCAGTTATTTTAATAAAAATAATACGAATTTATATACTTTTTAATGTCAAACCTCATCTTGTCTTACTCTGCCTGAACTGTTTTTGTTCCGGTTCATCGCGCCTGTTTATATATACACATATATACATACACGAAATTACTATTAACCGTAAGATACAGTTACACTATTAACTGTAAGATACGATATGTGTGTGTGTGTGTGTGTATGTATGCATGTACATACATACATACAGTATATTACAGTTAATAGTGTAACTGTATCTTACGGTTAATAGTAATTTCGTGTATGTATATATGTGTATATATAAACAGGCGCGAGCACTCATATACATAATACGGACTTAACATTAACAGCTTTAACTTTGAAACGCTCCACAAAGATAAGTAGAGCAAATTCTGGTGTTCATAATTATTTTTATTTTTTCTTCAAATAACAATAACAACATTAAAAATAAGAAAAGGACAAGAAAAAATATAAGTTGATCACTTATTGCTATTTTCACCCTTTTCCGATCTGCGACGGAGACTCCGCCCACTACCGTCTGAGCCTGCTGCCGCAGCGTTGCTGCCGTGTGACTGCTGTGACGTATGGTTCTGCTGTTCTGCAATCTGTACAGAAGATGTTTAATAGCGCCCCCTACCGTGTAACAATGAAAACATGGATTCTCAGAGCACAAGTATAGCTCAAATATATTTCGACTTCTTTTAAGTATAAGTATACTTAAATGTCATTTTAAGTATATTTCTGAGAAGTAAATAAAGCACATTTCTGAGAGTAGTATAGTAGTATACTAGTATAGTAGTATTAGTATACTTTTCATAAAAAGTATACTAATAGCACACTTGGATAAACTACTTTTTCTTAAGGGATACCTGAAGGAGCTGCTCTGAGTTTGGTTGCGATGGAACTGTAGCGTGATGTGAAAGCATGAATGTGAAAGCAGCTCAGACTCGGACTGCAGCAAATGTGCCCTTAATTTTAATTTCAGATACTGTTTAGGGCAGATTACAGTGAAGCAGTGTATACTGCAGTGTACACTAAAGTGTACTAGCCACATGCCTGACTGTTGAGGTGAGAGATTTAAGGGAATTAGAGGTTTAGCATACATACATGTCTGGAACAATTTGAGGATGAGTAAATTAGGGCAGAATTAATATTTTTGGGTGAACTATTCCTCTAACGCCATCTGGTGTCGTATTTAAACAAGGCAGTTTTTAAAGTGTCATGAAGCCTCTTCATCATAGATCAGTTCTCCTAAGTTTTCAGAAAAGTCACTGGGAAAACTGGAGTGAAAAAGTGAAACCTGGAGTGAGAAAAACGAGAGAACAAACTATTTTGTCTGTTCCAGTTCACAAATTTGTTTCTCATCTCAGCTCATACTGGACCTATAATTAACCACCTGGCCACTTTTTAACTGTCACTGTGAAAAATACTTAAAAAAAAAAAAAAATAAAATCATCTAGCAGTTTGAGATAACAGACAATTTTATAAAATTTATTTGAACTAAGAATGAACAATACTTCTACAGCATTTACTAATCTTAGTCAATGTTAATTTTAGCATTTACTAAGTTTTTTTATCAAATCATGTTTTTTTGATAATGCACTGTGAACTAACATGAACAAACAATGAATGACTGTATTTTCATTAAGTAACATTAACAAAGATTGATAAATAGATTTATAAATGTATTGTTCATTGTTCTTTCATGTTAGTCAATACATTAATGTTAACAAATGACTTACTGTAAAGTGTTGCCATTTATTTAATAACAGTCTTGTTAGTTAAAAAAGTTTAATGTTTTCATATCATTTTGTTGTTTGTTTGCTTGTGTGATTATTATTTGTGTATTTATAGTTTTTAAGTTGCTTAAACACCATTTAATAGCTATACTATGCAATTTATTACAAGTTCCCACTGTAAAAAAAAATCTCATATAATGCAACAACATGCTGTGCTATTGGGGCATAATATTACCAAAGTAAAAACAATGTGTATTCAGTTCCAATAATCATCAGACTATAATGCTGGAAATGTTAAAAAGCTTTTTTGGTAGTCAAGACTTTAACTAAGGTTTGTGTCTGTACAAAAATGTTATTGCAAATATAAATCTGGAGTGCAAAAAATTTTGACAACAGTCTCATGTATGTAAATCATGTGGAAATCCTAACTTGGTATAAAATATTTCATATTTTAGCATTTTAAGCTGTGAATTGTGTATGTGATTCTGTCTCAATTCTTTATTCATTGCATCAGGCTTCCTGCACAAGAAGATTAAATATACAAATGAAATGAGAAATAAAAGCTAACAAATCACACCTGAGCAGTAAATCCATGTCAGAAGCTCCACCTTCTCACAACACGTACCAGGAAGTGACAGAAGCTTTATAATGTTTCACTTTTATGTCACACTGAGTGTTTTTTTCAAATCCTGGACAAAAGCAAGAGAAAACGAAGAGGGAAAACTTTCAAGACGTATTTTTAAGAAGTTCATTTCTTTAAGGACTCAGAATGGCATACAGTAGGCAGCAGAGCTTTGATGACTTTCATTATATTTTTATTTTTTTTGCAACCAACATTTAGAAAGTGAAAGTGCAGTTTTGATTGTTCCAGCTCTTTATAAACAGCCAAAATGGATTCACAGTCACAGGAAGAACTTTCCTGTCCTGTGTGTTTTGATATCTTCAAGGCTCCTGTTCTTCTGTCCTGTAGTCACAGTGTCTGTAAAGACTGTCTTCAGCAGTTCTGGAAAACCAGAAACACTCAGGAGTGTCCCGTCTGCAGGAGGAGGTCCTCAAAAGAGGAACCACCGTATAATCTTGCTTTAAAAAACTTATGTGAGTTGTTTCTGAGGGACAGAAGAGAGAGATCATCTGAGGAGGTGTGCAGTACACACAGTGAGAAACTCAAACTCTTCTGTCTGACGGATAAAGAGCCTGTGTGCTTAGTGTGCAGAGATTCACAGAAACACACTAATCACACATTTCAGCCTATCAATGAAGTTGTTCCATCTTACAAGGTAAGACAACATTTTCTTCTTTGAATATATGGGATCAATAAAAAATATTTATTTATATTTCCAGCATCATTGCTCTTAGCAACACTGTTTAAGAACTTGCCTGTGTCACATGTTCAAATCTCCTGAATTTTGGATCACTGAATTTCCATCTTTTTAATTATAGGAGGAACTTAAAACAGCACTGAAGTCATTACGAGAGAAACTTAAATGCAGAGAAGAGATTAAAGGAGAGTACAATAAAACCGTTCAACACATGAAGGTAAAGATCCTGTCCTTTATTTTTAAACTTTACTAAGATATTACAAAAAAATTTTTTTATTAATATATTACATTCAAGGTCTTTTTTTTAAAATAGATTTTAAGTATTCTTCAAGTGCACATTCAATACAGTGAAGCACACTTTTGGGATGTCATGGACGTCATCTGTTGTGTGTTGAACTGAACTGAATGTGGTGTGATGTGATTTCAGACTCAAGCTGAGCACACAGAGCTTCAGATTAAACACGCGTTTAAGAAGCTGCATCAGTTTCTCAGTGATGAAGAACAAGCTACGATCACCGCACTGAGAAAGGAAGTGGAGAAGAAGAACCAGATGATGAAGGAAAAGCTGGAAGAGATGAACAGACACATCTCAGCTCTTTCAAACACAATCAGAGACATTGAGGAAAGAATGAAGGCCAATGACGTCTCGTTTCTAAAGGTGAAAATCAAACTCTGTATGAGAGACTCATTCATTCATTTACTGACCACTTATTGAGATAATAATGTGTTTTCTGCACTGTTTATTTTCCAGAACTTTAATGTCACAAAGGAAAGGTAAGTGAGCTGCTCCTGTATTTCTCCTCTACACTGTATGAAAAACAAAAAGCACCATGATAGTTATGGTTCTGAAGAACGCTTTGGAGAACCTCTAGAAACCTTGTCAGGGTATCTAAAATGTCCTATCGTCCTAGGAACTTCAAGTCTCTCAATACTATCAATAAGGGTTACTTGAGGAACCATTGACAGTCTGGAGAGTTTTTGTAGGAACTTATGGAGTGAATTATTCTCCAAAGGATTCTTCAGTTATGGCATTTTGAACCAAATCTGAACCCAAACACACTGCTGTACTGACATCTGCATGTTATTCCAGAGCCCGGATCACTCAGCCCGATCCAGAGATGTGCTGTGGAGCTTTGAT
The DNA here is from genome assembly GCA_012976165.1 of Labeo catla. Lineage (NCBI taxonomy): Eukaryota > Metazoa > Chordata > Actinopteri > Cypriniformes > Cyprinidae > Labeo > Labeo catla. Next base: position 130,280 of record VONZ01000310.1, read on the forward strand.
TGATGTACCGCTATACTTGGGCAATCTGGCATTCAGAGTCTGGAAGAAGATGCAAGACATTGTCCAAAACAGTGAGTCACTCAAGATCTGCACAGTAAATGGTGGAGATTTTCCACAAAAGATAAAACAAAACTATTATTTGAGGGTTTGTACTTTGTAGTAAATGAGGATTATACTAGTTCTGTTAACAACAGTTCTTTTGTTTTATTATTAGTATTGAGTATTTGTTTTCATTGTTCTACTCTTGAAAGTTCTGAATAAGATCAGCTGCTGATTGTTTCCTCTCATCAGCTCCAGTGGTTCTGGACCCAAACACTGCAAGTCCACAACTCATCCTGTCTGATGATCTGACCAGTCTCACATACAACAAGAGCAGGCGGTCGCTTCCTGATAATCCAGAAAGATTTGATTTCTATCGTTGTGCTTTGGGTTCAGAAGGCTTTAAATCAGGAGTGCACTGCTGGGACGTGGAGGTCGGAAACAATTCAGCTTGGACTGTGGGAATAATCACAGCGTCCTACCGAAGGAAAGGAGATAATTTCTTCAAAGAAGGTGTCTGGTATGTTCAGTACACTGGGAAAGAGTACATTTCACAGTCACCTGAGCAACACTCCACTCGCTTTCCCGTCAGAGAGAAGCTTCGGCGTATAAGAGTTCAGCTGGATTGGGACAATGGAAACGTGTCGTTCTCTGACCCTGTAACTAACACACAACTACATGCATTCAAGACTATCTTTAAAGAGACACTCTTTCCGTTCTTTCAAAGCATTTGTGAAATGTCCCCGCTGAGGATCGTACCAGTTAAAGTAAAAATCAGCTCTGTCTGAACCTGCTTCTAGAGAATGGTATTCAAGTGAACTTTAAGAAGTACAGCTCATGCCTTTTGAGTTGAATTGCCTCTGTATTTTAGATATATATGCATAACCCAACAATTCCCCTCATCAAATCAAAAAGATTCTAAAGTAAAATTCAAATTATTTAAAGATTCTAAATTCTAAAACTTGTTATTCTTAATTCACATTTGATGCTGAGCTTTCTTTTCTAGTGTCACCAATTCACTACCATTCTAAAACAAAGAACAAAACACTACAATACTGTCACCATTCTGCATGAAAATGTGCACATACTGTAATTATTTTACAAATAAATGAATCATGGATGAGATGCAGGTTCCAGTTTGTCCCTTTACAAAAATCTGAAAAGACGTAGTATTTAAAGTCTTGTCTGAAATAAAGGTTTTTTTACTTACATTTATGCATTTGGTAGCCATTTTTATCCAAGACAACTTATATTGTATTCAAGGTACATATACATTTTAACCTTTGTTTCTTTCTTGTGAAGAATATTTTTCTAAAAAAAAAAAACAGACTTTAAAGTTATGTCCCTTAGTCTGACATATGTGACATCATTCACCAGAAATGACATTATTCAGGTCTCTGTAATAGTGGTGCAGAAAATGGTTAGTACTATCATACTTTTAATTCATATTTTTGAGGCATATTATAGTCAGGGAACTCAACTCTGTCACGTAAAATTAAAATCTTTCAACATTTTATGTTAATCCGTAAGTATATACAATGTACTCATTTTATTTCCACATGAGGAGCAGTGACCATTTTTAATGAAAAACCTCAACCCCGTCACAAACACATCTCATATTTATCTCATACATACTGTATATCTATATGTATTTCTCATTTTTATGGGGTTGTAAACTTGTGACAGGGTTGAGTTATTTACTTCATTTATTAAGAATTTTAATGAAAAACATAAAATAGTCATGGTTTTAGTAAATATATACTTACCAAAATCACGACAACTCATATTTTAGTTATAAATAGATTTTTTGATGTAATATGTCACATAAACATTGACAAGCATCCTACATCAGAAATTACACCCACATGTGCAGCAGAAAGACAGTGTTGGCCATGCAGATATAAGGGGACAATATGAGAGAGAAACAAAAACAAAAATTTACATTTAAAAATTAAAGGCAAGGACACATGAGCAGTAGGTAGATATTTGTTTTATAGCAAATTCTGCGTAAAATCCTTTTTAATCCAATCCCATTTTGTCCATTACGGGGTTGAGAAAAAAGGTGTCTAAATCTGTAAATAATAATAATAATAATAATAATAATAATAATAATAATAAGATTGTTAATGCCTGAGGTGGGAAAATATGTTTTTTAGAGGTTTGATATGTGCACAATTATGTGGAATATTTAGAAAATAAATCATATGTATTAAAATAATAATAATAATAATAAAAAAAAAAGTTAAAATGTTACTGAATCCCATGATCCTACTGCCAATTAACAATGATGGTCCTATTAAATGTATCAAAGCTACTGAGAAAATCTAGAGCACCCTCAGTGATTTACCTCTGGATCCGGACCTGTAACGACCTTTGTAAAGATACTTTAAATGAAACTGTGTCAGCACCTCTTTCTTTGTTTTTCTTTCTTTCTTTTTTTCTTTCTTTGTCATTAATTAATTAATTCATTCATTCATTCCGTATATTCTGTTACTTTTTTAATGCTACCAACAAAAAAAAAAAAGCCCCGTCAGCGCTTCAGTACAGTGTGCCTTTAAGGAAACTCGTCATTCTTTTCACAATGACGGAGATCATGTCCCAGCATGCATTACGGCGCTTCAATAGTAACCCACGGCGGGTATTTCCATGCGACTATGTGTGTTCAAAAATAATAATTTCTTTGCATGCTCCGCTTAAAGTTTTCGCCTGTTTTTCGGATTTATATTTTAAATATATACGGTTTTTGTTCTTGTTTGAAGATCTGAACCACTGAATATATGAAGGAGCAATAATGAAAGTACTAGTCCCGGTAACAGTGAGTGTGCCGCTCGCGCTGCGTGAACTCTGTGAAGTGGAGCGCGTGCTGTAGTCTGATACACTGCTCGTCATATCTGTCACATTTTGTTCAGTGGTTTGAGGGATGTGGCGGGAGCTTGCTTTTCTGCATGAGGCTACTAGAGAAACCGGCACACACTATCTAACCTCGCAAATCATTTCATAAGCATAACTTGAATTATTTTAGTGAACAGTGAATCTGTGATGATGGTGAACGCTCGTGCGCTCGTTATTCTGACGGCCGCGTTCATCTGCAGTTTGACAAACGCAGCTAAACTCAATATACCTAAAGTTTTATTACCTCTTGCCAGAAGCACAAAGATCAATTTTACACTGGAAGCAACTGAAGGATGTTATCGATGGTAAGTGCACTGAATACAGCACGAGAGAAACCTTTTCCTGGTTAATAAAATGCTTTGTACTATCAAACAAGCTGTCCGTGACAGGTCAGATGAGAATGTAAATTAGCACAGGCTACAGTAGTGAACGGAACATGGTGGATACCTTATGAATTTTTAAAAGAGTAACAATAAAACACAGTTGCTACTGTAAGGATGAATGCAGAACAGAAGCACATGGTGCTGTTGTGAGGGAGGATGTTATGTTTGATCTGCTGTAGCACCTCACATCTCACTGTCTTATAAATATGACTACTTTGTGCACTACCAGTCAAAAGGATTTTTAATGTTTTTATTAAAAAAGTATTTTAAGTCTGCGTTTATTTGATCCAAAATACAGCAGTAAAATTTTGAAATATTTTTACCATTTAAAATAACTGTTTGCTATTTGAATATATTTTAAAATGTAATTTATTTCTGTAATTTCAAAGCTGAATTTTTAGCATCATTACTCCAGTCTCATGATCCTTCAGAAATTGTTCTAATATTCTGATTTGCTGCTCAAAAACATTTATTATCATTATGTTGAAAACAGCAGAGTATAATTTTTTTCAGGTTTCTTTGATAAATAGAAAGTTCAGAAGAACAGCATTTATCTGAAATAGAAATCTGTTGTAACATTATAAATGTCTTTATCATCACTTTTAATCAATTTGCAGCGTCCTTGCTAAATAAAAGTATTAATTTCTTTAATTTCCAACAAACAAATTATTAGCAAAAACAAATTATACTGACTCCAAGCTTTTTATTTCAGATAAATGCTGATCTTTGGATCTTTCTATCAGTCTTTCTATCTGTACTCTGAACTGTTTTAAATATTGATAATAGTAATCATCAGAAATGTTTCTTGAGCAGCAAATCAGCACATCTGAATGATTTCTGAAGGATATTAGGAGTAATGATGTTAAAAAAATTCAACTTTGATCACAGGAATAAATTACATTTTAAAAATATATTCAAATAGATAGCAGTTATTTTAAATAGTAAAAATATTTCAGAATATTACTGCTTTTGCTGTATTTTGGATCAAATAAATGCAGGCTTGGTGAGCAGAAGAATCTTGCTGTTCAATTCCTTTTTTGACTGGTAGTGTAGATTAGAAAATTGTTTTACTGGTCAAACTACAAGTGTTGCATTTTATTTTAACATTATGGCACTCTTTTTGCCTGGCTACATCACCCACTCATTATTTATATCAGTTCATTATTTATATTAGGGCTGCAACGATTAATCGCACGATGTCGTGAGGCGATTTTGGCGTAGCTTGTCAGTGCTTTACGGCTCTGTGTATTACTTGCCGCTCCAGCTGAACGCACGTGATGGAGCTTTACTACTAATCAAAGTACCGGCTTCATTGACTAAACGCGCCTCACGACATCGTGCGATTAATCGTTGCAGCCCTAATTTATATAGTTTGTAATTTCCACTGTGCTCGCTAGTTTCCAAGGGAAACACAGCTGCTGCTAAAACGTATGCCCTGAATGCACTGCATCGTCCTGTCAAAATGCATACATTTATCAAACCCAAGGTGGCATTGTAAAGCAATAGGAAATGAGCTGTGTTTTCTTTACAGGTCGTCCAACAGGCCGGAGGTGGCCAGTATAGAGGCAGTGGATGTGGATGAGCGTCAGTGCTCTCATAAGGCAGTTCTGCAGGCCCGCTCCACTCAGCCGTCCAGACTCACCAGTATCATCCTCGCTGAGGACATCTGTGAGTACCGCTGACTCGTTCTCTTACCGTTGGTGTAGCTTTGTCGTTTGATGTTAGTTTGTTAGTTTTTAATTACAAAGGCGATGTCAAATGCACTCTGATATCAGTTATCTGCATTATTACCTACACTTACAGAGACACTATTGTTTACTCAACACTACAAATTGTGGTCATATACTCACTTTTATATTGTTTCGCATCTAAAAAGAGAAATTCTGTAGAATCTACTGGTTGTTATTTTCCATAACATTACAGTGAACTGAGACTGGAGCTTTTAAGCTTCAGGAAGGATGCACATAAATAGTTTGTTACCAGCCTTCCGGTGTTCGAGTTGTCAGAGAAGTTGTTTTATTGTTTTGAGTTGAGGTGGATCAAGATCACAAATCTGGCCTGAATGTTTTGGGTGAACAGAATCAGGTTACTCTGACTGAAAACTAACTGAGATTAGTTTTTGGTTCCTTACTGTTTGCACTAAGAGTGGTGTTCGTTCTCCTATTTCATGTTTTTGTTGTTTGGCTGTATTATTATGTCCATCCGTGGACAAACTGCTGATGAGTGTGCTGTTGGTGTGTGTCAGTGACCGGACAGGTGCTGCGCTGTGATGCTATAGTGGATGTGATCAGCGAGATCCAGATCGTGTCCACCACGCGAGAGCTTCATCTGGAGGATTCGCCGTTGGAGCTGAAGATCCATGCGCTGGATTCAGAGGGTGAGTGCAACACGTGATGAACATACAGATCTGCTCAGTATCGTCTGTGTTTAGCTTGTATCGCGCAACATGCAGGCAGGTACGCGCACACACACACCCACACACCTGTCATCTCTCTTTTTCTCTCTCTCTCACCTTCTCTCCTTCTCTCCCTCTCTCCCTCTCTTGGTTGATTGATGATTTACTTAAGTAAATGCTATAATTCATTCAAATAAATGTGCTCTTCGCGGAGGCAAACGCGGCAGTTCTTAGCCTCCACATTGTGCATTCAGAATCCTTTAATGTGCTTTACAGAGGAGATGTGCATGACAATCGCAGGCAGTTTATTGTGCAGCCCTAATACAAGTAAATGTAATTAAAATACATAATGTTTTAAATGCACAAATTCTGCGATTACCAGATTAAAAAAATAAATGTGCTAAAATGTATTTAAAATACATTTATTTTATTCTAACTATACTACAAATAAATATACATATTATGTAAAAATACGTAAATTGAAACAACTAATTTTGCACCTAATGCACTTTAATTGTGTGGAAATGGTGCTAAAGTCCATCTAAAGATATACTTAAGTATAAACTATTGCAAGTATACTTTAGGTTCCACTTTTTCCAAAGTATTTTGCATTTAAAGACTGATATTATTTAAAGATCATACAGTCGTCATCAGTAGTGACATTAAAACATATTTTAGGCTTAATATTAAGAAATGTGCATTGTGCACAATTAGTACTCCAAATAAAGTTTAATTACAGTTTTTATATCAGAAAGTCTCGAGCGATGTGTCAGTAAATATAGATTAATAGACTTGAACTATACGTAGCATAAAATAAATGCATTTTAAATCTTCTTTTTTTTTACTAGGGTAGCATGCTTTAAATTTCTGAAATTAAAACTCAGTTTAATGTAGTTTTTTTGTGTGGGGGTGATACACCAGTTTTTAAATCAAAATGGACAAAACATCATTAAATGAATAAAATATTTGAAAACAATTTTTCATAGATTACAATAATATTTTATTATTTGTATATTCTGCCGTGGACAATGCATTACTTAAAGTATCAGTTCATTCTCTTTTTAATGACAAAACAGGTTTTGTTAAGGTTGTAAAATATCATTTTTTTAAAGAAATACTTTGTGTGCTTGAAGAAATATTTTAACATTTAAAAAGTATATTAAGATGTGTACACTCACATGTATTTTTTATAGTTATATTTTTCTTTAATTATGAAACCATTAGAACAAGAGTGTATTTCTGAGAACTTGGGACATGGTTTTAATTAGACATGGAAACTAAATCTTATTCACTTATTCTGAGAGTGATGAAGAATTGTGTCATGCTGTTCATGTGCAGTCTGGGTAAAAGTATTCCTCATTCTGACTTCAGGAAACACCTTCAGTACTCTAGCCAGTCTGCTGTTTGAGTGGACTATCGTGAAGGATGGTGCAATGGCAGGTTTCCCCGACTCCTACAACACCCTACGGTAGGAGCGCACCTGTCAAATGATGACCAAATGAGGCTGTCTTTTACTCTGATAATCCTGTTTTGTCCCATTTCCTCATGTTTGAATATTTAAAATGTAATATTCAAATAATATAATATTTAATATAAAATGTAATAGTTTTTTTTAATAGTTTTTTTTTTTTTGACAACCAAAAACCAGATCAACCAAAAACTTATTTTTCTTATTTTAATCCAAAGTTGTAAGAATTTGTTTTGTAGATCACAACAAAGATATTTTAAAGAATGTTTTGACCATTTTCGGGTCACAAAATGGAATTCAGTGAGGTACAAAACAACTTTTTTTTAAAGAAGGGAAGTCATGCAGGTTTGGAATAACATGAGGTTTAATAAATGATGAATTTAGATTTTTGGGCAAACTATTCTTTTAATTATTTGTGAATGAGGCTATGAGCAATACATAATACAGTCTGTTCAATGGACAATGGCAACATTAGGCAACCATAAGACAGTACAGCTATCCTTAACATCCTCGTTTTTAGTTTTATATGGCATCTACCATGACTATGTTCTGCTGTAACAAGCTTGAATGCTTGTGTAATTTTGAAGTGTCTGTCTCCAGGGTCCTGAGGTTTGCGGAGTCAGCGTACACTCCTCCTGCATATATTTCTGAGATGGAGCGAGTGGGACATCAGGGAGATATCATCCTAGTTTCGGGAATCAAAACCGGCCATGCCAAACTCAAAGCCAAAATACAAGAACCAATCTACAAGGTTTAAGTCACTTTTGTGATTGCTTACACTTTATATGAAGAGACTTTTGGCCATATTTTTAAAATGTAATGGCCTATATATGAATATGCTAGCGTAAGTTCTGTTGAATGTTTTTCTCACTGTGGCTTACTTTTGGTTGACTGATTTTCAGGATGTTGGTGCTGCTGAAGTCAGATTGTTGATTCTGGAAAACATCCTTCTGAGTCCTGCATATGATGTTTATCTGCTTGCTGGCACCTCCATCAAATACAAGGTCCAGAAAATTCGGCAAGGAAAGATTACAGGTAAGCTGGCGTTAATTCAGCATTGTTGTAGTATTTTTATATTATCAGCAGAAATTAACAAACTAAACAGGCTGTGATCCACTGCCAGTGAAGATTTACAAAATAAAACTAATAAGGGTCTTACAAGCGTCTTAAATGATTTCAATTAAAGTAGCTTTGTCTTCTCTGTTGCCATCAAACACTGTATGAATGTGGCTTCCGGAGCTGGTTTGGACACCCTTGCTCTAGATTATCAGTACTATTCATAATCATGATTGTTTCAAGTTAAATATTGGGAAAATGCAAATGGACACAAAACGACCGTATGCATTGACCATGTTGGATTTTATTTCAGTGGACTTGCTTTGTTTCTGAGTGTGTCCTTCTCACTTTCAGAGCTGTCCATGCCCTGTGATCAGTATGAGCTTCACCTTCAGAACAGTGTGGTCGCCCCTAATGGAAACCCAGATGCCCCTGTGGCAAACCTGGACCGGAGCAGCTCAACAGTGTTTGCCCTTCAGCATGGACACACCAACATCGTCCTGGACCACAAGAGTATCCTTCACACCAGTATCATGCTGACATTTCCCAGCTTCAGTAACGTTCTGAGATTTCACTCAACAATACCATTGTTTTTAGCTTGTTATGTGTAGAGATGATTGCATATTTGCAACATTTGCTTTGCTCTGAGGTTTCCTTCATTCTGAACGCCAAGGTCTCGGCATGCAGGGTGTTTCGCGACTTCCCAACAGCACCATCTACGTTGTGGAGCCTGGATACTTGGGTGTGTTTCTTTATTAGATTTGCATGAAGAAAACTTACTCTCTACATGGATAACACTTTCAGTGTAACAGATTGAAATTGTGTGATGACAGGCTTTCTTATTGTCTTGTCTACTAGCATTCAAGATTCATCCTGAGGATCGCTGGGTCCTTGAGACAGGGAGGAAATACGATATCTTCATTGAAGTCTTTGATAAGTCTGGTCACAAGATTTATCTCTCTGATGTAAGTCGAGTTTGGATGTTTAAAATGTCGTTGGTTTTGATTATTTCAGTGTCATGGAATTAAATTCATCCTCTTTTCATTTCATTATGAGTGGAGTAGAAGTGTAACGATACACATATTTGCATTAAACCGTTTGGTACAAGGTTTCGGTACGTATTACAAACCTAATGATTCGTTGGACTAATCCTATTACATTTGGAAAATAAAAGAGCTTATGTAACAGGCAATGTGATGTCTGCCCCTCCCATACTAAAGAAAAACACAGTTCTCCAGTAGGGTTGTCACTTTTAAATAGCGTGTAATTGCCTGTGCACATTTTACTTTCACTTTGATTGAATTGACAACAACAAAACAGTACGATAGATTCACTTATATTAAACATAGAATGTTTAATTAACACAACGAATACCATTATACCATGCTGTAGGCCTAATATAAAATAACAAATACGTTACACAGTTTAAATATAAAACACTGAAGAGCAGCAAACATGGTGGAACAAAATAAATGAGAAACAAATGTTCATGGTGATCCTAAATTGTAAAAATCCTAAAAGTAAAAAAAAAAAAAAAAAGTTTATACTTCATGATGTAGGTTTTAATAAATAAATAAAAAAAAGTGTAAAAATTAAAGAAAATTATCTGGCATTTCTTTCTTTTTGCTGCATTGAAAACGTTTTGAACCGAACCGTGAATTTTGTGAACTGTTACATCCCTAGAGTGGAGAGGTATGTGAAAAGTTAGTCAAAAGTTACTAAAGGGTTATTACACCAACACATTTTAAAATTTCACTGATCATTTTGTCCATCCATTAGAAGTATAAAGGAACATGCAGGAGCTCAAAGGCTTCCTACAGTGTAGGAAACTCATCTAGCAATTGCAGTTTTATCATTAGTAGTAAATAAAATCGATAAAATATTTTAATACAAGCATTTCATAGAAATACAATAAGTCAGACCTTTAACACTATAGCAGAAAAGAAAAGCAACTCACAGCAATTTAAAATGTGGGAAGAATGCAGACTTGGCAACCCTGCAGCCGTCCCAGACATATTGTAATCCATCTGGCAGCAATCACTCACAGACATGAAGTTTGTCAGAGTGGTTAGAAAGTGCACTCTAATTTAGAAATTTAGTGCGTTTGATAAAACCTCTCACAGTGGTTTCCTCAGTGGATGTTTTTGTTTTGCATCAGTTTTCCTAGAAGTGATGTTTCTGTTTTCTTGAACAAGGGATTGGAAAATTCTTTATTAACAAATAGTTTTCCCTATTTTTTGTGTAAATCAAATTCACATCTTGTGTTTTTAATTATTAATAACTCCTGTTTTCACAGAATATCCGTATAGAAACTACATTTCCTACAGAGTACTTTGAGGTTCTGGCCTCATCTGTTAATGGATCCTATCATCACGTGAAAGCTTTGAAACGTGGTCAGACCATCATTGATGGCACACTGAAAGCAGTTGTTGATCAAGTAGGTGTTTGTCTCTCATTTAAGTATTAAAGATAATGATTTACCCCAGTTATGTGTATCTTACCAGTGTTTAGTGTTGTTGTGTTGCCGCTGTTTTAGTTTATTGTAACCTCATTTGTGTTTTCAGGCAGGAAGTGTCCATGAACTCTCTGTTCCTGTACGTAATGAGCAGGACGTGGAGATCTACGACCCCATCGTCCTCACACCTGCCATCCTCACATTTCCATGGCAGCCTAAAGAGGGAGCGTACCAGTACACCATCAAGGTGTCCTACGTGTTAATTTCTTTCATCAAACATTATTGGTTTATCATTCTGATCTTCTAAAAGCATGAGAGGGAATCATTTTGAATCTAGTCTTTTGTGTGTAGTCAAATTTGTACATTCTCTCCGTTTTTAGGCGACTGGAGGAAGTGGCAACTTTAGCTGGTCGTCCACTAACTCAGCAGTGGCCACAGTCACAGTGAAAGGCATGATGACCACAGTCAGAGATGTTGGTGTCAGTGTGATTTACGCCCATGACATGAGAAACCCACTGCACTACGGAGACATGAAGGTGATGCCAGCAATCAGGATTTTTTAAATGACGGTTATGGATTGAATATTCTTGTATTTTTAAATGGCAATGTGTGTGTGTAAAAACTGAGCTAATCTGCTGTCTGTTGTTCATGCAGGTGTATGTGATCGAGCCAGTGGGGATGGAGTTCAGCCCGTGTGTGGTGGAGGCCCGCGTGGGATTGAATCTGGATCTGCCGCTGCGAATCTTTGGTCAGCTGGGCGGAGAGAGAGTGACCCTCAGCGACTGCTCTCACTTTGACATGCAGGTGGACATGGAGAGTCATGGCGTCTTTCAGTTGTTGGAGGGTGAGTTGAGATGATGTTAGAGGAACAGACTTACATGGGACACAAAACTAGAGATTTTCCATGCAGCAAAAGTAAACACAGGCTTGTCAAAATTAGTTCTGACTAAAGGAAGCCTGTTAGCAACAAAAGATGCACTGAATGTTTGGCAACCGAAATAAGCAGAAAGACCAAATAAATTATACCGAACAATGACGTGACGAGATCAGATCGAGGCGTGCACTAATGCAGCAAACATGTCGCAGTGTGTAAGCATTTAAAACTGTCCGAGAAAGAAAATTATTATGGGGGAAAAAACAAGAAAAATCACGTTCGGTAATTGGCCCAGTGCTTCATTATGTTTGGTTTCGGTGTATTCCTAGCTTAAAGTGCTTGAAGTACTTGAATTTGACTTTTTGAAATTTAAGTCCTTGAAAACCCTATAGTTATGAAAAGGTACTTGAAAAGTAAATTAATTTTTAAAAGGCAGTATATATGAAATTAGTGTCCATTTTTGTTTTCAAAAAATCTTACGCAAATTTAACAATGCAGCATGTCTGATATAAATACAAAGGCATTTCACCTGGCTTTCAGACGTGCACAAGATCTCGCGATATTAAACGTTCCTTGAGGCGAAAAGTAGTCTCACGTAATTAGTATAAAGTTGAGTTTTTGGTAAAACCTTTGATAGTGCTTGCATTATACTGCTTGGTCTTTCATCGCATGTGCTGTTTTTTGGGTTTCCAGTTGCATATATTTGGGAATGCATAAAGTCTGACTGTGTTGCACTGTTATTTACAAGCATCTCCATCTCAGCAGCTCTGTCGACAAACTCTTTCTCTGTATATGCTATAAGTTCAGATTGCTTAACGTGCATTTGGGAAAACAGTTTGCTCACTAGATTTGTAATGTAAATCATTTATAAACCTTTGACAACACAACAGAATACATAACATTTATAAATATGTGATTTGTTGTACATCGCAATTTAAAAGTTTAAACCAAATATTAAGATTAAATGAATTTAAATGTTGTTGAATTACACTGTAAAATGAAACATCACCAGGCCTTTGGCGCCCATTTCAAGTATTTATTATACATGATATACTTATGTTGGTTGTTCATATTATGGTATAGGCATATTACTTTTTTATTTTTTTTATTTTTATTTTTTTATTTTTTATTTATTTTAACATAATGTATTTTAACAGTGTTGTTCAATAAAACCTTGTAATTACTTTATTTGAACCAATTATTATTGGTTTATTTTCAGTTTATATATAAATATAGTCATACTAAACCTGTTTTTTCTTAGGTCTGTTTTTATTATTAAAAAATATCAGATTACTCCGTTGTCAAAATAATCAGTAGATTACTTTATTACCAGAATAATTGTTAATTACGGCCCTAGATTAGTTAAAACATTTCAAAGTACAACTGCATTGTTTTTCGTTTCAATTAAAGGCAGATATTTTGTCACTGAAGATTTCTTAAAAATAGTATTAAAATAGTATTAAAAAGTCTATTAGCACATTATACTTTAGAATTTTCAACGTGGATGTTATAGCTTTCATTCTTCAGGTCAATCATATATTCATGAAAAAAAAAAACATCAGTTTGAATAAGGAAAGCAGTAACTTTGTCATAGTATCCTTTCAAATGTTAAAGTTGCCACAGTCATTGCATGTTTCGCATATGCTGCACTTTATTTTTTTTTATTTGTTTATTTATTACAATTTGAAAGGTAATAACGTTATGGTTTGACGAGTGAGATCTCTGATTTTGGTCCTTGAAAACCAAAAAAAAGTAGTGCTTGAAAAGTCCTTGAAAGTCCGGAATTTAATTTTGCGGTATTTGTATGAACCCTGGTAACAGGTAAATAATTAAAGGAAAGCTGAACCAAAATTAAAATTTGCTGTTAATTTACTCACCCTCAGGCCATCCAAGATGTAGCTGATTTTTTTTTTTTTTCTTTAGTAGAGCAGTAAAGACTATTTATAGCCGGGAACATGGTCCTTGGTGATTCATAAAATGCAAGTCAGTAGCTGTTTGAGAATAAAAAAAAAGCATATATAAGAACACAAAATTAATACTTGTGGCTCCTTTTGATATACTGAGGTATTGTTATGATGCAAAACTATTGGTCTGTGCAAGAAACTGAACATTATTCACAACATTACCTTACCTTACATTACCTGTAATCCAAAGCCTCAGGCAACTGGTCCGGTTACTCGAGCGAATCATTCACCAAATCAGACTGAACAGTCTGAAACAGTTCGTGGCTCGAGCAGCACAGATCTACAAGTTATACAAGGAAAACTAGCCTAACAGTCACTGCGACTTGAAATGAGCCAAATTAGCAGTGTATGTGAATGTGTAATGCTGGTTTTTGCCAACTCACTCGCTCCACTTCCTCCAGCAGAAAGTATAAAACTCGGACTGACATGTGTGAGCCGAGCACTTAAATGAAGGGGTGAAATGAAAATTTTCATAGTTTGCCATGGTTTATGTAAAAATGTGATCTGATGGAGACAAGTTTATTGCCTTTATATGCTTTAGACATTGTCACATCATCATAAAAAAAACATTATTTGCCCATGTTTGCAGCTTCTCAGAGCGACTGTTGTCACAGTAGAAGTTTGAAAGATCTTCCTGTGGTTTCTGTCAAAATAAAAGTTTGGTGTAATGCTTGCAATTGCAATTTTTATCACAAAAATCAGAATTAAATATTTTTTGTTACGCTTTCTACAGAGCCCTTGATATCTCTCAATAATAAGACCATCTCTAAATTCAGATATTTAGGAGCACTTGATAATTGCAGACAGATGTGTTAGATCAGGGTTGGCACTGAACTCTGCAGGAAGGAAGATCTCCAGGAAAAGGATTGGGCAGATCTGCTTGAAACAAACACCTGTCACTGCTTAGTTAAGTTTTCATGTGTAAAAATGATTAAGAGCTGTGTAACAGACTGAGTGCATATTTCATCTTGAAGTATGTGACCCTGGACCACAAAAAAGTCGTAAGGGTCAATTTGAAAGTGGGATTTATACATCACCTGAAAGCTTTCCACTGATGTGTGGTTTGTTAGGATAGGACAATATTTGGCCTGAGATACAACTATTTGAATATCTGTAATCTGAGGGTGCAAAAAAAATCTAAATATTGAGAAAATCACCTTTAAAGTTGTCCAAATGAAGTTCTTAGCAATGTATATTACTAATCAAAAATTAAGATTTGATATATTTATGGTGGGAAATTGACAAAATATCTTCATGGAACATGATCTTTACTTAATGTCCTAATGATCGATAATTTTGACCCATACAATGCATTGTATGTTTTAATGAGAACCTACAATAGACTCTGTGGGTCACAATTTTAATTTTGTTCTAATTTCTGATGTTCTAATTTCAGTTTCAGTGTAATTGATTCTAGTGTTTTTTTGCAGATTTAACAGAATGTTGTAATTACTTTTAAAGTGTGTGTATAGTTGTAATATTGTGAGCGTTTGTGTGTGTGTTTTCAGGTAGACTTTCCCCAGGTCAGGGCCACTGCAGTGGGGTCAGAGTTAAGGCCTTGACCCCTGGTTACACCAACCTATTGGTTAGCTACACCCACGGCAGTGTTCACCTCAGCGCAAAGATCACCATTGCTGCTTACCCCCCTCTCAAGGTAAGAATTTTTATACTCTGTTTTTTTTAAAGTTGGTGGAGGAAAAATGGGCTTTGTTATGACGAGCAGTGATGTGATCACCAGGCGTTTTTCTTTAACAGCCGATTGACCCCGTGTCTGTAGCTGTGGTGACGTTAGGCTCCTCTAAAGACATGACGTTTGAAGGAGGCCCCCGGCCCTGGGTGCTGGAACCTTCCAAGTTCTTCAGAAACCTGACGGCGGAGGACCACAGCAGCGTCACGCTGTCTCTGCTCGGACCCGCCTCACGAACATACTCCAGACATTTGGTCAGAGCCACATGCCGAGCTCTGGGAGAACAGGTCAGAGGAGTCTGTGATGCCATATCCTGTGTACTATCCACTAGTAATGTGGACTGAGATGCTTAAAATATTCAAATAATTGTGACTTCGCAGGTATTAGCAGTGACTGTTGGAAACCAGCCCACTGTGACAAACCCCTTCCCTGCTGTGGAGCCAGCTGTGGTGAAGTTTGTGTGTGCACCTCCGTCACGTCTCACACTGATGCCCATTTACGTGAACCCGCAGCTGGATGTGTCCTGCCCTCTGCTGCAGCAGAACAAACAAGTGGTGAGCGCTCAATCTCTCAGACATATTAGTAGTCTTAGTATGACAGGAAGCTCACAAGCGTTTGTACCTGTTCTATAGGTGCCGGTTTCCAATTATCACAACCCAGAGCTGGATGTGGCGGCCTTTGACCAGCAGGGCAGGAAGTTCGATAACTTCAGCTCTTTGAGTATGATCTGGGAGTCCTCCAAAGTTTCCCTGGCGAGCATCGAGCCAACCATGCCCATGCAGCTACACATACACGAGGACGACAACAAACAGAAAAAACTGCACGGTACCTCATACTGATTATTTCAGACCATTGAGAATTATGAAATACAAGTGTGTATTAGGAATGGATGATATGACAAAAATCATATGTAACCCTGAACCACAAAACCAGTCTTAAGTAGCACGGGTATATTTGTAGCAATAGCCAAAAATACATTGTATTGGTCAAAATGATTGATATTTCTTTTATGCCAAAAATCATTAGGATATTAAGTAAAGATCATGTTCCATGATGATGTTTTCTAAATTTCCTACTGTAAATATATATTAACTTAATTTTTGATTAGTAATATGCATTGCTAAGAACTATATTTGGACAACTTTTAAGGTGATTTTCTAAGTATGTAGAGCTTTTTGCACCCTCTAGATTTTCAAATAGTTGTAACTTCTATCCTAACAAACCATACATCAATGGAAAGCTTATTTATTCAGTTTTCAGATGATGTATGAATATCAATTTTAAAAAATTGACCCCTATGACTGGTGTTGTGGTCCAGGGTCACATATTACTATTAACTGCATATGTCACAGTTACGGTGAGGAAGTTTTCACACCGGTATATAAACTTGTGGCGAAACCGGTATTACTGGTAACACTGAGGAGGCGGAGCAATGGACGCTTTCATTTTTACTTTTGAATTCATGATCTTACATTTTACAAGAAAAGATAATTATTGATTGTGGTTACATCTACACACCTTTCACTTTCTAAGACTAAAACAAATGCTTGAAAGATGGATTCATTATTATTCTTAACAAAATACACAACAAAAAAGAAACAGTACAATGACAAGCTTGTTCCATGGTCTGTCTGAATACTGGATTCTGATTGGCTGGCAGGTATACAGTAAAACCGTTTAATGCACAGGTCAGTTTAATCACCGTTCTTTATTAACGCACTGTTTTAATTGATGCGCTGCAAAGAGCAATACTAGTTTTAACTTGTCTATAACTTGGCAAATGACCAGTGGCTAATAATCAATGGCTTGATGTGCATTAATGGATTTTAAATGTGTTGGGCGGTTCTATGCCTCCACGTCATGCATTTAAAATCTTTTAATGTACAGCAAACCGTTGATTATCCCTTATCTATATAATGTTTATTTACAAAAACAAATGAGACAAGGCATGGCATAGACCACGTACTGTGTTATATATCAATTAATAAATGACAGAAAGTTATGTACACTATGGAACCAAACAAATATTTTTTTTTAAAAGCCTCCCATAATGTGCCGTCAGTTAAACAGCAAAAGTCAAGCTTTTCAAAAACCGAAAACTAAAAGAAAAGGAAAACTAAACAGGTTGAGGTGACAGTGCTTGCATTTTTTTTTGTCAAGAAAACCATCATTTTAATATCAAAATATTGCCAAATAGGCACTTTTACTTTTGCTTGGAAACCAATTCCTTCGCCATTGTCTCATCAGTATTCTCGTCATTTACGCTTTATGCTGCAAGTATAAACCAGACTTTACTCTATAGATGCATATATACATAACCATTGTGTCTTAAGTTCTTTAAAAATTAAAATTAAGTTGCATTGCATTTATTCTACCAGTTGACACATTTCTACTGTCACACAATCTCGTATACCATCACACTGCACAGCTCTAATGCTCGTATTTATGTGTGATGTTTTCCACAGGTCATCAGACGGTTCTTGTCCATCATGAATCAGGCATAGCAGCAATCACTGTGACCGCAGTCGGCTATCAAACGTCCCATCTAGAGGCAGCAGCCGTTTTGAGTGGAGTGAGTTCATTTGTAGTATCCCATGACAAGCTCAACCTGCTTTTACAATAGTTTAGTGCAGGTCCAGATTCTTTTTTTTTTTTCAATGAAAACAATATTTTCGAACCCCCATCAAGTCTGCAATAAAATGAAGTAGATGTTAATAAGTTGCAGGAAACCGATTTGTTTTGGTTATTATTTTAAGTTAGACATGATTGTCTGTTGTCCATTGTCTTTGCTTGTCTTAAACGCAAAAACCTGCTTAGACAACAGAGTTCAAGATACTAAAAAGCAAACGATAGCATAATGTATTTATTGTCAGTTCCTGTTCTAGAATTGACTATTTTGGAGTTGATTCCCTAGTACTATAGAATAGTTAGCTGGCAATTACATGAGGTTTTCTAATTGGTTTGTCTAGTACAATGGGTCTCTGGTTTAGATTAGGCATCAAACCAACGTGGGCACAGTCAGAGGCTCAGGGAGTGGCTGAACCGCCATTTTTGGAGAACTCATGAGCAGTTTCGTTTCCTCAAGAGGACGACTCTAACCACACACATCAGCCCACAGCATCACTACAGTTACTGTTGCCAACAACAAAGCTAAGGAACACAGGAAGCTGAAATGGTGATATGTCAAAACGATGTCTTCTAGCACCTAGACGGCTACTCTCTACCTGAGCCTCTAGTTAATCTGAAAGTCTCATCATGGGCACCTATAATGAGCGCACATTAGTTTCACGTATATAATGTGTGTATATAATCTCATTTCTGTCCTAATCGTATTAGCATGTTGCTAAGTCAACAATAGTTAAGAGGATAATTATTTGTACATATTCTGTCATCACTGAACCTGATTGTGAAGTTGAGCTCTGATCCATGTGTGTTATGTTCACGTGTGTTAGTTTGATCCCCTGAGCCCTGTCTCCGCCACGCTTGACCTTCTGCTAGTTGAGGATGTGAGGGTGACCCCTAATACCATCACCATATACAACCATCCCGATGTGACGGTAAGCTCACACATCTACGCCACACACGTCTGATTGCTCTGGATTGTCTGCTAGAGTTTGTCTGGTGTGTCTGACGCCTGCTGCTGGTGTTTTGCTTCTCTGCAGGCGGATCTGATTCTGCAACAGGGTTCAGGTTATTTCTACGTTAATGCGAGCGTCGGGGGAATTGCTGATGTCACGTTCCAGGAGTCCCAGGGAGTTGCCCAGGTAATATTTAAGATAAAGGAGTGTTCAGTAGATGTGCTTTGTCAGTGGTGTTTGTGGCACTTTGTTTACAATGAAAAATGTTTTAGCATAGCATGAGGGAAAAAATTTGAAATAGAGATTTTGTCTGTGGTGTGATACAAATAATGACCTTATTTTAATAAAAACAAATCACGTATGTTGCCAGAGGTTTAGAAGATCATAGACCTGTAACTATTCCCATTAAACAAGTGTGTTTTTGGGAGCTGATAGATTTGTGACCAGGTGTGTCAACATATAGCAGTGTTGCGCTACGGGTGTCCTGAGTTCGAGTCACGGGATTGGAACTGTTCTTCTTAAATTTGTGAAAACCACAGTGAAAGTCATGGAAGTGAATAAAATGCGAGCCAGCAACCATTGCAAAAGTTAAAATTGATCAGTAAATGTGAGACTAGAGGATGCTTTATATTATAATAATGGAAGAGTTTATATTGAGTTTCTATCAGATTACAGTCCCTTTCTAGTATGTTTCCCTTTTGAAAAAGAGGTATGGTTTAATGAATGAACTATAATAATAAATGAAATGAACATTTAATGAATGAACTATAATAATACTGAACTATATTTAAAAAAAAAACTGTACATGCAATTAAAATGTCAATAAAAAAAACTTCAGTCTACCTAAAAAGTACTTTGTAGTAATGTAAAAAAAGTTTTATTTTAATTTATTTTTCAGTCTTTGTTTTAATAATGTTTTGTTGTACTTTAAAAAGTATGTGTTACATTTTGATGTGTTGTCTAACATACTAAACCACATGTGCACAAGTTTTTAACTTTTAATAATTGCATCTATATTGTGTTTAAATGCACTAAATTACTAAATTCATTACAAATGTGTAATTTTAAATGTTTACATGACACGGAAGTGTCATTAGTATTGACGTTATATTTTAATTTAGCATAAATGTTTGTTCAGTACAATTGGCAGTACATTTGAATCACATTTCAAAGGCAATGAAAGTAATGAAATTACATGGGGAAATAACATCCTTAAGGTTAACAACTGGCTTTTAGTATAAATTTAAACTATAGTACATTTTCATTTAATTGCAATAAATATTCAATTTTCTTGTGTCCAAAAACATTACATTCAGTTCACACTTAATTATATTGTGTAAAGTATAGGATCCTTTATTCCTTTGATATTTGTATAATAAAGTAACTACGAAATTATTACATTTACTGTTATTTACTGTTATCAACGACTTTAGTGGACTTCTGTTGAGTCTTACAGCTGACTATACAGTATCAATTGTTAATAACTTGTTTCTTTTGTGGTTTAGTTTGAGTGTAATCTCATTTTATTGTGACTCAGGTGGTCCCTGCTCAGGCAGGGGTCTTGCAGGTGATGGTTCATGACCTTTGCCTGACCTTCCCTTCTCCTGCTACAGCTACGGTTCACATCTCTGATATTCTGGAAGTTTATGTGCGTGTGGTTGACAAGGTTGGTGTCAAAAAAGAATCATTCAGAAGTTAAAATAATTCAAAAGCAAATCTGATTCGAAATTTATGCATGTGCATTTTGCAATTGTGATTTTGATATCAGAAATAAGCGTCTGATGACACATTACTTTCAGGTGGAGATCGGCAAGTCAGTCAAAGCTTATGTTCGGGTTTTGGATGCCAACAAGAAGCCTTTCCTGTCTAAATATTTCTCTGTCATGAACCTGAAGCTGAGGGCAGCGTCCTCCATTATATCCCTGCAGTGAGTAACAGTTTGTAGATCTTCTGAGCCTGATGTTCTGTGTCTGTAAAAGCTATTAAACCTTAACTGTTTGTCAGAGCTCTGCCTGATTCATCTGAAGAAGATACGGCCACATTTCTGGTCAAAGGTCTGGTGATCGGACAAACTAGTGTGTCTGCAGTCGTCATAGACAAAAATGGCAGAAAAATCTCCTCTACACCCCAGCAAATTGAAGTAAGCCTCTTCTGTGAAATCATTTACAGCTTTATGAATGGATTGCTTCAAGTTTAATGTGTATTGAGAAGTATACTATGTATTTTGTAATGTAATTCAGGAAATTGATTCTTTACACTAGGAATATTAGATTCAGTCCCTTTATGAAATCCTGTGAGAAGATATGATTTTCTCTGGTATTCAAAACCTAGTCTGCAGTCAATACAGTTTTGAGACTTGCTGTTACTGACAAAACTCTGCTGATTGGGCTTTGAATACCAGACAAAATGGATGTGTTTTGACTGGATCTAATATTGATAGCATGAAGGATCCAAAAACATACACTAAACCTTCTGTCAGCCTTAGGGTTTAAAAATGGAGTCAGTGAAATAGCAGAAAGCAGGAGATAAAGTTATGATAAAAATGAACAAGGTTTATTGAAATATTGAAAAATCCTAGCTGCGTATTTCCCAATGCTCAGGCTTGGTCTGACCTGCACAAATTAACGACTGTTGTTGTATCAAACTGCTTCACAACATCCTCCCACAAAACACTGAAATGCAGACATTCCCTTTTATCTCTGACTTGTATTTCATGACCCACAGTCATAAGATATAACAACAGTAGCAAGCAATGCAGGAGCAAGGAAAATAATTAAAAATAAAATAAAAATAACTAAAGAATAAATGATAATGGACAGAGAATTGTGTAAAGGATCAAGTGATTGAAGAAATGAAGAAAATCAAATACAAAACATATATGGTTGCTCTGTTGAAGCTCTACACATGTTGCTACTGAAACTTGAAGATCCTTGATGCCTTCATTATGGTAAAGAATCATAATTTTTTTTTTTTTCTGTAGGTATTTCCTCCCTTCAGGCTGCTGCCCAGAAAAGTCACTCTGATAGTCGGAGCAATGATGCAGGTAAGTAATCCTCTTTCTCAAACAGATCTTATTTATTCTAGTGCACCTCACTTGCTTTTCTTATGTCTAATGCACTCAGATCTGATGTGAGTGAGCTGATCAACACAAAACACAAATAAATGCTGCACTTCAGATACATACATGCGTTCCCTCATGAGCTAGCCATAGTTTTGCTTGTACAATGGTATAATAGATGAAATAATAGTCAGACCCACTGGCATCTCAGGTTATGACATGGTTGCCTGCTTCCCAGTAGAGCTGCAAAACAATTAGTCCAGATTAATTGATTCAAAATTAAAGTTTACGTTTGCATACTCTGTGTGTGTACTGTGTATATTTATTATGTGTATATAAATACACATGTGACCCGGGACCACAAAGTCAGTCATAAGGGTCAATTTTTAGAAATTGAGATTTATACATCATCTAAACGTTGAAAAAATAAGCTTTCCCTTGATGTATGGTTTGTTAGGAGAGGACAATATTTGTCCAAGATATAGCTATTTGAACATCTGGAATCTGAGGGTGCAAAAAATCAAAATATTGAGAAAATCACCTTTAAAGTTGTCCAAATGAAGTTCTTAATAATGCATATTACTAATCAAAAATTAAGTTTTGATATATTTACAGTAGGAATTTTACGAAATATCTCCATGGAACATGATACTTACTTAATCATCTCCTAATGATTTTTGGCATAAAAGCAAAATCAATAATTTCGACCCATACAGTGTATTTTAGACTATTGCTACAAACATACCCCAGCGACTTAAGACTGGTTTTGTGGTCCAGGGTGACATATATGTTTATATTTAAAAAATGTTCGCATGTATTTGTATGTAAACACTTGTATATAATTTCTATTATATATAAATCCAAATATTTTACATACAAATTTAACATATTTTTCTTTAATGTATACATGTATGTGTGTTTTGATGCTAAATTTAACAACCTATTGACCGCTTACTGGTTTTTAAAAAAATAAAAACAAGAAGAACATTCAAAATCATAAAAAAAGCTATTTTTTGCATTATCAACCATCGATAAAACAGGTTCATTGTTTTTCTCTTCACCCAACATTATTTGTAGCATACCTCCCGTCCAATAAATGCAAACAGCTTTGTTACTTCTGTCCATTTTATCACAAAATGTAATCAGTAAATGAATATATATATATATATATATATATATATATTTTATATGTATATATGTATATGTATATATGTGTATTTATATATACATAATTAATATACACAGTACACACACATATAGTATGCAAACATACTATTAATCGCAACTCATCGATCTGCAGCTCTACTTCCCAAAAGATAACTCGCATAACAAGGATGATAAACCTGCATTTCTTAACGTTTGGATTATAAAAGGATTATGCCACACCTTAAATTTAGGGATCACTTTAGTTTGGTGTCCAGTTCTCCCTATTAACTATGACTTTTCCCTCAATAAATTCAGAATATGATGTTTATTAGTAGTTATTAAGGTAGCTCTTAAGTTTAGATATGAAAGTGAAACATAAAACACATCTGCATCAGTACCACTGACTCAGTGATCTGTTCTGATGTTTGTGATCAATGATCATCTTAAAAAAATAGACTCACTGGATGGATTGCACCTTTTCATTTGTAGATCACGTCAGAGGGAGGACCACAGCCCCAGTCCAACATCCTCTTCTCTCTGTCCCATGAGAAAATTGCCTCTGTCAACAGTCTTGGTCACGTCAAGGGCCTGGCGGTGGGCAACATGACAGTGACTGGTGTGGTTCAGGCAGTCGACACAGAAACTGGCAAACTAGTGGTGGTGTCAAAGGTGATGCTCTGCAGACAAATGTGAAGATGTCTTAAAACTGCATTGATCTGTGTGACTTAAATACTGTCTTTGACAGGACCAAGTGGACGTTGAGGTGGTCCAGCTGACGGCCATTAGAATCCGAGCTCCCATCACCAGAATGAAGACGGGGACGCTGGTAAACACGCATTATGAGTTTAGTCTGCAGAGGATTTTGAGTATTGTAAGGTTGCGATAAAGATTTGTGCTTTCGCTGTAGATGCCGGTGCATGTGATGGGCCTGACCAGCAGTCAGACGCCGTTCTCCTTTGGGAATGCACTTCCTGGACTGACCTTCCACTGGTCTGTGACTAAGAGAGACGTTCTGGACGTTCACACGCGACATGCAGAGGTCAGAATAACACTCTCTCTGCACTCTACACAATGCTTAATTTCAGTATTAGTTGTGGGATTTTAACTTTAAGCACAATTAGGGCTGGTATCTCAGTATTTTTAATGTTTTGATGATCGATTTAACAACCTATTGACTGCTTACTGATTTTTAAAGAATGAACACAAAAAGAGCATTTATATTCATAAAGGTATATCAGTCAATAATCGTATATCCTGTCAGTCAAAGGGGGGCAGAAAAACATTTCCAACTGCAGCTTGTGTGAAGAAAATATATCTTGTGTTGAATTTAGGGCTGCCTAAGTTAAGATGACAACACATTAACACAATCTCACTTTAAAAATATAATAATGCACGTTTTATTTGACCCTATAAATCACCTGTAGTTCACGCTAAGGTTGCCAGATTCATTGTTTTTATATTTGTCAAAAATTATTTGTGGCGCAATAATAAACGCAAACAGCTTTGTGCTTTGTTACTTCTGTCCGTTTTATCACAAAAATTCAATGAACAAAGGCAGTTTTGATGCTTTTAAATGTGGTGTGACAGATTGTTGTAGTGCTTTAACACAGAGCGCAAGTCTCTTCCACTTTTATATAAGTTGTATTGCAAAATAAATAGTACAATATATCATGTAATCACTCAGTGTTTCAACCGCAGTCAGATGTCAGTAAAACAGCTTGTGATAAATGTCACTTAATGTTGGATTTACCTAACAAAGTTATCCAGTGTTCACAGTTGGTTAGTTATCTATAAAACACTAGAGATGAGTTTATTTACTGTTTATCATATGTATGTTTGAATAAATATGTCATGAATAGTTTTTATAAAAACTACTACTGCATTTGTATGAAGACATTTCAGTTTTTATTTGAGCATGATTATTATATCTGACAGTAAATAGCAGTTAAATATTATAGTTTGGGCTCTGTTGTTAATTTTAACCCCTAATATGTGACCCTGAACCACAGAACCAGTCATAAGTAGCACAGATATATATAATGCCAAAAATCATTAGGATATTAAGTAAAGATCATGTTCAAAAAAGTTATTTCGTACAGTAAATATAATGTATTTTTTCATTTGTAATATTCATTGCTAAGAACTTTAAGCAATTTTTTTTTGTTGTTGTTTTGTTTTGTTTGTTTTTTTTGCCCCCTTAGATTCCAGATATTCAATTGTAATTCTGCTATATCTCAGCCAAATATTGCCCTATTGTCCTACACCAATGGAAAGCTTATTTATTCAGCTTTAAGATTACATAAATCTTAGGGTTTGTGGTCCAGGGTCACATATTACAGTAATGTACCAGCAGATGTTATTCTGAATAATCAGCTGTTGGTATCAGTGGAGAAAAGCATTAGTATAAAAATATATGGTTGTTGCAACAACAAAGCAAGTTCTTTGAAGAACAAAGAAAGTGGCATGTCTATTAGTTTGTGTTTTAGTTTCCATGTTACTGTGGTAAACCTTCACTCCAGTGTGTGGTGGTGTTGTGGTTCAGATGAAGCAGTGTGTGTGTGATCTCTCCTGCAGGCGTCTGTACAGCTCAGTGCTGAACACAACTTTGCCATGAGTGTGTTTGGCAGGAGTAAAGGCCGCACCGGGCTGAGAGTGGTGGTGAAGACCAGCGTTCCTCTGGCTGGACATCTGGAGGACACTGCCCTTGAGCTCCAGGATGAGATACAGATTCAGGTAGACCGAATCCCACTGTGTCATTCATAAAGCATCACTTCATTCAAAAAAAACAAACCAATCATTAAGCATTGAATGTTTTCTTTGTTGGTATCTGCTGTATTTTAAAGAACATTCGCTAAACTGAGAGCAAAAACTGACCCTGCCGTACATTGAATTTCAGGTTTATGAGAAACTGCAGCTGTTGAACCCAGAAGTTCAAGCTGAGGAGATACTGATGTCCCCAAACTCCCTGCTGAAACTTCAAACTAACAGGTACCTCAGCAGCAGCCCTTGGTTCACATCAACACGTACAGTTACAGTTAGACTGAACTACATCAGATATCAGTGTTGGTTTGCCATGAATGTGAGCAGTGCTGCCCTACAAATACACACAAAGTGTGAGAGAATTGCAATACAGCTCACATATTACATGTTTTTAATCTTCAGTTAAAATTCAGAATGCACCTACAGTTAAATATTGTGTTTTTTCAATTATGTAAAGTTTGACTAAATTAACACAACCTTAGAGCCCTATGATTTTCATGATGCAGAACACGCAGACGGAATCGCAGAATCCAGTTAAATCCAATAAAAATGGAATTTACAGTTTAATGCGGAATGTCACAGAATTTGTCAAAGTTTGGATTAATTAATCAAAAGTAGGTCATTACGCTTAAAGGAGAAGTCCACTTCCAGAACAGTCATTTACTTTCTTCAGTCGTAAAGAAGTTATGTTTTTTGAGGAAAACATTTCAGGATTTTTCTCCATATAATGGACTGATATGGTGCCCCGATTTTGAACTTCCAAAATACAGTTTAAATGTGGCTTCAAACGATCACAAATGCGGTTGTAAACGATCCCAGCTGAGGAAGAAGGGTCTTATCTAGCGAAATGATCGGTTATTTTCATAAAAATAATATAATTTATATACTTTTAAATGTCAAACCTCATCTTGTCTTACTCTTCCTGGACTGTTTTTGTTCCGGTTCATGACAGTTAGTGTATGTCGAAAAACTCTAATCTCATGTTCTCCCTCAACTTCAAAATGTCCTATATCACTGTTTTACCTTTTTTGTTAAGGGTGTTTGATCTTCTTTGCATGTTCACTTTGCAAAGACTGTGTCTGTACTTCTGCAGTGATGTAGGATGATTTTGAAATTATTTTTCAAGTTGAGGGAGAAAATACGATTGGAGTTTTTCGACATACCCTAACTGTCTTGAGCCAGAATACACAGAGTTCAGGCAGAGCAAGACAAGACAAGACGAGCGGATGACAAGGGGGTGAGTACACTATGTGAATCTTTGTTTTGGAAGTGGATGTCTAATTTAAATTGCGATTAAAGGACTAGTATCTGTAAATATTAAGCCACAAAAAGTCTATTTAAATATGAATCCTGCATGTTCTGCGTGTCTCTGTGTGAATAAATGAATTGCACAGACTCACAGTTTCGTTTGCTATACACATACTGAAGCACGTGTGGCGTTCGCTGTGATTTCAGCGTCTGAGGACAAAAATTGGAGAACAACATCACCAGAACTGCTCTGAGAGTCATTTTCATTTACTGTTTCATTTGAGTAAAACCAGCAACATATATATACACAGGCATTTAAATGTGTTCACGGCAACCCGTCAAAATACAAGTTCTAGTGCTAGTACTAGTACTACTACTTCTGTTGAAAAATTTGTAAAACTTTAAGAAGTAATCACACAATATTTCTTTTATGTTTTAATTTTAATAGGAAATAGTAAAAAGGGGAAAAAATTCTTAAGAAATTCTACAAAAAATTCTAAAATTCTTATTGTAAGAATAAATCAAAATAGTTTTTATGCATTCAGATAATTAGACATACTAAAACAGAATTTGTTGACAATAAAACAAGGTGAGAAAAAAATAAACAATTTTTGTTAAACTTTTAATAAATTGATGTGAAATTGTGTACGTTTCATGGTTTTAATTACTTAGACATGCTTTTGGATTAATACCATTTAATAAAAAAATACATAAATAAATAAAATGAAAAAAAAAAATGGAATCCAGAAAAATGTAAACAGAAAAAAAACAGAAAATGGAATTTGGTAAAAAAAAAATAAAACTATTTTATATTCTATTCTATAAACGTATGTTTAGTATGTGGATTTAATAATTAAGCAATGTCACATCTTCATCACGCTCTAGTGTATCATTCTATTTTCAGAGTATTGTAAGTTAAAGGATAATCCTGAAGGGGTTTGTTTTGTGATAATGACCAATGGCTGATTTAAAAAAGCGAATAAATAAATAGACTGTGTAAAGACTGTGGAAAAGGACAACACAGAGAAGCACATCCATATAGCAGTCTATTATGAAGAAGCATTTGACTGTTAAATGCTGTAAATGAGAGAATTAAGTAGATACATTAGAAGTACATAAATTAAGATTCAGTATGCCAGAGATTGATCAAATAATATTGAGTAACTTGATGTGTGTTGTTTCTTGTAGAGATGGACTGGGGTCCCTGTCCTACCGTGTGCTGGATTGTCCAGACAGAGCTGCTCTCGTTCAGGTGGATGATAAAGGTCACCTGACGTCTGGATCTCTGACAGGAACAGCATCGCTACAGATCAGCTCACAGGAAACATTCGGCGTCAATCAAACCATCATTGTCGCTGTGAAGGTAACACTTTGACATATAAGAATATGTTGCTATGCAAGTGCAATAGTCTTTAAACAGGAGATCAGTTTAGCAATTTATCATAGTGAATGTTAATAAACTTGATAGAAAACGAAATGGAGGATAAGCAATTTGAATTGCAGATTAGTAATGATGCGTAAATTAATAATATAACATTATTGCAGTTTAATCTGGAGTTAGGATGGATATATATCTATAGCTCATCAATCCATTTGTAAAATATATGGCTGTGTATTTATTTAGTATTTATTTAGCAGTATTGCGGTGAGATGTTACCACAGGGTGATACCTACATATTTAAATGAGCCTTGCGATTAATAACTATACATTATCCCTCACATATCTGTGTTTTGTGATTCATAACAGCTCTGAACTGTAAATGAATGTTTTGGTAGTTAGCATTCAGTGTCAGCAGTCAGCCATGTCGACTGCTTGTGTAACACAGATCTGGTGTTGTTGTCAGGTGGTGACTGTCTCATACCTGCGTCTGAGCACTAGTCCAGTCATGTACACGTCTAACAGAGAGACTGTGTCTGCCATCCCGCTGGGAGCCGTTCTGACCTTCACCGTTCATTTCCACGACAGCACAGGAGAAACCTTACACAGCCACAACTCAATGCTCAGCTTCTCCACCAACAGGTAAAGCGACAAAATCAGGAACTAGAACCATCTACATAAGATCTACATGACAGCTGTGTCTTTATATGCATCACTTACACAGTGCCTACACTGCAAACCAGCATCAAGACAAAACTACACCTCTTGCATTATAATCAACAAAACGTGCAGGAGCTGCATTCGCCAAGAACATTTGAATTGTTTGTTTAGCATAATATTTAAGATCACATATTATCAAACAAACGTTTTACATTAAAATTAAGCAGCAACTAGGTAACGACACGGTTGGAGTCGTTGTTGGTTCTTTAAAATACAGTGTATAATGGATAAACTCGCCTCACTTGGACTAATTTATTTAACACGCTCTCAATCTGATAAAACCTACCGGTGTTATTGACATTACCAGAAGTTAGTTATTATTTATTGGTAGGTTAACTAATGTGTTTGGTAAGGATTAATTGACTTGTTAGAAAATAATAAAATCATTAAATGCATTAAAAAAAAAAAATCGATAGGAAAAAAAACACAAGTGCACAAATGAGCATGTATAGAAATTTTACCATGTTTTATTTCCCTTTTGAAAGAGGTTAATTTTTATAACTCAAAATCTGATATCTGAAGTCTAGGCTGTCTTCCACATATAATCTGCTTTATTTTTTAAAATAATTAAAAATGTTCACTTTTTTCGAACACTCTCCAAAGGTTTTGCCGTATATATTGCGATTACATTAACTTACTATTTAATACTACGTTTTACATTTAATACTAAAATCTTTTAGCTTCTTATCACACAGAGAAATGGAGCATCTGATATGTTAGATATGGTCAAAAGTCAAAAAAGAATGAATGTTTATTGACAAATGTTGAGGCATCAAAATATTGTAATGTAATATGCCAAAGGTGGTAATTACAGATAATTAAATGTATAGTTTTATTAGTTATATAGTTTGCAATTATATAAAAAAATAGTGCATATGTTTTTTTTTTTTTTTTTTTTTTTTTTTTAAATGATATTAACCAACACACTATCTGTATTATGCGTTTAGGGATGATTTGGTGCAGGTCGGTAAGGGTTCAAGTAACGGCACGCTGACGGTGCGGACGGTGAATGTGGGTCTGACTCTGCTGGGAGTCTGGGACTCGGAGCAGGCTGGACTCGCCGATTTCCTCGCAATACCGGTCCAACATGCCATTCGTCCAGCTGAAGCCCAGCGACTGGTCGTGGGAGATGTTGTGTGTTTTTCTGCACAGTTTGTTAATCAAGAAGGTAAGAGAAAACACAGACACATGAAAAAATGGCAGCCCAGAGTGAGCATTTACACATGTGGTTTCTGTGAGTATTTCAGTCTCATGATGTCGTTGTTCATGTGCAGGTGCGTCGGGTGTGTGGAGCTCATCGTCCAGCGCTCTGCTCGAGATCGATCCCAGGACTGGAGCAGCAGTAGCCAGAGACAAGGGCACAGTCTCTGTGTACTATGAGATGCCCGGTCAACTCCGCACCTACAGAGAGGTAAAATTAATCATGTGGACTTCAGTTTAGAGATGCTGTGAATCAGATATTTAGAGGGAAAAATTATGAAAATTCTTTGGTCCAAAAGTGTGATGGCTGTTAAACTGCAGATGAACATTATTGTAAATGTATTGTAATGCTGTGCTTTTGTTTAGGTTCTTATTGAAGGTGCGTCTCGGACGTCTGTCATGATTCCCGCAGTGAAGAAGGACAGAGAATCTAAAGTCTTGATGTCAGCCAGGGACACAGGAAGCAACCTCATCGGTACAGAGCACTCCACAAATTGCATTAGA
The DNA here is from genome assembly GCA_012976165.1 of Labeo catla. Taxonomy (NCBI): domain Eukaryota; kingdom Metazoa; phylum Chordata; class Actinopteri; order Cypriniformes; family Cyprinidae; genus Labeo; species Labeo catla. Next base: position 161,085 of record VONZ01000310.1, read on the forward strand.
GAGAGACTCATTCGCACTTGTCATAACGCAGCTGTTCGTTTTTTTAAAACATTAAAATGAAAGAATTTGGTACAAATCCAAATGGTTTCAAAGGGCTTCACTAGCAACTCTAACATCATGGGTTTGATTCCTATGAACCACAATTGTGAAGTCCGGTTTATGTAAATTTTAGAGTTTGTGATGTCACCAACCCGGGAAGTAGCTTGCTGTAGTTCCTGCTAGCTGTTTTTGTAGGCATTAAACTGCCATAATTTTAAAAGACAATATTTACATTTGCATAACTTTGCACATATTGTTTATGCTCAAATAGCAACATTACACATTTAACCAAAGTTAAAAAAGTGAAATCACAATCGACCTCCCCTTTAAATGAGCATTTTTATCTGGCTCTTACGAAAATAACATTGCACATTTTTAAAAAAATAAGACATTTAATAACTAAGAGACAAATAACCTTTTCGTTGCATTTAAAGTGAAATTAATGAACTTAAACATAGGAGCCTGATTAAAAATGCTCATTTAAAAGAAAAATCTCAAAAAAAATCTCAAAAAAAAAAATTTGATGGATTTACAGGTTTTTGCATCTGAAGTCTTTAGTTGACCTATCGGTAAGCCCCTCCCCTCAAACGCAGATGAGCCAATGGCAGTTGAGTATCAGCTGCACAGGGATTGGGACATCTTTGGTTTTTAGAGTCATAAGCTCTGTTTCCATCCAAAGATGCGAATTTAACTTGTGCGCAAAACTGGAGTATCGCAAAAAACATTTGCGAATAAGCACCGTTTCCATCCAACGAGTCAAAGACAGAAAATTTGTCACTTCCTGATAAACTGGCACTAAATATATCACTAATAAAAGTAGGAGGAGCCACTGAATACAATAATTTTCATATTACTTGCGCCTCAAAGCGAGCAGACAAAACACATGCGGTCATTGCTTTCGCAGGTGGATGGCTGCTGTTTGGGAATGCAGTCGTGTAAGACCGTTATACGGAAATACTTTGACAGACATTGCTCAGGCATTTCAGAATGACAAAAACAACATTTCAGATTCTGTGCACAATATTCCAAAATGTGCATAAAAATAGGTGGATGGAAACACCGCTATAGAGAAGCATTGGAAGATACAAAGCTCTCATCGGTTTGATGGTGTTTATGCTACAAAAATGGTAAAACAATGTGCCTGGAGTACTTGTAATGCTGATCCCAGGTGTCCTGAGTGGACAGGCAGTAGAATTTATTTTATTATTCAACATTCATTTTCTGGTTGTCATACTCTCATTAGGTTACAATTTTCATGTGCTCAAGCAGAACATTTAATGTCATCTTGTGCTTCAGCACGGTATCTCTGGCTAAAACTAGTCCGTGCTAATGGACAAACCTAAATAGCAAACTGTTGTCATGTCATGTACAGCGTAGGTCAAAAACACACAAACGAAGGTCTACATTTCAGTGCCTCTCCATGTTAAAGTAGATAATGTAAATTATGCATGAACAGTGTTGATCATGGATGTTGTCATCTGCGATTGTGACAACTGTGACATGAGGTTTTTTCCCCGCTTGCATTGAGACCTGTAAGTTCTCCATTCTCTGCATGGTATGTTTAGGTCCCACTTGAATGCTCCTCGATGAGAGGTGGTCCTTCTGTGTCCAAAATTGATCAAAACATCTTGGGACAAGGTTTTCACACTGACAGCTGTCATTAGCTGCATTTCCATTACCCTACAAATTGTGCAAATTGAAATTGCGAATTGAAAATATGCCTAATGGAAACGCATCAATTTCGCAAAAGAAAAAAAGTTTTTGTTATGCTCGCATACCAGCTGCAGGGCGCACATTTCAGAAGCAGCTCTCCGCACTGCCTCTGTAAAGATACATGCATACGCCTGTTTTGATTAAACACAGCCCAAATCCATCAAAATCCCATCAAAATCCCATCAAAATCTCACCAAAATCCATTGCCATGACTTATCGCGAGAGAAAAACAAATTACATTTTAGTCAAATAATATCAATTAACGGAAATGCTGTCATTTCGGAATTCTTTTCAATCAACTTTTATAAAGTATCAGACGGGCAGGGTTTACTTGCAGGTAAATCGTTTACTGCGACTGCAAATAAACACAAGCAAATGCAAAAGTCTCATAAACAGGTGCTGTGTTCCATTTTTGTAATCGTTGTACTTTTCTGAACAGCATCATAACACGGTTTCTCTGTCCACAGGAAGCTGCTCGTCTTCTCAGTCAGAGAGCATTGCTCTGCTCCACCCAGAGTCCTCCATCAGCTGTCAGCTCCGCTTCACCAGCAGCGCTGTGGATTTCTCCGCTCATGATGTCTACCACACTCACACGGCATTTGATGCCAGCACAGGTCTCTCAGATGAACCTTGGACTTCAGCACTGGACTTAAAACATTCAAAATGAAAAGGTTTAACCCTGTGATCTATATCTCCTCTGACCATCAGGTTTCTACAGCTGTGCGCTGAGCTTTAAGCCCATGAGCGACCAGCAGGTGAAGGTGTTGAGCATGTCTATGACTGACGTGGAGGTGACGGCCGGCGTGCAGGGATATCACTTCACCGGAGAGCAGATCAGCGCCCGGCTGCCTGTCAATCCAGGGATCTACGCCGATCAGACGGACATCATCCTGAGCAATCAGCACACGTCTGCTGAGCTGACCATCTATGGGACGGCAGGCGCTCTTCAGCAGCTAGACGTAATGCTTGCATCTGTGTGATTGCTGTTATTGTAGTCACCAGCTGTGTACGTGTGGATGTGATTGGCTCTTTTTCATGTTCAGGTGAAGAGCAGTTCTCCTGCGATTGTGATAGAAGAGAAGGAGGTTTCTCACAGCTTTCCCAGCTACATCAGATACATGGTTAGAGTGGTGAAGCCGCAGGGATCGCTGACGACGTCGGTGTCTGTGAGCAGCGCGTCCAGTGGTCAGGTGCTGCACATCCCGGTGTCTGTCATGCATCTAGCAGCCAGCAGCACTTCTATGCAAGGTTTGTTCATCAATATCTGTCTGACAGCATAGTGAGAAATATTTTGTTAAGAATAGGGCTGTCACCATTGCTTGGTTCAAGTACTTGATTTTTTTTTTTAAAAAATCCTCGATTGCATTTTGCCCGTGTCGAGTAACTGGCAAAATGTCGGAAGTGGTGCATTCCATGGACAAGAATCCATGAAGCGCATTATTAAAGTGTTTTACTTAAATTTACTAAACAAGTATTAGATCACAGAGTAAAGTCTAAAAACAATCTTCGGGCCACTCCCACCCTCTGGAGGCAGTTGTTATAATGCGTACATATACATTATCTATATTACTAATTACTATTACTAACTAATTATTATTATTGCCTCATTATTATTATATATGCATTTTAAGTCATTTTAATTTTAATATATATATATATATATATATAATTATCTGATTGCTTGATTAATTGTCAGAATAATCAACAGATTATTCGATTACCAAATTAATTGTTAGTGACAGCCCTAGTTAAGAAGATTCCTCCAGAAGGATCCCACTGTCAGGAACAAGCAGGATAATTTATTATTAACGGCAACACCCTTGATCATGATGGATATGTTGTTTTGGAGCATTTAACTGCAGATTGTTTTGTAAATAAGGCATAATGTAATGCACAGTTTGTGAAGGGACATAACGAAAGATAGAGCAGAGCCAAGTGTACTGGATCTGACAGCAGTTGCATTGCAAACCACAATTATTTGTCTTTAAATGACAGTTTTTAAAACACTGACATGCTGTAGTGGGGGGCGTTGAATCTTTGTCCCATGCAGTGACGTTAGCCGATCATAACAGTGGCTGTTTGCTGACAAGCCTTAAGGCTTAACAGGGATAATTCACCCAAAAGTGGAAATTCTGTCATTAATTACTCATCCTCATGTCGTTCCAAACCTGTAAGGAACACAAATTAAGATGAGGGTCAGAAAGCTCTCGGTTTTCATTAAAAATATCTGAACTTGTGTTTCGCAGATAAACAACATGAGGGTGAGTAATTAATGCAGAATTTTCATTTTTGGGTGAACTAACCCTTTAAGAGAGATGCCCCCCATAACCCATAGTTTTAGACACAGGGCCAGAATGAGAGTTTAAAATAATTGTTGCGAATATTTGACACTTTTTTTTGTACAAAAGCCAGTATTATAATAGTCAATTTAATAAAAAAAAAAAAATCCATGTTATGACCACTTTAATGTGTTTCTTTATATTTTGCTCATAAATACTGACCCATGCTTCTTCACTTTTCTCGTAGCACACATAGTAGATGGAGCGGACGGGCCCAACATTCTTCAACAGTTCATAGACTCCTATCAAGTGATGTTCTTCACTTTATTTGCTCTTTTGGCTGCCACCGCTGTCGTCATCATCGGTAAACACGTCCACATCATGCACAACAGTTTAAACATTATGGATAATGATTTTTAGGACAGTGTTTGTTCTTTATTTCCAATATCTTAGCAATTTGCTCTGTTTCTGTAGTGTGCCATGCGCTGTTTTCCCCAAGAGAGCCTGTCAATCATCCCGCATTCATCCAGAAGACTCCGCCTCCTGCAGGTACATGCATCTGAAAAACACTCCAGCAAGAACATCACCAAATATGTGACCCTGGACCACGAGACCAGTCTTAAGTAGCACGAGTATATTTCTAGCAATAGCCAAAAATGCACTGTATGAAAATCATTAGTAAATATCATGTTCCATGTACATATTTTGTACATTTCCTACCGTAAATATATAAAAACTAGGGCTTTCAGTTGATTAAAAAATTAGTTTTATCTAATTTAATTTAATCTAATTAATTACATTGTTTTGATTAATTAATCAAATTCATCGCACATCAAATTTGGCAGAGACATTACTCCCAAAAGATAATTTAAAGTCATTGTTGTGTAAAGCATCAGACATTACAAAAAGCAGCTTCAGCAAGAAATAATTTGATTAATAAAATTAATTTTATTTGATAAACATCTCAGTATTAGGGATGTTCATTTCGGTTATTTTTCCTAACCGACAGCCGACGCTTGTTAACCGATTATTAACCGTTAACCGACAAGATTATTTTAAATTAGAATTTAATTATTTTAGAAAGGATAAGTGTCTGTGACCCGTTAAAATACCAACATTTGTTTTCCGGGATTAATTTTACATGCGCAAAAAGCAGCAAACAACAGAACATGAGGATTCACATGGACACGTCGCATCACCTGCAGCGCTTCTGCGAATGGAGAAAAACATCATAAAGCTAGGCTATATATATATATATATATATATATAATGAATGAATAGGCCTATAAGATAAATATTTTTACTTAATAAAACAAACAAACAAAAAAGTGCAACAAGTAGCTAGTATGCAGAGTTTTGGTTCATTTTTGTGCTGCGCGAAAGGAAGACGGCTGAAAGCGGCATCCTATTTTTCTTTATTTTACAAACAGCAAACCGTTTACAGTTTCGATTATCTGTAAAGAGTCGTTTCCCCTGTTAGAAGGAAAAAATCAAGTGATTGCGCCGGCGCCGCACGCGCACACACAATCAGCCAAACATATGGGAAAAAAAAAAATCACACTGCTTAATCGTTATCAACGTACTGCCGTGATATTATGCCAAACATTTTTTTTATGTGGATATTGTAATGCGAGAAGTACAAAACCAGGTTTACATAATAAATAATATTTTAGCATTCAAATACATCTTGAATACGGAGACATTTGGATTTGTGTCGTATGAGAGACCCAATGTTAGTTTCAGTTTCGCTTTAGCCTAAATGGTTTCGTTTTGGCTTGTCGCCTAGCTTCTTATATTTTTCATTCTTGTTCTTTTCTAAATACTGTTAAATTGAAAGGATTTTTTGTGGAGTGAGGGGAACTAAAATAGCCTAGCCTATGTTTATAGTGTATTGTAAATATTTCGCGTCGACACCAGGTCTTTCTGAATGTAATAATAAAATGCGACTTAACGTTATAGGCCTACGCGATTTATCTTTTTTCTCTCAAAAATGCAATTTCATTTTATTTTAACCATCCAGAAAACGTTTTAAATTATTTTGATTACTGAATTACTGAAAAAAGACCTTTAAACCGTTTAACTGATTGTATTAATCGGTCAAAATTCTTTCTGCCGGTTAACGGTTAACCGGTTAAAATGAGCATCCATACTCAGTATTTTTTGTTCATACAAAGTCATCATTGGTAACCAAAACAGCTTTGTTACCAACAGTCTTACCTTACCAGTCAAAATACCTTCTTTTATGTTCCACAAAAGAAAGGTTTGCAACGACATGAGGGTGAGTAAATGATGAAAGATTTTTTTTTTTTTTTTAGTGAACTATCCCTTTAATGTTTTTATTTTTATTCTTATTCTTATTTATTTATTTTATTTAATTTTTTTTTACAAAATGATACTCTAAATAAGAAACTAAATCTGCCAGCAGGTGGCGGTAAATGTCTTCGATTCGTTCAAACGGCTGATTCATTCAGGACTGAAGTAAACAGCTCTTCTTATGAATTAGTCGTTGAATCATTGGTTCAGAAGTTCGTTCAAAATGCAGATTCATTTAGAAACTAAACACGGCTGTGTTGCTTAGTGATGTGCAAGAATTCTGCTGTGGTTTTAAAGGTAATATGCAAAAACATAATATTGTGTTTACAACAACATAATATCAACTTCTTATTTACTGAACTGTTGTATACAATCACATTTAAGCTTGTGATAGATCGGGACAAAATCAGCACTTATGTCATGTTGCTCTTGATGCCCATGTGATATCTTGTGATATGTGATGGCCTATATGTATAAATATGAGACAAAATGCATATGGGGCATTTTTTTGCACCAATATCTTATAAGGCATAACTGCATTTGTGGAGTTGTTGCCCTGCATCATATTTGTCAGCAGTCAACTATATGAAAAATAAGATGACGGACAGGTCTGGGGGCGGGGCCAGTGCGTTAACTGCCTTAAAATATTTTATTTGCGTTATTTAATTAATTAACACGTTAAACTGACAACCCTAATAAAAAAGTAATTTTTGATTAGTAATATGCATTGCTAAGAACTTTATTTGTACAACTTTAAAGGCTTTAATAATTAAGGCCTTCAATATTTTGATGTTTTTGCACCCTCACATTCCAGATTTTCAAATAGTTGTATCTCAGGCCAAATATTGTCATATCCTAACAAACCATACGTCAATGGAAAACTGCTTATGTATAAATCTCAATTTCAAACACTTATGACTGGTTTTGTGGTCCAGGGTCAAATATATCCTCTGCATAAATGCCTGACCTTTTATTTTTGCAAGACAAAATGTGTAATACATTTCTTTTTGTGCTGAAGGAAGCTACTGGATGTTTTTTATTATTTAAGTTCTAGAAGTCATATCACATAAATTAAATTGGCAAATTAGTTTTAGCCTTTTTCCACCCTCTCTGATGCTTCTAAGGTATATCACCAAAAACAGCCTGTTTGTGTGCAGACGCTGTCTTTACTGTACTTACACCCACATGCAGGTTTTCTGTCCACTGGATCAGAGTTGAGAAATGTGCAGCTCAAACTGATAACATCAGTCAGAAATAATCAGGCACTTGCTCATTTCAGATAGACTTCCTCAGAAGTGTGTGCAGATTTGTAGGTGCTACACAGATAAAAAAAAACGACAGCTGATTTGACAGACTTCACCACATGCTTGCATTATTACTACTTAAGGTGTTTAGAAATATTAGTAACCTTCTGTGTATTTGGATTTCTGACTTCACTCGTTTGTAAATGCTGCCGTGTCTGCAGGTGTGGCGAAGCTGACTGAAAGCCCCTTTAACCACAGCATGTCTTCAGACATGAAGGGGAGCCCAAGATTACGCTTGTATTCACCAGACTACAACTCCAGATAAACCACCTCCACCTGAAGACTGAAGAAAGTGCCTTATCATTTAATGCAGGAGTACGAGCGTGCTGGAGAATACTTGTGCTGCTTATATGCTTAAAACAATAGCTTTTTCATTTGAATTCTTGTGTGCTGAAATGCTGCATATCTGATTGAATATGGCAGGGCTGCGTTTTGTTTTGTCTGCTTTTGTGTGATTATTTAAACGTTTGATGTGTGAACTCATTTATTATCTTCAGTAGCCTTTTCCCCCCAGTAGTTTCCATAGCGTGAAACGTTCTAATTTTTAGTGATTTTCAATGTTAAACTGTTTCGTTTGTTTTTTGAAGCTCAGGACAACTTCTGATATCCAATGTGAGACTGCGGCTCGATTATGTAGCATGTTGATTTGTGAATAGTGCAACCACTGATTCCGTCCAAAGTGCTCTTACATGTGTTAGTTGTGCAGAAAACGGCCAGTTGTTTATTTTATGAACAGTATGATTTTAAATATGTTAAACTCTTGAGTTGAGTGCAGCTTCTTTCAGTTATTGATGTGAATGTTAAATACGTTTAAGGGCTTAATTCAGTTTAATTGCTTTCGATTTAAAGGGCTTCTGAATGCACTGGTACTCTCTGAAGTAGCTTTCTCTTGAACCTGCAGCAGCTTTTAATAGTTGTTTGCTGTTCAAATGCAGCATCAGTCTCACTATGAATACATTACACTGATACATCTGTAACTGTGAGTGTTGATTCAAGAATGTGACCCTTTGTGACCGAAAAAAATGCCTCAGCTTTGTGAGCTTGACAGTAAAGGCTTCTCTAGTGTCTGCCTTCATAAGCAAGAGCCATAATGTGACTCATAGAACTGCTGCACTGAATAAAATGAGGAATTGTGAATCTGTCATAACCTTTGACTTCAGTCTGTAACCACTTTTGAGCATTTGTCAATGTATGTGTGCTCTTCTGTCAGTCAGAACTTCCTCAAAAGTTAACAGCTTGTTCCTTATGTACTTTGAGCTTTGTGCAGCATGTTTGTGATCTTATAAACATTAAATATGCTCTTTTTAAGTATCACCTGTTCGCAGTGATTTTTTACATATTTGCCATTTGAATATAAAAACACAATGGAAAATGGAAGTCATGCAGGGATTCCCATTTGCAACAGCTACAAATTTATACTGTTTAACAAAAGGGAGTTAGGATTAAACCAGTTCATTGTATAAAACAAGGGGAGGGGACTGTAAATCCTCCCGTTCAGTGGACTATCGGCTGCCCCTATATTTACAGCTTTGTCATACTGCATAATTACAAGATGATCGTTATCCAGTGTCCCTAGTTATGAAACGCCTTGTTAGAGAAATGCCTGTGGTTTCCAGGTGTGACTCTGAACACATAGTTGACTCGCCATACCTGCAATTATTTCTTCAACAAAGGTACTGCTCAGCTGTTGTGACTCTTGGCTCCCTCCTTGCTTGATTGACAGGCGATCTGACCAATCAGATTAATTTCGGTGGACTTGAACTTGAAAAATGACATCTTAATTCTAAATTAAGAACACAAGCTATGTTCTTATTCTCATTCTTGTTTAAAAAGTAAATACGAAAAGACAATTGGTTCACGTGTCGTTTGACCTGAGGCACTACAGTGATCTGTCAGGGAACACTGAAGAGCCACAAAACTATATTTTATTTATTTATTTCTTTAAAAAAATAATAAAAATGACATTTTAAAGCTGAGACCTTGTTTTATACCAGAAGTAACCTGCTTTCTGTCTTGTCGGCATGTTGTCAGTTTCGTCTTTGTTCCACGATGTATTTTTCACTGCGTAAAAACATGTGGTGTGAAAATGGCATTGTTTGTCATTGATCTGAGCTATATGAAATATGAATATGAATATGAAAAAAAAAAAAAAAAAGATTATGTCCACACACTGGTATTTAGTAGTCTTGAATGGTGTTGTTATAAACCCAGAATAATCAGGCCATGACTACTAGCAGGAACTAGTTGACAAAGTCAGTGTTACTATGCTGTAGAATTTGGACCGTTTAGATACACAATTATTCATTATGTTTAATGAGTAATTCAGCAAAACCCCTCATCCAAAAAAGCAGACTATCTGTTAGAGGTCTGTGGACAACTCCCAAAGAGCAACTCACACCCCAAAAAGGCAGAACAGGTCTCTGGTTAATGATGCAAAGCAGTTACAAATCATTGGATAACACTGGTATTGTTGCTCAAAGAAATCTGAGAAGACAAAGACACATAATGTCCATAAAAAGGGACTTTTCCCCATTTATTCCAAGGAAACCTTCTGTGATGAGCATGCATATCTCCAGGACATTGTGTGTATGGTTGTTACTGTCTTGTACAGTAGTCTATAGCTTCATTTGTATTGTATACTGTGTTATGCATGCTTTATGATTGAACCCCCAGATAATGTAACCTTACTGATATCGTGCCTCCTGTCAGTGTGGGACTACAGCCATGTCTTCACTTTTCACCTGGGAGAAAATGCTCCCAACCATCAAGTCAGAACGGAACATTGTAAAACGGCACTGATGGCTAACCGTCTCCTTTTTATAGCTTCATTCTCTGGTTTCCAAAGGTTTCATAAATTCCCATGCATGTACAGTACAGTATGTATGTGTGTATATGTATGTTAAACTGGTTATGTGTTAGTGTTTAGTTTGTTTGTGCACAAATTATACAAGTTTCTGATTCTGTCTCTGCTTGCAGATCAATGTCACTTAAACAAGCTGATCTTTGCTACATGCTCCAATGCTGTACTGTAGCTCTGTATGAAAGTTATTTTCTGTGGACACAAAAATAACATTTAGAGTTGATATGAAATTACACTGAGTGTTCGCTGGACGAACAGATTGAAAAGTCCTATTCCATATGATTAGTCTAGATGTTTTATTTGATTACAGAATACTATTCTGTTACAGAAGAAATTACTACAAACAACAAGAAAGGACATGTTTGTAAGACTTCAAAAATAATTTTGACTATTTGGTCAACTTTTGGGAAGCACTTTATAGAAACTACACTATGAACCATTAGTTAAGCATTAGTAAATAGTCAATTCATCATTTATAAAGCATTGTCCCTTTATTAATAGACATTAGTAAGCAGTTTGTAAATACAGCTATAAATGCTTTATTTATGAGCGTATCAGTTATGTTTAATATTTGTATTTTCATACTTTATTAAGTATTAATTCATCTTTTCTAAATTAAGTATTACATTATTTACAAGTTATTTAGTTGTCATCAGTGGTTCATAAGATCAAGAATTAAGATTTAAAGCCTCAACTATCTTCTGTTTTCTTCTTTTTAGTTTTGTTGCTTATGATGATGTGTATTTATCTTCATCTTGTTTCTTATTTTGTTGCTTATATTTACTTATATTTATATTTACTTGCTTTTTTCATTTTGTTGTTTATTTAGCTTCTTTTTATATGATATTGCAGAGTTTTATTATTTTCTTATCTAGTGTACAGTTTCTTTCTTTGCTTCTACAGTGGTATGCCAAAGTTTGGGCACCCCTGTAAATTTTCATCATTTTCCTTTATAAATCATTGGTTGTCTGGATAAGAAATTTCAGTTAAATATATCATATAGGAGACAAACACAGTGATATTTGAGAAGTGAAATAAAGTTTATATGATTTATGGAAAGTGTGCAAGAATTATTTAAACAAAATTAGGCATGTGCATAAATTTAGGCACCACAAAAGAAAAATTAACTCAATATTTTGTGCATCCTCCTTTTGCAGAAATAACAGCCTCTAAACGCTTTCAATAGCTTCCAATTAGAGTCTGGATTCTGGCAGAAGGTATTTTGGACCATTCTTCTTTACAAAACATCTCCAGTTCAGTCAGGTTTGATGGTTTCCGAGCATGGACAGCCCGCTTTAAATCACACCACAAATTTTCAATTATATGCAGGTCTGGGGACTGAGATGGCCATTCCAGAATGTTGTACTTGTTCCTCTGCATGAATGCCTTAGTAGATTTTGAGCAGTGTTTAGGGTCGTTGTCTTGTTGAAAGATCCTGCCCCGGCTCAACGTCAACTTTGTCACTGATTCCTGGACATTGTTCTCCAGAATCTGCTGATATTGAGTAGAATCCATGTGACCCTCAACTTTAACAAGATTCCCAGTCCCTGCTCTGGCCACACAGCCCCACAGCATGATGGAACCGCCACCAAATTTTACTGTAGGTAGCAAGTGTTTTTCTTGGAATGCTGTGTTGTTTTTCCGCCATGCATAACGCCCCTTGTTTTGCCCAAATAACTCTATTTTAGTTTCATCAGTCCACAGCACCTTATTCCAAAAAAAAAAAAAGCTGGCTTGTCCAAATGTGCTTTAGCATACTTCAAGCGACACCGTTTGTGGCGTGTGCAGAGAAAAGGCTTTTTCCGCATTACTCGTACAGCATCTCCTTGTGTAAAGTGAGCTGAATAGTTGAACGATGCACAGTGACACCATCTGCAGCAAGATGATGTTGTAGGTCTTTGGAGCTGGTCTGTGGGTTGACTGTGACTGTTCTCACCATCGTGTGCCTCTGCTTATCTGAGATTTTTCTTGGTCTGCCACTTCGGGCCTTAACTAGAACTGTGCCTCTGGTTTTCCAATTCCTCACAATGTTCCTCACAGTTGAAACTGAGAGCTTAAATCTCTGAGACAGCTTTCCTTCCCCTAAACCATGATGTTCAACAATCATTGTTTTCAGGTCATCTGAGAGTTGTTTTGAGGCTCCCATGTTGCCACTCTTTAGAGAAGATGCAAAGAGGAGAAACACTTACAGTTGGCCTCCTTTAAATACTTTCTCATGAATGGATTCACCTGTGTATGGAGGTCAAGGGTCACTGAGGTTACCAAACCAATTTTGAGTTCTAATAATTAGTGCTAAAGGTATTGAAATCAATAAAATGACAAGGGTGCCTAAATTTATGCACATGCCTAATTTTGTTTAAATAATTCTTGCACACTTTCCATAAATCATATAAACTTTATTTCACTTCTCAAATATCACTGTGTTTGTCTCCTATATGATATATTTAACTGAAATTTCTTATCCAGACAACCAATGATTTATAAAGGAAAATGATGAAAATTTACAGGGGTGCCCAAACTTTGGCATACCACTGTATATATGAAGAGTTCAGATGCAAAACTAGCTAAAATCCATCTTAGTCTAAAATGATGTAATGATAGTGAGTGAATGCTCCTGACACATAGTATACGTCCATCAAATACTTTTACTTCACACTTGCTAAATTCCAGCCTCAGCCCAATCAGAAGTACCAGTACTTACATAGAAACCTATACAAAGTAGCCAGAAAGAAATGCTCATTTAAAAAAAAAAAAACGGCAGATGAATTTAGAGGCTTTTGCATCCGAACTCTTCATATATATATATATATATATATATATATATATGTGAAATCATCTTATGAATCACTGACAACATGTAAGTGTTTTGTTACTAATGTAATACTTAACTTAGACATGATGATTCGATCAAACAACAAAGGAAGCAAACATGCCAGCAAACTAGCTGAACCTGAGATCAAGTTCAGATCAAGTTTAGCTTGTTGGCACAGATGCCAGAACTAGCTGAACTTGACCAGCAAAAAAAAAACGTGGTGCATCATCACTAATGTATGAACTTTAAAGAGCATATTTGTATCACCTCAGCATGATGGCATGAATGAACACTCCCTCCAGGATTAAACCATGTGGCTCACAACACCCCACTACATCATATATAAACCTGTGGCTGAAAAGTATGTTTGAGCTGTCTGACACCAGGAGAAATCTGCTCTGAACATCAAAGGTATGTGTGTTTTTATGAAATGACTTTGAGTTAATGAATTTTATATTGATAGTTTGTCTCAGACATAAACATTAAGGTATTTATGCTTGATTGTTATTGACTATCTTAGAAAAAGAAAGGTTGGTGCACCACAGCCCAGAAAATGTTTATTTCATGTTCTCATCTTTCTATTAGAACATGGTTGCTCATTACTTAATAAGTAACTGCATGGATATAAAGTAATTCCTGGTTTTGACAACATTACAGTTCCATGTCAGTTCAGTAAAGGGTTTATTTTAAAGACCCTTACAGTCAAAAGCAAAAACAGTTTACTTTTAACATTCATGGAATACATGTTCTCTCTCTCTCTCTCTCTCTCTCTCTCTCTCTCTCTCTCTCTCTCTCTCTCTCTCAGCTTACTTACCAAAATTATATTAAATAAATTGTTTTTGTGTGTGTACTTACAGTAAAAGTAATAGCAACAAAAAATCTCCCTGATAATGGCATCTGCAGAAAACGATCGAATTAAAATTCTCTCCTGGAATATTAATGGCCTGAAATCAAAATTAAAAAAACAAGAAGTATTTGAGAAATTTAAAGAATATGATGTTGTGCTTCTGCAAGAGACTAAAATTGGCAAACCGGATAAAGGCGCAAAAAAGAAAGATGATGATGACTGGAAAATAATAAAGAAGTTATTAGACAACAAGAAATATGCCCTTAAAAAACTGGGAGACCTGGAATTCAACAAAGATGAAACGCAGCAGGAGACAATGTACATGACATACTTCAGTTCAAACAGCAGAGGTGTTGCCATTCTTATCAATAAACCACACACACTGCTGTCAGCATTTTCGGGGGGTGGAGATTATGCCTGGGTTCATGTTGATATTGACAATCAACAGTACACATTTGTGAGTGTGTATTGCTGTGGTCGTGATCGTGATCTCATCTGTAATGTCATGTTGAAGATTTTCTACACCCTCTTAACAGATGAGACAGATGCTTTTAAAAGCAGGCTTGTAATTGGTGGAGACTTTAACACAACGCTTGATCCTAATCTGGATGCAAACAAAGAAATCAAAGGACATGCTGCACGGAGAGAAAGACTGACTGAGTTCATGAAAATAACGAAGCTGTCAGATATCTGGAGAGAAAAGCATCCTAGAAAAAAAGCATACACATACCACCATAACAATGATACAGAATCCAGATTAGACTATGTTTTCATGCTAAAGAAAGATAAGAATTGTGCGATAAATTGTGACATACACAATGAAATAAAACTGTCTGATCATTCCCCTGTGAGCCTTACTCTGAAGGTGAACAATGCATACACTAATCCAGAAGAGTGATTACAAAAGCACAAGCATATTTTTATATAAAACTTTGCTAGTAAATAGTTTCAGTGTATCCTTCAAGCCCTTATTATGCAGAATTACAGGTGTTTAAATATAAAGTTTTTCAACTGTTTTTAAAGTAAGTTTTTGTTTAGGTTTGTTTCATTATTATTATTATTATTATTATTATTATTATTATTATAAAAAAACAAAGGCATCTTAGTAAACGATTCAGGTGTGATGCCTTATACACTGTACAAAGTATATTTATTTTTCAAAGTTGTAATAAAAATATTCAAAGATTGTTATATAAGAACGTAGTATTTCAGGTTTTCTGCTTAGGAAAATTGTTTAATTCACTGTGTTACTTGCCATTTCTTTGCAATTATTTGTGAAGTTTCTTCCTGAGTAAAGATTGTACATCTTTTTTTTTCAGTATATTTTGAAACTTGTAGATGCATATGCTAGTTATTGTATGTTCACTTGATAAGTGTCTGCTAATTAATAAATCGAAATATATTCAAATGATTTTGTAGTTTTAAAGATCCGAGTAGCTTTTTGTCATTTTCACTTTATAAACAATAAATAATTAACACAGCAACACGTGTCTATTCTACACTGTTAAAATAATACCAATTGAAGTCTTAATATATCCTACTGACCTTCGTTGCTGCTACACAACTCATCTGCACTGCAGAGCTCTTATGCTACAGCCAGTTATTTTACATGGAAAATCAGTGTTCTGTGTCACCCATTGATTATAAACAGGTAAAAAGCTAGATGCAACATGAAGCTGCTGCACTACAGATGTGACTTTTTTTGTTTTTGTTTTATTTTTTAATTATTTTTAAATTATTTTTATTTTTTATTGTGAATAATACATACAAAAAAAGAACATTGCCAATGTATTACATAATTAACAGACGCACATGCATGCACACATATCTTATAATATAAAATAAATATCAGATAAATGAAATATTAAAGAAACTATTAAATAACTAGTTACAAAAATAAAATAAAATAATAAAACAAAACAAACAAACATTAAAAGGCTGGAAATACAATGCCACAAACAGCAATAAATAAATAAATAAAAATAAAAACAACATTACAATGACGGACAATGTTACACTAGGAAAGCAACTAAATGGATTTTTTTTTTTAAATACTTCTCTAGAATATTTGAGAAATCTTAGTTTTTTTAAAGATATTTCAGAAGTGAGTTTTAGTTTTAAAAAAAGAAAGAAAGGATTACTATTTGCAAAATAGTAAAATTTGATCAATTTTGTGTGCATGCCTATACAAGATGAATTAATCCAGGTGAATCTGCTTCAACCATTGTATTGAAGGATCTGACGATCCTCAAATGCAAACTGTGTGTGTTTTGCCTAAGGGCAACCATACATTTGTGTTGTGTTTTGCTTTCTTTTTATACATTCTTCATTCATTCTTCATTCATTTAATCATTTATAATAATCATTATATTCATTTACATATTCATTTTATTGATTAATTAATTGATTAGTTATTTATATTATATTATAGTTGTTTTTTATATGTTTTTTCCATTGTTGTTTAGTCTTATGACTGTGCGGTTTCAAGGGCTGTTTGTCTTCATGAATAAGAGATACAAGGGAATGTTTATAGAAACTCAAGGTTTATGGGATGCTGTTGTGAATCAGTTTGTTATAATACTTGTTGGATTTGTGTTCTCCAGACGAAGTCTGAGCATTGAGGCATACACAACTAAGACTATTCAATAAACTCTGCTCCTTTTCATCATCATACTTCGTCTCGTGCTTCTGGTCTTCACTTTCACTGGCTTTTTCCTCAGTCAACTTCTTGGCTGATAGAAGACTGTTAGTAGTGTTTTGGGTATTTTGGGTACCAGAGAAGACCTCCTGTTAACAGGGTTTGGGTATTAGACTACTCTGCTGACGAGTTGTTCTATTATCGGACAAACTGATATTTTCTGACGGGATCTGGCGTCCGGGGCTGGATCTTAATTGTAGGCATGGAGACAGTGATCTAACAGTATTAAACGCTTTTGGGGGAATTGGGAATCTGTGGTCGGTCATAAATTGCTTACGAGTCATCAAATACAGAAAGGATACAATTAATATTATTTTGGAACCATTTGAGGAAAAATACAGATTTATCTGTAGTAGTAATAGCCTTGTTAATTCCATAAAAATGCTTTTTGGGGTAAAAAACTGTGCAAAGTTTCCAAGCAAGGAGACACTGCTGATTAAATTTGGTTAAATAGGTCCATAGATAACACTATAGGTTGCTTGATCAAATAAGGGAAAGGCTACCAGTTTTATCCAAAAATAAATAAATGTTTGGTTAACTAGACATCCTTTTTAGCCCATTTAAAAATATTTATGATGTCAAAAAAAAAAGAAGAAAAGAAAATAAATACATACATAAATAAAAATACCTCCATCCATTCTACATGTGGAGGGCACCTCCTTTTTAATTTATCAGATTTCTTTTTCCAAATCAAGTCTTCGAAAACATGAATTTCTTTAGCAACTTTGTTCTTAACAAACAGAGATGAAAATGCGAAATGAGAACTACCCTCAGCCTTGGACAAGAGGACTCCTCCATAGAATGAGAGGTCCCATTGTAGACTTAATAATCTTGGTTGAAAAGTTCAAATGCTGTTTTGCCTGAATATTTTTGTAATATGAGTATTTAACAGTAATTTTTAATTGGAATATTTTCTACTGAATTCAGATAATAACTCTAAAAGTAATAAAAAATAAAAAGGGAGAAATCGGGCAGCCCTGCACTACATAGTAACAAATCTATTGAAAGTATCAAAATTAATAACAACAGAACTATTAATTCCTTTATTAAACATCTTCATATTTTAAATCAGACTCACAATATTATGTATATATCTACACATTTTTAAATATCTATTTATAAATAATTGCAATCTATTTATTTATAATCTTCATTAGTAGCAGGGATACAACACTGTGCTTTATCAATAAAGCTTTCACAAGTGCTAACATCAAATATAGAAGAATAGAAGAATAAAGGTCAATATCAAATTTAGTAATAAATTTAGAAATCTGAACCGGATCTATACGAACTACTCCATCAATATTAAGAGCAGTATAAGATTTTCTTTCCATTTCTTTTTTTCAAGCAGAAAGAAATAGCTAGAGTTCCCTTTACCTTCTTATGGTCGTTTGGCTCTGGATCTTATGAATGCCTCCTTGACGAACTCTAGTCAGCTTCAAGTCACCTTTATTTATATAACGCTTTTAACAATACAGATTGTGTCAAAGCAGCTTTACAGTGTTAAATAGGAAAATAGTGTATCGATAATGCAAATGACAACAGTAAACATTCCATTTTCAGTTAAAGGCAGTTCATCATTGAATTCAGTGATGTCATCATCCAGCTCAGTTCAGTTCAAATAGTACACGTATGATATCACTGGAAATTAACTAAGCAAGCCAGAGGCGACAGTGGCAAGGAACCAAAACTCCATCAGTTTATGGTATTTACTAGTTGTCATATCAACACTATATAGAGCAAAAACTGTGCCAAAATTCAAAAGCCTTTTGAAGATATCGCTGAATATTTATTTTACCATAGAAAAAGTACATTTCTGGCTGAATTCAATTTTTCATATCAGTTTTTAGTATTCAGAGACAAGTCTGCTATTATTTTAATCTCCAATCTGTTATTTGTTAGTTTAGATAGTTTATTAATGCAGAAAACACCAGTTTTATATTCCAGTCGCGCTGATGGGGAAAGTTGTAGCACTGCGTCACAATGTGCCCCGCTATTAAATTATGCTCTTCTATGACATTAGCCATATAATTTTCGCCATTTACTTTTATGGATTTTAATAAGAAACCACAAGAAACAGGTGAATAAAGACTGACAATCAGTGTTTAATGTTCAGAAATTATTATTTCAATTTTGGCTCGTTTATGTGTCTGGTGTTCTATGAGAGCTGTGTTTGGAGGGAGGGAAATGTTTTTCTGAATGATTGAATGTGTTTCATCTATTTGCACACATTGTTTTAAACTATACTGTATAGCTGTGTTGTGATCAGGGCCGTCCCACGCATGTTGTGATGTGTTCATTGTCAAAACTCCAAAATTAGATTATTTTTAATTCTTAAAAAATGCCCTTATTTTATTTTAAAAAGTTAATCATTTTATATATTTGACAAAATATTTTACTTTGTCTTGCATATTTTTTTTTCATTCGATCAGATAACATTTTAATATAGATAACATTGTCTTATGGTCATGTTACAACGTGACCCTCACGTTACAATGTACCTACATACGGGCATGTTGTAACATTTCACTTCCTTTCTTTTGGGGTAAATAACGAAATTATGAATTAACTGTAATTATGAAAAAAACAAAACCCCGACATATTTATACTAGACCATTGTGAAATGAATGTGGATAAAAAATGATACTCTGAACCCCACGTGGATTTACACAAACTGAGGAATTACTGAAGTGTTAGGTTGTGCCCCACACTCCCCTGTTTAACTGAGAAACCACAGCAGATCAGATTCAAATTGAAGTCTAGAGAGGCTTTCTTTTTTTTTCTTTTTTTTTTTACTTCAATAAATCTGCAATACATTTACTACAATAAATCTGGTTTTATATTAGAAGTTTTCCCAACTTTCTGTATAACCATTGTGTACACTAGCAAATAATTCTTTTGCAAGGTTAATGATACTATCATCACATTTACTGCCCATCAGTAAAGCATTTTTAAATTTCCAGTAACCTCACAATTTAGAATTAGGTTGCAAAGCATGTGACATCTTTAAAGGTTGAAAATGCAATGATGATGTATAGCGCTCGCTTTGTGTCATTTTAATCCTATACTATGGCGTATACTCCCTGCCAAAACCAAGCCTCCAAGGACAGAACAATTCGACATAAACATCAACATATTTATCTCAACAAGTAGGCAATGACTGTGGTTGTAATCTCATATAGGAACCTCATACAGTTGCACATTTAAATGGACAAATATAGACAAAAGGATGTCAATATGTCTATTTTGTTGAGATTTCACATAAGCTCATCAGCTATGTCATCAGCTAATTAAGTCCATCATTAAGTGAACATAAACAGTTGATAAAATAATTGAATGCTTGGCTCTGAATGCAGCCTAATAAACCTGCTGCTCTGTCTGTCATTTAATGTTAATTAAACAATAAGAGAAAAAAAAAAGAATCATTCAATGCTCTTCGCTGAAAAACTTTAGTAACTTTAATAATAATCAATGTATATTTAATTCTTATGGTGAAAATTATGTAGCTTTTTAATTTTTACTTTTATTATTTATTATTTACTTTATTATTACATATGTTTTTTTGTTTGTTTTTCTGTTGTATTTGTTCTATTCTTGGTTATTTTCGTATTACTGTTTCAGCTTACTATTATTTGTTTACAGTGAAACTGTTGTGAGAGAACAGACTAAATGGGGTTGAAGGGTCATTTTAGGTTTTTACTGAATGCACTGACACTCTTGATCATGATTTTCTCTCCAGACATCTGACCAGTGCTGGTTCTCATGGGGGCCCCTAAGCAAAACTTTGTCAGGGGCCTCCATGAGAACCAGCACTGGTCAGATGTCTGCAGAGAAAATCATGATCAAGAGTGTACAGTAAATAAACACACATTAACTGCAGGTTAGACTGTGTTTTCACGTTTGAGAATGATGTAATTATGTGGAAGGTTGTGACATACACAACTTAAATCTGTCTGATCATTTCCCTGTGAGCCTGGACATGAACACAACTAATGACAGAAGCTTGGTTTCAGCATGTCACAACTTTACATAACTGGCTAAACATGAGAATGTCACTCAGACCAGAGTGTTTAATATATAGTTTTACAAATAAGCTTTTAGTTTGCCATTATGTCAGACCACCAAATTCCAACAGTAGTTGTCAGCTGTCAAAGGCATTTTAGAAGATAATTCATGTATGTATGGCCTATTTTAAAACTATCCATTCACATAATCATTGAAAAGTGTCTGCTAATGAATGAATCAAAATGTTTTCAAATCCTTCTCTGCTCTTAAGGTCGGTTTCACTTGATAAACAATAAAATCATTTGTAGTAATAAATTTATATTCTACACTGCTAAATAGTACTAAATATTACTAGTCTAATATAGCCGCTTTTCACAGTGTTGCTGCTGCATGATGTTCCTGATGCAGCATTGCAAAAGCTCTTTGCACCTTTTTGCTTTAGTGCTTCACCTGCCTTTATTTCTCCTTCTGGAATTCCTACAGCCCCAAATGCATTTATGCCACAATTAAAAATGTATATGTCTTTGCATTATATGTAATGCATATTTATAAACAATTCTAAATGGGGGAAAAATAATCGTTAAACAAAATAGGAAAAGGCACTGAACTGTATAGATAAATCAATGATTACAGTGTAAAAACAGCTACATGCCAGACGCGACGCGAAACGGGACGCTGCAGACGAAGCTGCTGCAGTGCACGCGTGACGCGTCTGTCAGGGTGGCGGGTGGAGTCGTGACGCAAACAAGCAGTCGACCTATCAAAGCATTTGTTTATGCGTGCGGCGGGTTTATTCGACGTCGCGCGTTTGCAGCTGCGTTGTTGCGTCGCGTCGTATGCGGTGTATTTGGGGTGTTACTGCGCCACCACTTATAAGTGCATTCTGATGTATGGCAAGTGGATTAAATATTCTCTACTGCACCTCTAACTGCTTTCAGAACTGTTATGAAAACGAAATGTAACCTATAGCCACATTTAAGCTTTAGTGGCACAAAGCCACCGCAGAGACGCAGAGTCAGTATTTCACATAAGCATGGCTGAGCGCGGGACGTGCGCGCCTCTCATATATCACAGCGCGTCATTGCATGGAGAAAAGGGGGAATATTTGACTCAGGTTAGTGAGGCTAAATGAGAAGACGATGGACAGCCGGACCGAGAATCCCACCAAGGCAGCAGGTTATCTGAAGGAGCTGAATAAGATCATAGAGACCCAACAGACACTGCTGGAGAGGCAGAAGAGGCGCATCTTTGAGCTGGAGCAGCATGTGTCCGACCTGTGCGCCGAAAACAGCCGTCTGAGACACGAGTACCAGCGGCATCTGCTCACCTGCAGACTGCGCTCCATCCAAGAAAACAGCCCGCAACAACAGTAAGACTCCTCTAATGTACTTCCTTCAAAAACGTGCTTGTTAATCAGATATTAGAAGGTGAACGCGAAGACATAAGTCGCTTATTTAAACAACGCATTTTATTCATTATTATACCTATATGTTTTTTTTCGAGTTGGTCTTATTTTGGAACGTGTTTGCTTTGATATCGAAAGTGTTCGGTATAGAATACTATTAAAGTAACTGATAAGATTGTGGGGAATTTTTTGGCAGCAGTTCAGCTATAGTCTTACAGCCTGACCAAAGCCAATCTACAGATCTGACCAACCAGCTTAGACTGGTTTAAGATTTAGATACTGTCAAGCTAAACTAACTAACTTCTGAAACTATTTTCTATATTGAAACTAGCATTCTGAATTGGTGTGTGTGGATGATTCTCTGACTGAAGAGATCCCATTAACAGACTGAAAAGGAAGCAATGTTGCAGGTTTTGGTTAAATATACTGAAAACAGCAATCAAGATAAAGAAAAATAAGCTCAAAGTGATACAGTTTCTTAGGGTTAGAGGTTAGTAAGGTCTAGGAAGCCCCTGCTACCTCTGTGTTTCACATTTCTGCTGCAACTTCTAAAACATGTCAGGTGAGATGAGTAGATTTACACGCTCCAGATCACAACATCACACATACCTGCCCTTCAGGTTAATTTTCTTTCTCTTGCCCAGTCTGTAGTTATTTCATGCATGAATAAAACTACTATACTTGATGTTGACAAGAAAGGCAGAATCACTTACCTGACTCCTGGAATGAGAGAGGAACAGATAGGAGACTAATATTTCATCTCATATGGTATTCATGTGCCCTTAAAGGACATTCCTCTCTGTAACTGGATCTTTGATTTTCTGACATCTGCAGAGTAGAATCATATCATATCATATCATATATCATAGCCATTAGACCAACATATTCTCTATCATGAGTCTGAGCACTGAGGTCCCACAAAGCTCTGTACTGTTGTCCTTTTTTACATATGGATGTATTGTCAAACATAACTCAGCTGAGAAATTTGTGTCATTGTTTTGAGTCAAATCTTTTCAATAAATCATTTAAACCAGTTCACAAAATCAGGCTGAATTAGCCCAAACAGTTCTTGAGTCAAAACACTCATTAAACTAAAAAAAAAACACACAGTTTTTGGACATGTAAAATTTGTAATTAGCCAAAAACTGATGATTGAGCTGATAATGAGAGAATATGGAGTGTACCTGTCTGGACCTGTCTGCTGCATTGGGGAAAAAGTACCATTTTATCAACACACATACAGAAGAGAGTTTGTTTTAGTAATTTCATTAGTGGGCAGACCAGGGGCAATTGTAGCATTTTTTACATTTTCCTTCAAAACTACTCCAGTCACCTTTTAATACCAGTTAATACAAGAAACAACTATAGGTGCACTAATTAATAATACAACTGATATATTTTCACTAATAAGGACAAGACTATAATATTAAATTAAATGCAAGAAGTCAGAGTGTTACAATTGCCCCCTTGGTTGGGGTGACTGTAACAGTGTTTGGGGGCAATCATAAATATAAAAATAAGTCATATTAACACACTGTATCTCAAGTAAAAGCCTACCTGTGAGTCTGTAACTCACAATTCTAAGAAAAAAGTCAGAATTGCAAATGTATATCTCGCAATTTTGACTTTATTTCTCACAATTGTGAGTTTATATCCTGCAATTCTGACATATTTAGCAATTCTGACTTTATAACTTGCAATTGTGCGTTTATATCTCACAGTTCTGAGAAAAAAAGTCAGAATTGCGAGTTTATGTGACACAATTCTGAGAAAAAAAGTCTGACTTGCGAGATGTGAACTCAAAATTGCAAGAAAAAAGTCAGAAGTGTGAGATAAAAAAATCGCAATTACACTTTTTATTTTTTATTCAGTGGCGGAAATGGGCTTCCATAATCAGCTCATGAGTCAAGAACAATCTTTAACCAAAGATCATGTGGAGATTTAAAGGCAACACATTGTTTAATGTGTAAAACTCATAATTTTTTATGTTTTGTAGTTGTACATTTCAATATGTTCATTTTCCAACAGAAAAGTATTTCAATGTAGACAAACAAGGTGCTTACACTGGCCCGTGTGAATTAGGGTCAGTTCTAGCACAATGTTACAAATGTCCCCAGTGTCGCAGGCATGATAAAATCTTGAATGCTAGCCACACCTATAGTACCATAGGTTGTTGAGGTGAAATGATTATGCTCCTTTTTTCACAGGCAGACGGAGAATCATACTGAGCATGTGCAGATCAAGTGCCATCACTCTTGCTTGATTCTGATTGGAGGAATTGAGTGTGTTACAACTGCCCCCGGTCTCTCCTAATTAGTAATTTCACCTAGTAATGTAAATGTATTTTAGTATTATTTGTTGAAAATGCAAATGATATTTATAGTAGGTTCTGAATGAATATGACTGACTGACATATGAAATTCTAATAATCTCCCTTAATAAAAAAACCTTTATAGAAAGATCTTGATAAATAGCAATCAGTGTGTGCTTTGCAGAGCATGTAATATACATCAGGGTGTCTGGAGCATGTGATGGTGTAAAAGAACCGTTGAATAATATGCTTTATTAGGTTGTCCATTTAAATATGCTTTCTATTAATGCTTTCTGTTAATGGGAAGCCTGGATAATTTTTGTGAATCAATGAACTGTTTCAATAAATAGTTCATTGATTCACAAAAATGAGCCAGGCTTCCCATTAATAGAAAGCATTGGGTCACTGATTATTGAATGAGGTGTGCCTCTTTAAATCACATTTAGGTGCATGTCTTTTACTAATGGATAAAGGTGTGTTTATGCTTACTAATGCAAAAATTACTGATACTTACACAGCAGTATTGGCAGAGGAATGTTTCTGCCATGTGCTGCAATGATTGAAATGTCATGATCATACACAGACCGAACTCAAGACGAAAGCTGCCTCAAGCCTTCATTCAGATGCTGAATCAGAGGAGCTGTGAGGACAGGAGGACATTACAGGAAGCTGCAGGACCAAATTAGTCCAGATAATTCATGCTGTGTAGTTTTGTCCAGCCAGTTGTGTGTGGAATGATCTTTCGAGTAAAAACTGACAATGAATCTGTGTAGGAACCCTGGAGAAAAATATGCAAAATATTTGGCTTTTAAATTTAAAAGCAATTAAGATGTGTTTTAATGAAAACTAGACTGTTTGCATATTCATGAAAAAAAAAATATAGTTCTTATAAAAAGTCATGTTCTGTTCCAAAACCTAGAGAGCTATTAAGCCAAGAATGACTTTTAACAAAAGCCAAGACTTTAACAAAAACTATAACTGTAACTATATCAGCATCCAGACTAAAGGACAAAATGTTATGTTTATTCTGTGAACATAATCGTTCATAAGCTGGAAGAAAAGTTATTATTATATTTGTGGTGTGGACTTTTTACAGCTAGAACGATTTTTACATTTTATGGTTGTTGTTATAGTCATCATTCTTGGTTAAGGCAGCAACTTAACCATCATAGCAGCTTATAAATGGCTCCATAAGTAAAGGAATTTATTCATCAAAATGATAAAAGATCAAGCAGAATTATTTGTGTAAAACCTAATTGATATTTATGAACTAATGCTCAGTCAATTGTGATGTCACACACTCCGCCATTAACACAGCATATAGAAATCAGTAAGCACCCCATTTAAAGCAGATAAAATATTTAGAAAGTTCATCAGTGTTTTCTATCAAATACCTGTGGCAGTAATTCTGAGACATTTTCATAAATGGGCTGCCCTTGAAGGAACACTCCACTTTTTTGAAAATAGGCTCATTTTCCAACTCCCCCAGAGTTAAACAGTTGAGTTTTACCATTTTCGAATCCATTCAGCCGATCTCTGGGTCTGGCGGTAGCACTTTTAGCATAGCTTAGCATAGTTAATTGAATCTGATTAGACCGATAACATCTCGCTCAAAAATGACCAAAGAATTTCGAAATTTTCCTATTTAAAACTTGACTCTTCTGTAGTTACATCGTGTACAAAGACGGACAAACAATGAAAAGTTGCGATTTTGTAGACCGATATGGCTGGGAACTATACTCTCATTTCAGCGTAATAATCAAGGAACTTTGCTGCCGTACCATGGGTGCAGCAGGCGCATTGATATTACGCAGCTATCAACTCTGCTGGCTGCAACCAAGTATGTATAACTGCAGACCGGAGATCTCAAAAATGGGGCGGGGTCTCGTCACGCAAAGACTTTCCCCATTGGCTCTGGCTTCAGCCTATTGTTATTGACTTACATTTCAAAATTAAACTTTATAAATTAAACATTGCTTGAGTTGTATTTGTACTGTTTGTATTGTATTTGAGTTGATCTCAAATAAAATAAACTATGCTATATAAATAAATATGCTTAGTGAGAGCAGAGCCCCAAAAGCTTGTGGCCAGTGGTTAATGATATAAACGGGAATCACCCACAAGCTGTCCCGCGAGCCGTCCCAGTGAAGTGCAGAGGAAAGGTTTTACTCTATCGCTTTGTTTTAAGCAACGGGGGCATCCCGGGGCTTGAAATTCACAGGGTAGGAGGGGGTAGTGATGCTGGATGTAACTAAAAAAGCTCCAATTTTCCAGTGAGGTCCGGTTGAGGAGTTGACGGCCCGACAATCTCATATCGCATGATCTTATTAACTGTTTATCTGCCACGCTATTCAGCGCCAATCCCGCCGTGCAGTCAATTTCACTGGGAAAGGTTAGGGTAAGGTGTGGGGTAGGTTCAGGGGTTAGCATTTGTGTAGCATAGTGTAGGAAATCAACACTGTGATTGACACAACCAATAAAATCTTTAAAATCATCTGTGGGGCGGAGCTTGTGCTGAAGTGGATTGGGGGGAAAAATTGCGCATACGTGTCATGTGCCTGTCTGTCAAAGGGAGGAAGCCACGCACCATTTCGGAGTGCCCACCCCGTTTTGGAGTTCCCGCCCCCATTTGGAGATCTCCAGGCTGCAGTTATACCCCTCTCACTGCAACTCTGCATCTACACAAAGTTAGTGCCCGTCACTTTCAGGTGCTGCGTAATATCATTGCGTCTGCTGCACCCATGGTACGGCAGCAAAGTTTCTTGATTATTACGCCGGAATGAGAGTATAGTTCATAGCCATATCAGCCGAGAAAATCGCAACTTTTCATTTTCTGTCTTAGTACACAATGTAACTACAGAAGAGTCAAGTTTTAAATAGGAGAAATATCATCATTATATATGATCATTTTTGAGCGAGATGCTATCGGTCTAATCAGATTCAATTAACTATGCTAAGCTATGCTAAAAGTGCTACCGCCAGACCCGGAGATCGGCTGAATGGATTTGAAAATGGTAAAACTCAACTGTTTAACTCCAGGGGAGTTGCACAATGAGCCTAATATCAAAAAAGTGGAGTGTTCCTTTAATAATATACTGTAGATTACAAATGCATGTTCAAAACAAATGAATGCATTGCTTTTTCAAGTATATGACCCATACACTATAAATGCACTCTTCTGAATCCATGGCTTTGTGTAAGGAACAAACTGACATTTAAGGGGTTATCCACTGAAAATCTCCCTCTCTACCACAGCTCATGATTCTCATTACCATACAATTTTAGCCATACGATTAGCTCTTTTTAATTGCTGTAATTTTAAACCATTTATATTAAGCCAGACTGTGGGATCTTCATTGTTCTTTATTCTCATCAGGTGTATAAATCAGGAGTCATAAGTCAGCAGTAAATCTTAGCAGTGGCCGATGTGTTTAATGCATCTTTTCTCATGGAGTTGTGTGACGTCTATTACAGTGGCGTCTCCAAACAGTGCAGTGGGCAGCTGAGAGGAGACTCACCTCTAATGGCTGCTGTTGTCTAATGTTACAGGCTTGAGATCCATTAGATCCGCAGGCATTTGTCATCCAGCTCCAGCATAATGTTAGCATTCAGTCAAGACATGTAGCTGAATCTGAGCAGTCAGCAACCTTTAAAGATTAAAGCCAATATATCTGTACAAGTCAGTGGCACACATTTATAATTTTATCTCAGTGTTGCATATACTGCAGTTGATGTTAGTTTAATTGCAGTTTGATTAAATTAGAACACTAATATGAGCTGGGTCATGGCCACAGATGCTGATGGTATAGAGTTCTGCAGCTGTGACGTCAAAACCCAGAAGACTAATTCACCGCTGGTTTCCCTTGAGATTTTCCTGTGGGTTTTTATAATTCACGAGTAAAATGCAGCTGTGATAAACATAACTTATATGCTAAAGTGTTGACTGTTGTACAACATAAACTACACACACACCATAAACTATATGTAGCTAGCTACTAGTTATTTTTATTTTTTTAATTAATGTAACTGCTTCAAAATTCATGTTTTCAGTATGGGTGTGTATAATTCATGTTTTAGAGCAAAGTGTCCAAGTATCGTCAAGTTATGTTTACCATAGGCCTTATTTTACTCATGAAAAATCTATTTTTATTCTTTTTAACTAAAAAAAAAATTCAGGGGAATCAGTGGCGCATTAGTCTTCTGGGTTTTCACAGCACTCTATATACAAAAAATGTACTTTATTAACCCTTGTGCGACCTTATGGACATTATTGTCCTTTTCATTATTATTATTTTTTATATTTTTTATCATTTTCTCTGTGTTAATGCCAACTGCATAAATGTTGGCACAGGTGTGTATTCTTATTGGAATTTTAATATTTCACCCTCATTCCATTAATAAATCTATTTTACACTAGGTACAAAAAATAGTTCCTCTCAGGACCTTAAGGAAAAAAAGTTTCCTCACTGAAACCCATTAAAAGTGCTATTTTTAATCCCAGAGCCATTTAACTATAAAATGATGCGATATTATGCAAAAATTATGCAGCTATAATTGTGTGGGTATGTTGGTATGGATGTCAGAGTGTGGTTTGTATGTGTGTCCTAAATAAAATGTTTGTTTGTGTGTTTGTGTGTGTGCACCTGTAATGTTTGAGAGAGAGAAATTATACTGTATACGGCGAAATCTGCAAAATCTTACTAAAAGCTAATTTCTTGAGATATCAACCCTAAATTTGGAACACAACTTGTTTAGATTTATGGCTTTAATTTTCTATCAATTTCTGCATTCAAAATGTTTTATAAATTTATATTTTATATAAAAATATCATAAACTTAAACCTTTAACAATAATCTGCCAAGGGTCTTCGTTAAAATGAGACCAAACTTAAGTCTGTACTCCCAAGCCTTACATTTTTTTAACATGGACATTTTTGTCCTCTATGAACCTATGTGTAACTTTTTAAAATTGACGCACAAGGGTTAATTCTTGAAATATATGCTGGAATTTGTTACTATAATGCACTTGTATTATAGTATAGTATAGTATAGTATAGTAGCACTTGTTAAAAAGTACATGTATTTACAATAAATGTTTACAGTTTACCAAAGGTTTACTGACAGTTTTACATTTTAGTTCTATGCTGCTTAGATATGTTTTTTTATCCTGAATTTTTTTTTTGTTTGTTTGTTTTTCAGACCAGAATATGGCAGTACAAGAATCGTCAGGTAAGTTTGCTTCTGTTGTATTAGCGAATTTTAAAATATTTTTACTTGATGTCTACCATAAACCACATTCCCTGAGTGCTTGCCAGGGCACTGTTATTCGGTTGCTAAAGTGTTCTGAGTGTTTGAGTGTTCTTTTGGATGCATCACATTCGGTGACAGCAGCTGTCCTGGTCAGCATCCATGTTTTGGAGCAGTATCAGCTCGGATGTTGTGCTACAGACTGTTGTGAAGTGGCTGGTGTCTGTGTTGTGTTTCTGTCTACAGAAGACACGCCTCTCTTCCTGTGGAAATGACAGACAGTCCCAACAGCCTCAGATCAGCCGTGTGTATGAGGACCGTGCCATGCCGACAGTGGAAGTCTGCATCTTTCGGGTACAGTAAACGCTCATCCTTCTCTAGATCATATTGTTTTTGTATACATAGAGCTCATAGAGTTTTTGGCTACTTTATAATTGTTTCTTTTGTCTAATTCAATGAAGACACATCATTAGTCACTTGTCAATGACACTGAAATTAAGTCACAATTCATTGTTTGTTTTTACACCTGATAGAATATTATAGCTCGTACAACATGCTGAACTAGTATCTTTAAGTAATTAGGTACATTACTAAATGAAACACACCCAAAGAATGACTTTTATATGTATAATAGCAGATAAACAGTATTAATGCACTAAAGAAACTTAAAGTTTGAATGAGTGATCAGAATCAGATTCACTTCATGTTGTATGTGTAAAAATCAGAGTCACTATTGTAAAAATCACCAAAAAAACAGGATATGTGATAAGAAATGAGCTCAGTGATGTGATGAATGTGTCAGTGGTGTGATATCATCTTATAATGTAACATTTCATGTTCTTCATTTGGCTTTGACTGTGAGTTTGTTGCTGTAAAAGAAACCAGTGGAGCCGCTGTTAGTGTACTGTGGCTTTGTAGCATTCATGGGACATTTAAGAAAAGAAAACTAAATATTCTTTGTATTTATTGGGTTTGGCAGACTGTGCGAATAACACACTCATAGCAGAATATATGTGTGCATATAAAAGACAGTCGACAAAGGCAGACTGGGCTAGTAATTGAAGGTGCTGTAAACTTTTATTTTTTTAAAATAACACATATAATGTCCCTGCTACTTGACAGATATCATTGGTGTTGTGAGAAGTCACATCAGTCCTGGGGGTCACTGATCTTTGCTTTTTCTTAAACTTTCCCAGAAACACTTCCAACTTGTGCATTTGGGTTTGCCAACATTTAGAACTGACCAGTTATAATGTTAAATTAAATAAATGAATGCATTTAAAAAATTACTCATTAATATAGTTGCATAGTGCAGAATTTAGCTTATTCAAAGATCTGACCTGGATAGTAACCTTGAAAACTATCAAATCCGTACATAATGTCTTATTCACAAAAGCCTGCTGGAACCAATATAGAGTGTTTTCACGTTACCTCATCAATCCATAAGTCGGCCATTGTGGCAGCATTGAATATAAACAATGCCACTGAACCGAATGGAACTTGTGCATGAGCTTGGTGAAAAAAACGAAAGTAATTCAGTAATTCAATGTCAGGATAAGAAATAGAAGGAAGAACTGTAGGGTCATCAGTCCGCGACGAAGGAGGCAGATACAGATATTTACCACCTATTACAGGGCTCGACGATATGGACTGCCCTGTGGCCCGGTGCAACTCGTACATTCACCGCACTGCATTCATGTTTCAAAATGTTGTTTGTTTGGAAATACTGCTTTATTATTATATTTAGTCTGTAAAAGGCCGTTAACAGAGTCCAGAAACGCCAAAAAAAGACATACTATAGCAGGGAGATCAAATCTGACTGTTCACGATGCACGAAATATTGGAGGAAATATCGGACTTTATATGAATGTATCTCTGAGGGGAACTGTCTATTTTCAGAAAAGTTTACGTTTTCTTCTCATTTAGCATCTGTATAAAGCATTATAAAGCCGTGTTAATAAGTAGCGTAGTGTTTAGCGTTGAGCCCTTTATTAACTTCAGTTTGTCAAAATATACACCCTTTTCTGCTTACTTAGGCCTTCTGTATATGATTTAGCAGCTTCCACACATTTTCCGTGGTTTAGACAACATAAATTAGTAGAACAACATCTTCAGTGGTACATTAACCGTGCAAGCAATGCGGCTGTTTACATATGAGTATCGCCGCAATGGTCGCGCATCCGGGTAACTGACCAGAACGTGACTTCGGTGCAAACCCTCTCTACTGTATACCTGTCCACCCAACTTTTGGTTTGTGATTGGAGCTAGTGATTATCAGACAGTGAGTGAACAGGTTGGTGGTCTGTAGGTGTGTTGAGATGAGTTTATTAGTTTTAATATCTGTACATCCACACAATCCTGCAGCCTTTTAGTACAGAAATTGAAGTGGTGACTTTATATATGAGCTGCATTTACATCTGTTAAGATGTTCTGTTTGAATGTGTTGAGATGCGTTGTCTGCAGCCCTTTTATTCTTGAAGGTGACCTGGTGTTTATGAATTTTTCATGGATTTTTTTTCACTTTGTGCTTCAGCAGTTTTCACTGATTTGTGTCTGCTGGGAGGAAACAAATGCTTTGTAATTTCAATTCCAGTAATTAAGCCATCTCATGTCTTGTGAGATCACATCAGATTGCCAATTAACACACATCTAGAGCAACAGACATTCTTCTGTTAAGGTAGAGCACTAAAGCATTTGCAGAATATTGTTGATTACCACTGAATCAACAGAGGCTCAGAAAGAGGGTAGAGACTCATCATGTTTTGCAAATATATGGCTGGTTTTCAGATTTAATGAGGTCTAGAAAGAAACTACAGCCTATTTTTTTTGGTATAGACTTGTTTAGTTATAGACTAATTTATGGACTTATAGACAGCATCAGACTAGTATTAATGTATTAGTATTGTATTAGTATTCATTCAGTGAGTACTTGGAATCAATCAAGTATTTTAAATATATCACGTCACACCATAGAAATATGCTACATGACAAGTCTATGAAACTGTGAATTTAAACATGTGCATTTACACATGTGATGCAGTGAATGTGGTGATAATATAGTGTTGTTAGAGGACACGTGTTGATGTGATGTGAGGCAAAGATCAGCTTTCATGGCACTGTGGGCCAGAGAAACCTCACAGATATAAACCTGTCTAAAACAAAGCCTCATCCAGGGCACTGCTGTGTCCTTCACGCTCATGGGACGAGCTGTCAGTGTGTGTTAGCCGCTGGTGAACAGAGAGAGAGAGAGAGAGAGAGAGAAAGAGAGAGAACCAAACCAGAAACGCTGTCACCTATGAAAGCCATTTTACTGTTTCCCAAATTCAGTTTTGCAATTTCTTTCTGGATCATAATTTGATTTTGTGCCAGGACAAACTGTACAATATAGGACGTCCATGTAAATATAGGAGCACTGTTTTTGTGATGAGTAGGACATTGCATGTTAGACATCTGAAAACCATGTCTATTTGCAGTTCAGGGATTCCACCAGCAGATGCTGTCGAGGTGCATGTTCTCAGTCTGAAATTACAGTGAAACATAACATGATGTTCCTGACAATCACAGTGCAGTGACTACTAGCCTGTGTTGCACTCTGCTTGTACTGTGTCTGTTCATAAGACTTCGATCCAGAATTCATCCAGGATAATACAGGTGGATAAAATGTCTCTGACTGTGGTTCATCCGTGCTCTAAAGCTTTACAAATGGCAGCCATGTTAACAATGTAGCCTAAATGTATCTATAGTGAAATACATGTTTATTTTGCGAGAACAGCCGTCTACCATATCCCAATGCTTGTTTTATTTAAGGTTATGAAAAGATACACTTAAAATGGGTTTCTTAGTAAATACACTGCACTACATTTAAATATCAGGCTTTTAATCTTCATTTTTGTTGCCTGTGAATAGTTTTCTCCTGTCTATACAACAAACCGTTGGAATTTTGCATGCTAATGAATCTCTTTTGAAGATTATTGAATTACCCTTTGAACTATGTATATCAATGGAAGTGTTCATCAGAAGGCCATCTTTGCACACTATTGCAACATCTTTCAGTAGCACAGGCATTCATCAGATGAGACCCAGGGGAAGGTGCAGTATTTTTCTGCAGCAGTAGAGTCTTACTCTTTTCTCACAGCTGAAACAGCATTTGCTATAGTTTACCAATACATGATTAGGACTGTGCCAGTGCACAGCCGGACAGACAGACAGACAGAGGCAGATGTTGATGGAAAAAATATTAAACATGATCGAGTTACTTTGCATAGTCTCTGCATTAATTTCTAAATCTGTACTGCCATCTCGTGGCTATACTATGTTACATATTCAATTTAAGGAACCTTATTATCAAGAAACATGCTTATCTATTTTTAATATACAGTATGTGTGATATGCTTATTGGTTGATTACACGTTTCCCCTGACCTGCAGCTTTAAGATGCCGCCACACATACTGTTGTTTGGCAAATGTTCACGGAAGAAATCCTGTCATTTTGATGCAGAATAAGGTTGAAAAATGTCCCTGTGCAGATTGTGGTTTGATCACTTAAATTGAAAAGTGTTTTGTCCATGTAAACACAAGGAGAAAGTGAGACTTTTGTGTGAGCTGTGCTTCATGCATTGCTTCACTAATGATAATCGACCCTGGACCCTTTTGTGACCAAAAATGTACCAAACGTAAAGCATTCTTTAATTGTCATACACACATGACATGATAAGAAAGATGTGTGTTTCTTAAAAGATTTCTGGGAGACTGGGCTGATTTATTTCTTAAGTCAGTGGTGACATGACCAGCATCATTCAGAGGTCAGAAAGGTCAAATTCTGCAACTTCACACACTATTTTAACCTCTGTCGCATCGTAGCCCTGTATATATTACAGTTAAATCTGTCTTGTGTTTTAGTCTGTGGATAAAATGGAAGCAGCTCATTGCAGTGCAGACACCCTCTCAGGTCCACTTTTAGCACAGCTACATGGCAAAAATAGTCTGCGAGGTGTCAGAAGCAGGATTTCCCAACCATGCACCATCACTGCAACTACATAGCAGATGCCTTTTTATGGGACACAATTTATTGTCTCATTCCATTTTAGAGCTTAATGGGGTCATTGGATGCAAAACATGTTGTTTGAACATACAGGTGCTGGTCATATAATTAGAATATCTTCAAAAAGTTGATTTATTTCACTAATTCCATTCAAGAAGTGAAACTTGTACAATGTATACATTCATTACACACAGACTGATATATTTCAAGTGTTTATTTCTTTTAATTTTGATGATTATAACTGACAACTAATGAAAACCCCAAATTCAGTATCTCAGAAAATTAGAATATTGTGAAAAGGTTCAGTATCAGCTAATTAAAACACCTGCAAAGGCCTTTAAATGGTCTCTCAGTCTAGTTCTGTAGGCTACACAATCATGGGGAAGACTGCTGATTTGACAGTTGTCCAAAAGACAACCATTGACACCTTGCACAAGGAGGGCAAGACACAAAAGGTCATTGCAAAAGAGGCTGGCTGTTCACAGAGCTCTGTGTCCAAGCACATTAATAGAGAGGCGAAGGGAAGGAAAAGATGTGGTAGAAAAAAGTGCACAAGCAATAAGGATAACCGCACCCTGGAGAGAATTGTGAAACAAAACCCATTCAAAAATGTGGGGGAGATTCACAAAGAGTGGACTGCAGCTGGAGTCAGTGCTTCAAGAACCACTACGCACAGACGTATGCAAGACATGGGTTTCAGCTGTCGCATTCCTTGTGTCAAGCCACTCTTGAACAACAGACAGCGTCAGAAGCGTCTCGCCTGGGCTAAAGACAAAAAGGACTGGACTGCTGCTGAGTGGTCCAAAGTTATGTTCTCTGATGAAAGTAAATTTTGCATTTCCTTTGGAAATCAGGGTCCCAGAGTCTGGAAGAAGAGAGGAGAGGCACAGAATCCACGTTGCTTGAGGTCCAGTGTAAAGTTTACACAGTCAGTGATGGTTTGGGGTGCCATGTCATCTGCTGGTGTTGGTCCACTGTGTTTTCTGAGGTCCAAGGTCAACGCAGCTGTATACCAGGACGTTTTGAGCACTTCATGCTTCCTGCTGCTGACCAACTTTATGGAGATGCAGATTTCATTTTCCAACAGGACTTGGCACCTGCACACAGTGCCAAAGCTACCAGTGCCTGGTTTAAGGACCATGGTATCCCTGTTCTTAATTGGCCAGCAAACTCGCCTGACCTTAACCCCATAGAAAATCTATGGGGTATTGTGAAGAGAAAGATGCGATATGCCAGACCCAACAATGCAGAAGAGCTGAAGGCCACTATCAGAGCAACCTGGGCTCTCATAACACCTGAGCAGTGCCACAGACTGATCGACTCCATGCCACGCCGCATTGTTGCAGTAATTCAGGCAAAAGGAGCCCGATGTTGAATGCAGACTTTCTGTTCAATCAAATGCTCACACAATAAAAAGACACCGAAGCTGTGCATGAAATCAGTCAATTGGTCAAACATTTTCTGTCTGGTAAATGGTGCACAGTGCACAGTGCATCAGCTTGATAGGAGACAGATCCATGAACTGACCTAACGAGCTGATGATTTCAATCGGGTGTGTTAAATAAGTGAGACATGCAAAATGTGCAGAGCAGGGGGCCCCCAGGACTGGATTTACGAATGATTCAGAGAGTGTAAACATGCTTTCC
Source organism: Labeo catla (assembly GCA_012976165.1). NCBI lineage: Eukaryota > Metazoa > Chordata > Actinopteri > Cypriniformes > Cyprinidae > Labeo > Labeo catla. The sequence goes on from VONZ01000310.1 coordinate 197,604, forward strand.
GTTGAGAAGAATGAAGCCTGGTTTGCGTCAGTGTCACATGAACCACCACAGTGCCCTGGTTCAAAGACACTATAGTATAAAGCAGGTCATATGCGTGAGTCGACGCAGACCACAAAACATATTCAACCCATATGAATTCTACACAGAATGTTGTATTTTAAAACACTATGCAGGAGATCAAACATTGCAAATGATTAGAAGAGTTATTACTATCCATGCCATACATCAACAGAAATTACACGCTTTTCAAACTACACATCTTCAGCATTACTTACAATGATCACTGCTCTTTGTCTGTGGTTACAGATCCATATTAAGTCTAATGGCCAGTTCACGCTGCACTGACAGACGCAGAGAAACACTGACAGCTGACTGATTACAGTACGTCACTGCACAGACATTACAGCACCTGAAAAACACAGATTCAAGTTTCAAATGCAAAAAATATCACGCTCACTGGAGTAACACAATGATCCGACAAAACTCAACAAATGTGTTTGTTGTGGTTAGTCTGCAGCTGTCGGTACAGTGTGAATTGGCCTTAATACAACTGTGGCCGTCACACCCTGTCAAACGCAGCTTTGCTTGGCTGTGACCTGAATGAAACAATATTGGATATTTTTATAAAAAGAGGACACTCGATATCGTCTCATCCTGAGTAAACTAAATAATGCTGTGTGTTTCAAGGCACTTCAGCTGGAATTTTACTATTATATATGTTAGGTAAAGTATTATCTAATAGAAATGCAGCTAGTTTCTCTGGTATTTATCTCTGATATATAGATATAGATATATAGATATATTAGGGCTTAAAAAGACTTTGAGTTTGTCTAATATATGTGTGTGTACTGTGTGTAATTATTATGTATATATTAATACAAACACATTCATGTATATATTTAATAGATATTTTATTAGATATTTACAAGTATATGTATTTATTATAATTTTTATCAAATTTATATTATATATAAATAAAATATTTTGTACATAAACAACATATTTATTTACATACTAATTACACACAGTACAAACACATTTATTAGGCAAACTCAAACTTTTATTTTGTATGCAATTAATCACAATTAATAGTTTGACAGCCCTAATACACACACACATATATGTATGTATGTATGTATGTATATACATATATATGAGCCATTCTACAGAACTGGTGCAAACTGCTGTGCCACAACCACATTTAAGTATTCAAATCCTAGATGTTTACTAAAATCTTTTTATTATTTATTGAAACTCAATAATATTTAAAATATCTGTAAGCTTAATATGTACAAAATCATCATTTATTGGATAATTTCAGTTGGGAGTTGACTGTCCCAAACCATAACCCCAACCCTTAAACTTCAACTTATGATAAAAATTCCAGAAATGATGCAGAATATATATATATATATATGCATTTTATTCTTTTTATCCTGCATTCCATGTTACTACCAAAACAATGTGTAAAACATTGTGTAAAGTACATTGGCAGACATTTATGACATTTATGATCAGGAGATATTTATGTGTCACTGTCTCTCATAGCTACATAGTGAGTAGTTAGGACCAATCATTTTGAGGTAAATGTGTTCTAAAGTATAAAAATCTGTGTGTAACTTTCAAGAACGTCACTACCGAACACCTTTTTTCTTTAATTAAGCACACTTTTTTGAAGTTATTCCATAACATTTAGTTTTATATGTATACCACTGTTCAGAAGTGTGTTAGCTAACCATGTGCTGATTAACATCTTTGATCTAGGCTCAAAAGTATCTAAAAATGTCACTATTGAAACAGTCACAACTAAAACATGTCAATATTGTTTCTTTAGTGACAAAAGGGAACACATAATCCTTTTTTGGGGGGGAAATAAACAAAATTTTAGTACAGTTATGCAAATCGAAACATGGGATGTTTTGTTCAAAATAAAGTATACTGAATTATCAAGATGTTATGATAGTGTTTGGTTCAATGTATTCAAACTAATGAATCTTTAAGTTTGAAATCAGTATCAACTTTTTGCCTTTTACAAAGAAAAACTGGATTCAAATTATAACAAATCTCATAAATTACACTTGAAATATTGTTAAAAATGTAATTGTTATTGATTTACCTTTAAAATGTTTTAATAAAATAGCAAAAAATATATTTACAAGGTAGATGTAAGCAAAATTTTAGGTTAATATAACCCTTTCTGTTAAATTGTCTGTTTCGGTAGTGACAAATATTCCAAAACATTCTGAAAATACAAAATGAGAATTACCTGCACAATTACTAGAAATGTGTACCTTGGATATCCTAACCTTAACAATTTGTATACATACAAAATTTGTGGAACAAGACTCTGACTTTGCACCAATTCTGTTGGATGGCCCATATATATGTGACCCTGGACCACAAAACCAGTCTTAAGTCACTGCAGTATATTTGTAGCAATAGCCAAAAATACATTGTATGGGTCAGATAGATTGATTTTTCTTTTATGGCAAAAATCATGAAATAAAGATCATGTTCCATGAAGATATTTTGTAAAATTCCAACTGCAAATATATCAAAACTTAATTTTTGATTAGTAATATACATTGTTAAGACTTTATTTGGACAACTTTAAAGGTGATTTTCTCAATATTCTGATTTTTTTGCACCCTCAGATTCCAGATATTCAGATATTGTATCTCGACCAAACATTGTCCTGTCCTAACAAATTATACATCAATGGAAATCTTATTTATTCAGCTTTCAGATGATCTAAAAAATCTCCGTTTCGAGAAATTTACACTTATGACTGGTTTTATGATCCAGGGTCACACACACACATACACTGTTTGTAAAGAATTCCCTTCTGCTCACCAAGCCTGCTTTTATTTGATCTAAAATACAGCAAAAGCAATAACACTGAAATATTTTTTACTATATAAAATAATTATTTGCATATATTTTAAAATGTATTTATTCCTGTGATCAAAGCTGAATTTTCAGCATCATTGCTCCAGTTTTCAGTGCTACATGATCCAGTAGAAATCACTGTAATATGCTCATTTGCTGTTCAATTTTTTATATATATTATTATTATTATCAATATTTAAAACAGTTGAGTATTTTTCTTTTCAGGATTCTTTTCTGAAATAAAGTAGAAATTAATACTTTTATGTAGCAAGGATACTTTAAATTGATTTTAAAATTTTGAAATTTTCATGTGATGGCGTAACATATAACAGTAGTAGCATCAAAACTTGTTTGATGTTTAATGTAATAGGTGGTGGGCAATAAATTTTTTTAGTGGGCAGGTTTCATGAAACCCCTATTTTACCCTAACATAAAAATAAAGTCATGATATAAATGAACATTTTTTAAATTGACTGTTTTAGTACTATTCATATTTTAAATATATAGTGTCATTATATTCATGGCAGTGACACAACACCTTTTTACATGAAATTCACATTCACAAATGATTAATTTACCGTCCATGCCGTTTCACAGAAAATTCTCTCTCTTCCTTCCTTGACCTCTGGACGTGATGTTGATGTATTATTACGTGTGTAACGGGCTCTGCATTCAGGATCTCTCTCCTCCTGTTTCTATGGAGACCACAGAGCCAATCAGCTGCCTTGGCTGTGGACTGTACTAAAGGCTGCAGATGGAGGAGGCAGAGCATGTCTTACACATTAAGGAATCTCACACACACACACACACACACACACACGTTACCTCAGCAGCATCTTTGAATTCCTGTCCTTGTCAGTGCGCGCTCCCCCGCAGCATGTAACAGTCCACATCTTGCTGATGTAAGTGCGTGATGCGCGTGTGACATCACGGGCCAGGACGCAGCGCTGTAGTGTTGTGAGCAGTCTGAATGAGCGAGCGTACGGCACACGAGCACACGCAGACCCGCGGCCATGGCACACAGACTCAGCATGATGTGAGTATCAGATGCAGTCTGCATGCATGACAGTGCTCTCAAGATGTTTTACCGCGGTGCTGAGTCATGTGTTTTACATGGAGGCTGTTGGATGGGCTTGCGATTGTGTGTTTACTCCACAGGGAGCTTGTGTTGATAGGACTGAGGGAGCGTTCTTCAGGACACGCAAATAATGTGATCAGGATGTGCTGGTGCAGTAAATGACAGTGATAGCACTTGTGTTTGCTCTGCTGAGCTGAGGTGTTTTCGTGCATCGTATAAACACGAGGAGCTGTGACCCTGTGTGTGTGTGTGTGTGTGCTTGGCTGTAGCTGATGTGCATTATGACGCAATTTCACAGTCACATGCTTGGAGCACATTGTGCTGCTATGAACTGTGATCTGTGATGCATTTATTCTTCGTGTGCAGTGTTCAGTCTGGTTATCTGTGCCACGATTAACTTCAAAAATCTTTTTGAAGCTTTAGATTGTTATTTTTGCTATTTATTTGTATATTCTTGCTGTCACAAAGTATACAATAAGCATCTGAAAACAGCATCAGAGATATGTGAGTGTTTTTTGGAGATTCAGTCCTTTCAAGGTGACTGAGGTTAAACTGAAGGGCACTTTAGCACTAGTTCATGGGCTTAATGCTATTTGGGCACTTTGTAGGACGTTCCAATGGTGAATTCAAAGTGATTCAGTAAGGAATACTAGTGTCCTGCTTGTACTGCACAGTGCATACCTTTAACTACTATTTTTATTTATTTTTCAAAAAGCATGCAAAACAGTGTGAAGTGTGCATTTATTGTAGTGTGCTACATTGTTGTCACATGACCTCATCACATTGCATTTGTATGTCAGTTATCATTATAATCAGAAATAGATTTATTTTCTTATTTTGTGTTGTATGACAGATATTGCTGCTATAAAGCTGTTGTATATCTTGTATTTAGGGTTGCACAGTTTCAGAAAAACAAACAAACAAACAATTGTTCATATGGCTGCACAATTTGGCCAAACTGTTGAAATGTATAAAATAAAATAAATAAAATAAAATAAAATAAAATAATTGGGACAAAACATTGCTTTTTATTTTCACTTATTTATTTATTTTTTTTTTTTTTTACAATAAGCAATAGACTTTATTCATAATGTAATGTATAATGTATAGTCAGGAACATTATTTGGAAATTAATATCAAGTGGCCAAGATGATTCATTAATATTTTTTAGCCATTTTTCGTGGATGTAAAAAAAACATCTCTTATAAGAGTTGTGTGTGATTGCTCATGAGAAGCAGTTATGTTTGAGAAACATTTACATGCATTAATGACCTTTAAGCTCTATTTGTGAACTATTCCTGTTACATTCATCTAACCTTTTGTCTCAAGTGCATGAAAATCTGTGACTGAAGCAGTGACGTTGTGTATTTGACAGCAGTCTGGTGCAGAGTTACATAAAGACCTGGGTACTCATGGAGAAATGAACTCACATCTTCACCTGTCATTTATTCATCAATATCAGACACAAACACAGCCATTTCCACAGCAAACTCTTTATAAGGCTAGTGTTTCACAGGATGCGAGCCATTGTAATGTTATCTGGAGATGAGAATAGGCTAACAAGCATTTGAATTCTCCTTACAATGGAAAGGAAACAGTAGAAAATACTAATGTAAGTAAGTGTTTGTAGTGTTGAGTAGATGACGTCTTTGTTTCTCCTTGTGTCGTAGGTATGTAAATGCTTTGCACCAGTACTGCTGTCCCGCGCCGTTGCGCTCTAAGCAGCTAGCTGTACCTGCTCCTCTCTCTGAGTGCAGGTAAGAGGCACTCGAGTCCAAAAACTCACTCTCTAGACTGACAGATTGAACTGCTTTCGACGCTGAACTTAATTAGAAGTGACGTAATGTTCAAACTGTGCAAACTTTTAGCAGCTCAGCTGTTTGTTTTGTCTGTTATAGTGTATCAGTTAAATGCATTATATCAGCTTGTTTCTTATTTTAGTCTGTGTGTCATTTTAAAGGTTTTTTGTATACTATAAGTTGCCAATAATAATGTTGGCTAGCTTTATCACAAAAAACATATTATGGAACAGTAGTAATTTGAATATTATTTCTGGTTCACAGTTACCATACCTGCATTTATTTACCATTTAATGTTATAAAACAAGTGTAACTGTTGTTTAACGAACTTGAAATCTTTGCATTAGGGGTATTTAAAGATATTTGTGAATATGACATTCTGAAATGTGATGTGACCTCTTGTATTTTTATTTACAATTGTATATTGTAATTCCAGTTCATGAGAATAACTTTTGTTTGTTTCCATACTATATCAAGCTGTTCGGAAATGTCATGTTATTTGATTGAAATTGCTTCAATTTAAACGAAAAGATGAGTAGATGAAATTACAATCCAAATGATTTAAAGGAGATTTATTATGCCCCTTTTTACAATATGTAATAAAAAATGTGTCTGTACAGTTTCAGCTCAAAATACCGTACAGATCATTTTAAAATGCCTATTTTGAGTGGAAGCAAAAACACGCTGTTTTCATGCGTGGCTCTTTAAATGCAAATGAGCTACTGTTCCCCGCCAGAATAGAGACAGAACGCATTTAGGCCACGCCCACACTATCCAATGCTCTCCTTTGACTTTGTATTGTGGAAGCTGCCTCCTTGTCATTTCTGACATATAACAAAAAACAGAACAATGTCTAAAAGCTGCTATGCAACAATGTGTACAGTAAACAAGCTAAAAACCCCGAACTATGTTTTTATAAGCTGTCGACCCAGCAAAAGGAAGGTAAGAAAAACGGAGCACTGACATAGACCAATAAAATTTAGTTTCTCAATATATCTCCTCCTCTAAGGTTTACTTAGGGTGGTGAAATAGTCCTTTGACATGGGTTCCAGTCGCGATTAAGTTTCCTTCCAATGGGCGTAGTTCTCAGCGTAATTTGTCACGTTGTGTTTTATTTTTTTGCCCTGAAATGCTCGTTTTTTTATAAAAACATAGTTACGTGGTTTTTAGCTTGTTTGCTGTACACATTGTCGCATAGCAGCTTTCAGACATTAGAGCGTTGGATTGTTTTCCCCCCGGTGGGTGTGGTTTTCAGATTATGACGCGTGTCGCTCTGTCTCTAGAGGTTATGCATTGATGTCACTTTCCCGCCGGAACACGCCCCCTCAGCCGGACTGATCGAGTGGCAAAATTTATATAGGGAAGCTGCGAAAATGCGAGTAAAACAAACGATAATCAGTTTAAACTAAATGTTGCTGGAATTGATATAGTGTTCGTTACAACTTACCAAATATCCAGTGGTCCATGGATATTGATATGCGGCCTGGAATCATGTTTCCTGTCTGATTTTGACGCCTGGGAAATAAATAAAGCTAATTTGCCAGTGAACACATTTTGTAAATACAAAATAGGTTGTTCTGAATCCGGATGATCACTTATATCAATTTTATATCAAAACAAATATTTAAATATTTAATTGATTAGTTGTCAATATGATATATTAAATAATACAATACATAGGGTGTGATTTTACAGCAGATTCAACATCAAATCCATATTTCGCTTTCTGGAGTTCATTTGTTTCTGTGAATTGCGGGGATCCATTTGCTTCTCTTTTTTGAAGTGTTCAGCAGTCTGTAAAACTATACCTCAGATTTCTTGTCAAATCTCTTTTTACAGTCAGTCGCAGTCAGTATTTGGTTTTCTGAGCACACACATCTGAAGCACACACACAGAAAGTGGCTGTCACGCGGCATGTGAGCATTAAAATAAGTTCTCTTTAATGTCTTATTGCGCTTAAACTTTCAAATACACAAATTTTTGTTAAAAACATACGATTTACAAAAACAGTTAGGTCTGTGAAGGTAAACAGCTGGGGAAAAAATGGCATGTTTATATTAGATCTGTGTGGCAGCAGTGTAATATACAGTAAATAAATCAATAAATCCACTGCTCTCTTGTCTCCTCTGTGGCTGGGACCCTAAATAGTGCTCTGTGCTTGTCTGTGCAGCCAATGACAGAAAAGATAGCATACTTTGTTTGAACATGCCATGGCATTAGAGCTGCTACACCATTGTTGCTTGCAAAAACTAAATGGCTGTGCTGTGGGTGGAAACGTGCAGATTAAGGGATGGTAAACTATTACGGTAAACTATTACGCTGCTGCCACACAGATCTAATATAAACATACAATTTCTTCACCAGCTGTTTACTTTCACAGACCTAACTGATTTTTTTTTAAACTCCTCTGTTGTTAACATAAATTTGTGTATATTTGACAGTTTAAGCGCAATAAGACTTTAAATTAAAGAGAACTTATTTTAAAGGGGTCATCGGATGCCCATTTTCCACAAGTTGATATGATTCTTTAGGGTCTTAATGAAAAGTCTATTATATACTTTGGTTAAAAATTTTCAATGGTAGTGTAAAACAACACCCTTTTTACCTTGTCAAAATGAGCTCTGCAAAAATCATCCCATTCTGATGGATTGTTCCTTTAAATGCAAATGGGTGAGCTGTGCTCTTTAGCCGCATTTAGTGCGTTTAGCCACGAAACTTGCTAACTAGCACGTTATTAGGAAAGGTGATTGCAGAGATTCATAAAAAAACCCTTATACTCACTTCTGCTGTAAGTGAAGCTGGATCATGAATGATTCGTGCCAACATAGACGCATTTATGTAGATTGGGAGCCGCATTCCCTTCACAAACAAATGTAATCCACTGCATCTTCAGCGGCTCAGATGTCGGGAGTAAATTACGACCACTATGTTCATTATTACATCCAGCAACACAACACCTCAATCACTCAATCTGAGATATTCTTGTCTAAATTAAATCCCTACTCCAGCATCGAAACAATGGAGGTTGGACTGTTACAGCTGATTTAGGGTGGGTCTGACGCCATGTCAATCAACTGTCGTGGGAGCGACCTCTGTCAGTGTGCATCTGAGAATGACTCGATTTGAAAAAGGGGATATTATTTTTGCAGATTAATTAGAAACCACTGCATGGATTTTTATCACTATAGGGTAGATTTGTACATACACTGCCAACACACATTAATGTTCAAACAACATGAAAAAGTTCAAACAACATGAAAATTATAATATTATTATAATATTATAATATTATAATATTATAATAAGAGGCTTGTTTTTTCTCATGCTTGCAGAGAAAGTCTTACCAAGTCAAAGTTACTGAGTTGTCCCTTTTCACGTTTTCTGGACCCAATTATATATGGAACTTAAACATGGAAAAAGTCAGATTTTCGTGATATTTTTCTTTTAAACTACCAACAAATGCCAATATATTTTTTTCCTCAAAGCACTTTTTTATGATTTTGTCTAATTCAAATCTGAAGTATTGTGAGTCAGTTCAGTGTTTGTGATTGACAGCTGCATTATTTTCTCTCAGTTGTGAATCTCTTGTTCTGTGTCTGCTGTGTGAACGTCGCCTGTTGAAGCTTTGAATGCGGCTCAGTTTGCTCCCTAGTTGATATTCATTTTAGCTACAGGAATAAAAATACAGTCTAGAAAGAGCCCCTATTCATGAAAATGGATTTTTTATGTGCAATTGTTGTTTTTTTATTAGATTTGTTTAATGTCTGATTTCACTTGAGATTTTTATAGAGTTTTTAGAGATGTCTGTTGTCTCTCCTGTTATTCTCATGAACTGGAATTTGATTTGCTTTTTTTTAATTATTTGTTTAAATAAAACAATGTGAATCATGTGTTAATTATAGACCAATCTTTTGTCAATGTCACAGCTTGTCACACACTAAAGTGGTGGCAAAAATGACCGTAGTAGTTACAGTCAAAAGGCTGACTTAAAGCATAAGCCCAATGCTATCGGGAGACTACAGTGCTGTGCTGTTCCTGTCAAAACAACACATTCTCACTCCCAAAGCGTCTGATGCTCTGCCTGTCAACATACTTACTGTATGCTAAAAGCCTATAGCGTCTTTTTTGCGATTTGGCTTGTAACCTTAATGTTTTAAGTCAGAATTTGGTCTCAGATCTTAAGGAGATTTCTATTTTGTTAGTTTCAATTTATGTAGACTGTGGTCACGATTCGTTCCCTAATTTTAGTAAATAGTGGCCACAAATTGGTACAACAGAAGATAAGATGAGTAGATGAGCAGACAAACCATGGAAACTGTCAGAGCAATTATATTTTGGATTAGTTGTGATTTGGCTAGCTACTTTTTTGAATACAACATGCTGCTAGTTTTCTTCCATCATTTAGTGTAGATGTGCTGCAGACATTGGGATTGGTCTGTACACAGAAATATGGTTATATAAAGCATGCTTCTGTAAACAGCCTTGAAAGAAGTCAGATCATATGTGCTTTAGGATCTCTAGACCAGTGCTTCTCAACTGATGGGTGACGACCATAAAATGAGTCTCAGAGCTGTTTGGGAAATAAAATCAGGTGATAAAATGGAAACAATAAAGTGTAACCAGATTTTTGTTGTTGACATCTAACCAAACTTATGAGTATTTTGGCATATTTATTAGAGGCCAAATGATAACGATGCCAACAAGAGATGCCTTCGCAGACCATGAACAAAACGACAAGAGGTACACCTATCCACATTAAATACAAAATTGTATCAATTCTCTTATTTAGTCTATGTCATGTTAAAGGGTCCCTAGTGAAAAATAAATATACTAAAATATATTTAAAATGCACTTATTTCGTGCTAAGTATACTACAAATATAATTACATAATAATAATTACATATTATGTACTTAATTAAAATACCCTGCAATTGAACTTTTAGTATACTAAACTGGTATATTTAAGGTCTGCTAAATTGGAACAACTCATTTTGTGCTTAATGCACTTTGTGCAGAAGTAGTGCTGAAGTCCAACTAAAGATATACTGAAGTATATTTTATTGTGCTAAAGTGGAACTATTGCAAGTATACTTTAGGTACATTTTAAATATTTTGCATTTAAAGACAGATATTATTTAAAAATCACACTGTCCTCATTTTAGGCTTAATATTAAGAAATGTGCATTGTGCACAAGTAGTACTCCAAATAAAGTTTGATTATAATTTTTATATCAGTAAGTCTCGAGTGATATGTCAGTAAATATATTAATAGACTTCAACTATACTTATAAATGCATTTTAAATCTATTACTTTTCTACTAGGGGTAGATCCAAACCTCTGTGACGTCTTCTATTATACATAAAAGAAGATATTTTGAAGAATGTGGGTAACAGTTTCTGGTCCCCACTAACTACCCACATTCTTCAAAATATCTTCTTTTGCATTCAGTAAATGTGCCAAAATAGTTTGGTTGGACATCAACAACAAAAATGGACATTGCATCTATGCAGTGTAGAGCATTTTGTTTACCTTTGCACAATAAACTATTATGATTGTGTTTTTGGGGGATGTCTGATAAAAAATGTATGGATCCTGAAGCAACAGTTGCTGAGAAGTGCTGGCCTATAGTATGCAGTGCGTGACAATCACGTGTGTGCGGTGTGCTGTTCTTATAGTGTGCTTCTCTCACAGGGATGATAATGTGCTGCATCAGTTCTGCTGTCCTCCATCTGGAAGCAGCAGTCCTTCAAGATAGCAGGAATGACATCTCCTGTTCGGCCAAGGATCTTTCCTCTCTCACAAAGCGTTCTTCCAAAAGAGCTGCATCATCCATCCATCCATCCATTCGTCTCCTGAGGGAACAGTGTGTTTCTCTGGGGAATAAACGCCACTGTGTGTGCCGTTGCGTTCACGTAGGACAGATGGAAATCTTTCTGCAGTAGTTCATTTACAAGCGCAGTCCATTAACGCTGGAAGAACACAACTGTAGCGCTAGAACTAATACAGTCGAGTGTTAGTCAACCTCAAATATGTACCTCTGATACAAAGATAGATAACTAAAAGTGTATTTTGCACAGTGTGGAAGCATAAAATGAGTGAAAGAGCAATTTCATTCAATACTCAGAGTGATGCATGAAACGAAAAAGCAATATCTATTTAAGAATCAAATACTGTATCACAGCTGTATCTGCTTTGCCTGATATCAGTAGCTTATTGTCTTGAACATGTAACAAGATTCAAATTAAAAGTTTCATTTTTGACACTCTTGTATATGATTATTATTTGTATTATTTGTATAGTTTTTCTTTTATTTGTGCAGTGTTTTTTTTTAAATTATTTTTGAGTGATTATCTGTGTTCACCCTAGTAAAAAGTAATAGATTTAAAATGCAGTTATTTTATACTAAATATTATTGAAGTCTATTAACATATCTACTGACATATCACTCAAGACTTTACTGATATAAAAATTGTAATTAAACTTTATTTGGAGTACTACTTGTGCACGATGCACAGTTCTTAATATTAAGCCCAAAATATGTTTAATGTCATTATTGATGAGGATCGTGTGATCTTTAAATAGTATCAGTCTTTAAATGCAAAATATTTAAAGTGTACCTTAAGTATACTTGCAATAGTTCCACTTTAGCACAATCAAATATGCTTCATTATATCTTTAGTTGGACTCCAGCACTACTTCTGCACAATTAAAGTGCATTAAGTACAAAATTAGTTGTTCCAATTTAGCAAACTTTAAATATGCCAGTTTAGTATACTAAAAATACTATTTTTAGTATACTAAACAGCAGGGCATTTTTATTAAGTACATAATATGTAAATGTATTTGTAGTATACGTAGCATGAAATAAATACATGTATTTAAAAACATTTTAGTATATTTATTTTTCACTAGGACAGGACTGTGTTCAGATTGTTGCATTCTACTCAGTAAGTGCTGTATACTGCTTAATGTGTGTGTGTGTGTGTGTGTGTGTTTTAATGTAATACTTTATTCAATATGTGTATTCTGCATGGTTGCCACATGACCTCATCATATATTTATGTTGCATTTTTTGATCAAATTTTGTAGTAAAATCACTTTTCTCTTGCCAGTCTTATCAAATACAGAGTCAAGAACAAGTTGGCTGATATTACTTCCTGTTCAGTTGTAACACTGTAAATGAAGGTAAAGCTTTGGCTCTGGTCAGTTCAGTGTTGGTTTAGTTCAGATCAGTAAGTGTGTAAACTTGTGAAACAAGTTCAATTCAGCTATAAACAGCTTATATGGTTGACAGCTTCTATGAATATGGTTAGTGTCTTTATTCAGCTTGAGTCAGTTCAAGTTTTATTCTCATCTGATTGTGTCAGTACCATCAAATCGATATTACTGAAAATGAATGTGTCTGTCAGACCTCATCTAATTAAGCCAAAGGCAACACTGACAAAGAGCCCAAACTCCATGAGCTGACGGAAACAGAGAAAAATAATCCTTGCTGGAAACCAGCTCAGTCTAGGGCCCAGTTTTCTTCTGGCCTAAATTAATGAACATGGTGTGCTATTGATCAGGATATGTCACACTGGCATCAGGTGGGAAGGAAGTGTTGTAGTCTGTCCAGCAGGCTGAAATATGAAGCTAGAGCTGCAGTTTGTTCAGTCATAGACAGTGGCCTTAGGCACAATCAGCTTCTTGTTAGAAGGTTTCTGGTCTGTTTCTAGTCCTGAGTAAGATAGGAGGTCTTTCTGTGTGGTGCTTGCATGTTCTCCTGTCTGTGTGAGCTTCCTCTGGTTTGCTTACAAGCCAAAAGACATGTGGCATCTGTGAATTGGGCAGAATACATTGCCCAAAGGTGTGAGTGTGTGAATGTGTTTGAGCTCAGTGATGGACTGGCTGTCCATTCAGGGTGTTTTCATCAACGGCCCAAAACACTGGGATAGACTCCAGCATCCCCACGACAAGGACGTGTTGGCAGTGTATGTACAAATCTACCCTATAGTGATAAAAATCCATGAAGTGGTTTCTAATTAATCTGCAAAAATAATATCCCCTTTTTCAAGCGTTTTGGATAAATGATGTTGCCGATGGGTCCAGTTCACACCTATAGAGAAACAGTTCACCAGTCAAGTCATGATAAGCACTAGTGTTATTATCATTTTACAACTGATGAAGACACTTCAAGACACATACAAAAAAAATCTTTATCAACAACAACAAAAAAAATGTTAGATCAGGATTGTAAAAGATAAAATTCTGTACTAAACAAAATGCAAAATATTAAAATTTGAATTGAATATGGTAGAATTAAAAATGAAATTCACATAATTGCGATAAGTATTTTTTTTCTTAACATGCTGTTCTTTCTTTTTAAGCATACATTTTAACAATGCTTATGTTTAAAACATGAAAATCTAATGCAGTTTTGTTGACAACTTTTGTTAATACTACATCACATGTGGGTGTTCTCTTCTTTGTGAGCCCTTTATAACTGACGGCAGTTTGGTTGATGCTCGCAGATGCTCATGAATCCTTCAGTGCATACAGTACATGCTACTAACAAACTGTCATTGTCTCCGCTGCACTAATCAGTCCACACTGAAACATGTGCTTTCAGCTTAAACGCAGCGCTAATAGAAGGAGGTATGGAGGAATGAATATGATGGCATTATGATGTTGTGCTGAATTACCCCATGGTACCTGCATGCTACTGGACCTCTGTCTTTGACACAAAGCACTGGTAGGGTCTAATTGGTGTCTCTTTATTAGACAACAAAATCCCACAGTAAAGAAGGAGCGTTTTCTTCCATTCAGAATGCGAATGCATGAAACAGGAAATGCAAGCTTGTTTGAATTTTACAGTGTTTGTGACACAACAGAAGATTGATTAATTACAGTGTGACCTATTAGTTGAATTAAAAGAATGCACATTTTAAACTTGCATGCTTGCAGCATTGCAGCAAGTGGGGTAAATTGCATATTTTTACATTTTGAATGAATTTATATGCTGAATTATGTTTACACAGAGTGTGGCATATTATGATATGATAAACTCAAGTCTACTGTGACAGTGGCATTTTAGCAAAAACAAAAGAGCATTTTATTTCAGTGATACTGAACATAATGCATAACCAGTGTAGTGATAATATTGGACTAATGTGGTCATATTTTCTGGCCCTGATTAGAACTAAGTTAATAAGCAAAGTTATGAATGAGCAAAGATTTCTGCAACTAAAAATGTACTCAGAATCTGTAAAAATGTTATTTTACCAAAAGAAGAGCGATCATACAAAATGCATGTTATTTTTTAATTTAGTACTGGCCTCAATAAGATATTTCACATAGATGTAGTATACATGTAGTCCACAAGAGAAAATAATATTTGAATTTATAAAAATGACCTTGGTCAAAAGTTTACTTTTGATTAGATTGACTAGATTCTTAATTCTGTGTTGTTCCTGAATGATCCACAACTGTGTTTTTTTGTTTAGTAATAGTTGTGCATGAGTCCCTTGTTTGTCCTGAACAGTTAAACTGCCCACTGTTATTCAGAAATCTTTCCAACAGTGACTGTATGATTTCGAGATCCATCTTTTCACATTGAGGACAACTGAGGGACTCATATGTAACTAATACAGAAGGTATAAACACTCACTGATGCTCCAGAAGGACAAATGATGCATTAAAACTTTTAAACAGAATGGAGATGTGTACATTTTTCTTGTTTTGCCTAAATGTCATTTTTTTTTTTAATTTAGTACTGCCCTTCAGAAGCTACAGAAGATATTTACATGTTTCCCAGAAGACAAAATAAGTTAAATTTACCCTGATCTTCAAATTCAAAAAGTTTTCACCCCCCTGGCTCTTAATGCATCGTTTTTCCTTCTGGAGCATCAGTGAGTGTTTGAACCTTTTGTAATAGTTGCATATGAGTCACTCAGTTGTCCTCAGTGTGAAAAGATGGATCTCAAAATCATACAGTCATTGTTGGAAAGGGTTCAAACACACAAAAATGCTGAAAAACAAAGAATTTGCGGGACCTGAAGGATTTTTGTGAAGAACAGCAGACAGTTTAACTGTTCAGGACAAACGAGGTACTCATGAACAACTATCACTAAACAAAAAAACACAGCTGTGGATCATTCAAGTAACAACACAGTATTAAGTGTATGTAAACTTATGAATGGGGGCATTTTTATAAATTCTCTATTTTCTCTTGTGTATATATTCTCTTGTGACAATATGTAAACGTCTTTTATGTGAAATATCTTATTCAGGTCAGTACTAAATAAACAATAACATTTTTAACATGCATTTTGTATGATCCCTTTTATTGTGTAAATCAGCGGTGCCCAACCCTGTTCCTGGAGATCGACCTTCCTGCAGAGTTTAGATCCAACCCTGATCAAACACACCCCCCTGTAATTATTAAGTGCTCCTTCAGCTCCTAATTAGTTGGTTCAGGTGTGTTTGATTCGGATTGGAGCTGAACTCTGCAGGAAGGTAGAGCAGGAACAGGGTTGAGCACCCCTGGTGTAAATAATATAATAATTAACATTTTGCAGATTCTGCAAGGTGTATGTAAACTTATGACTTGAACTCTATGTAATATTATAACAATGTTCAGATGTCCAGTTTTCTTGACATGAAACATTATTTAAAGGTTACAAAAAACATTTCTTAGAATGTTCAAGTACAAATAACATTTGTACAAGAATGTTGTTCTAAGAACGTTTTCTCAATGTTGTAAGAATGTTCGCCAGGTGCAAATAACACGAGGACATTTCGAGAATGTTGTTCTAGGAACATTTTGTCCTAACATTTATATAACTGTTAAAAAACATTAGTGAAAGTTGTGAGAACATTCCCTGTTAGCTGGGCATGTGCCATCAATCACGCCAATATCAAAAGAAATGCTGTACGTTTCGTATACTGCTTCTTAGTACTTCTGTTACAAATCATTGTAGTAATGACCATTTGGAGGAGTGCTTGAGCCTTACTGATGGATCTGATGAGAAAAGCTGCATTACATGTCTCTAGCTACTGCAAGCACACACTATTTTTCAATGCAGTAGAATTAACATACAGTGTGGCTTATGTACATGACATCATAGTATTGAGGATGAGGGAGTCCCTCCCCTCTGACAGCCGATCCACCGGGGTATTGTCAGCAAACCATTTGCAAGTTCAGTAGTGATGTTGTTGCCAGGCAACCGGCATTCAGCATATATAGGTGGAGATCTCTTCATGGATGCAGTGGCTGAAACGCACTCGTAGGGAACAGTTGAGGAAAATCCTGCAGCAAGGAGCACCTGTACTCTGGAAGTTCACTCTCAGAGCCAGCAAATGCATGCCAATCTGATATATATACGCTGAGGTGCATGTCAGAGACTCCATCCTCTTGGTGTTTGCTGGATCTATATATGAAGACGCTGAAGCTGATGCAGTGACCTGGTTTCCTGATCAAGGAGGCTGAATGCTGTAGGAATCTCCTCCTGGATACGCTGAGTGTACCGGGTTTGAGGATGCTTTGGGTTCTTCAGAAAGCTGCCCGGTTGGACTGTCATGTCTGTTTGGCCCGTCAGATTCATTGCAGCATTGCAAGACCTGCAGACAGCATGAAACACGCACAGTGATGTTCTCTGCTGCATGAATCTTTGGCTTGCGTCTCTCAGGTGAAAATCGAGGTTGATCATTTTGCCATGTGACTGAGTGTTTAGCCCTGAAAATGTCAAGATTTAAAGCTCTGTGTTTGGATTACTGGCAGTTTTTGTGCCTGCAGCCTAATAGTGCATTTTTCAAAAGGTAAGTGTGAGTTGACTGTCAAATAATACACATTTTGCTTACTCAAAAATATTTCTGGATTTACAACACAGACAAAATTTATGTTGCACATTGCAATCATAACTGGCCCATTTGTGTGTGTGTGTTTTAATTATAAATCAAAGTGACTTTAGCTGATGTCACCTTGACCATGTGGGCTATTGGTTAATGTTAACCAATAGGAAAATAGCTATACAGGCATTGTTTTCAGCTGGTTGTGATTGGTAAAGCAGTCCAACTAAAATCTTGCAAATGGTTTATTCAGTAATTTAAGCTTTTATCATTATTGTTACAGCAATAACAGCAAGTAATAATAGATTTGACAAGATGTGTAACCGTTGGGATACATGCACATGCTCTATACCAATCAAAAAGCCTCTTCAGAAGTGGGTGCCGGTGGTGTTTCGGGAGGGGAGTTAGCCAATCCACTACAAACTCACGTTCAGCTCTGACTCCGTGCAGGAACAGATCAGTCACTTTTCATCATCCAGTCAATTCCAGATGGATTACATCAGGTCTCGCTCTATTTTCTTATTAAATATTCAGTTTAACTGTAAAATATACCATACTATAAACTTAAAATGATGCATGTCATTTGCAAATACATTTTGATCAAACATCAATTTATTTTACATAACACCACTCCTTACTACTGTATTGAGGATCATAAAGGCTGTTTGGCTGTAGTGGTGATCTGTGAGTTAAATTACATCAATCATTACTTGAAAAAAAGTTGTAATTTAAGTGTAAGTTTTTTTTTTTGTTTTTTTTTTTAACCTACCTGTTACTGAAAACAGAAAGTTCACACAGATGTAACTGTTTTTTTTTTTTGTTTTTTTTTAATATTTTCTTTTCTGGTTCAGGGTGTTTAACAGTCTTTGACAGACATATGAAGGAGAGATAATTATTCACAGGAGTTAGAGGTGGGTGTATTTGTTTTAATGTAGAACAACAAATACTACTTTGATGTAAAATGTATCACAGGTTAACTCATAGAAGACAAAGAGAGTAGGATCTAAGCATTTCAATTAAAAAAACATTTAATAACAAAAACAAACACAACAAAAACTAAAGTAAATCCAGGTAAAAGACAACAGATGACTACACATGCAAAACATCCAAGACAGACAACACCAGACACCAAACTGAGCATATAACAATGAATAAATTGACTGGGGAACTAATCAAGAAAATAAGACACAGGTGAGAGACATGAGGACTAATGACAAGAAACACTACAAACAGATACAGGAAACTATGAACACAAGAAGCACAAAATATAAAAACAGCACAAAATTGAAAACAAAAGGAAGAACAGGGCAGATGGCAACATATACAGAGTTGGCTTAAGTGTTATGAAAATAAATATTGATGTTTTTAAAAAGGTTTGATTTTCACAAATATGTAATTTCATATGTTATTTGTTTTATTTTGGAGGTATTTTACCAGTCCACTTTTTCCAGAAATGTATTTATTTTATACTAAGTATAGTTCAAGTCTATTAACATATTTACTTACATATCACTCAAGACTTTACTGATATAAAAATTGCAATTAAACTTCATTTGGAGTACTACTTGTGCACAATGCACATTTTAATATTAAGCCTAAAATATGTTTTAATGTTACTATTGATAAGGATTGTATGATCTTTAAATAATATCGGTCTTTAAATACAAAATATTTTTAAAGTGTACCTAAAGTATACTTGCAATAGTTTCACTTTAGCACAATCAGGTATTCTTCAATATATCTTTAGTTGGACTCCAGCACTACTTCTACACAATTAAAGTGTATTACGTACAAACTTAGTTGTTCCAATTTAGCAGAGTTTAAATATACCAGTTTAGTATACTAAAAGCACAATCGCAGGGTATTTTTATTAAGTACGTAATATGTAAATATATTTGTAGTATACTTAGCATGAAATAAATGTATTTTAAATACATTTTAGTATATTTATTTATCACTAGGGTATTTGTTTTATTTATTTATTTATTGTCAAGCTGATTAAATCAAAAACTCCATCTGAATTGGAGTTTCGGTGAGGTGGATGATGTTTGTGAGAAGAAAAGATGCAGCGTGACATCGGAGACCTCAGATAACTTGATCTACTCATCTGAGACAGCAGACAGCATTACTTATTTACTGACTGTCCCAACCACCTGCAGCAGATTGGGCCAGCACACGGACTGTGACAGCAGCTCATAGATCATTCAGTGCTGGGGATCTGATTGTTGTGTTGAAGGTGCTTGTGTCTTTGGCTGACATCGGTGGACTTCTCTGAACTCATGTGCGCTGCCCGGGACGTGAGTGTGCCTCTCTTTTCCATTCATTGAACACATACTCATAGTCTGATACATGTTGAGCTTAGGCTTTAGTATAATGAAAAACAGTTTTTTTTCTTTGCCTAATGCTTTATTCATCATGAGTAGACATGTTCAGTCAGGTTTCTTGCTTTGACAGTTAATCAATCATTTGTCTGTATTATGCATGGTATTAAAAGAGAATGCTTTTGAAAACCAAACAAAAGTGTGCTTCAGGAAATTTGGTATTTGATCACTGCTGGGTCCATCCTCTCTTAGGTTTTAAAAGTCTGTACTGTGGAACTATTGACTGTGCAACCACAACTCATGTGACTTTGCCTCGACAGATCATGTGATTGAATGAATATATACGTGTGTTCGCTGCGCAAATGGCTCTGTACTTTTGAATTGCTCTCACTGTATTTTGATGTCCAACACCAATCGGTCTGTGCAGTGTCGCTCCATGTTGAACACACCTTATATTTCAATCATGAGACTCTAGATAGTGCAGACTGATAAGTCCTTAATGCGATCTGCTAGATATCATATGATCATTACATGGCACGAGCTGATTAGTCTCTACTGCATCTGCATCTGCAGTGGCTGTGTTTCAATTACCCTTTGAATCATGCAAATTGAAATTGCGAATTGAAAATACGCCTAATGCAAACACATACATTTCGCAAAAATGCCCATGTATCGCAAACAGTGTACTATAACCTCCAAGAAACACTTCATACGTGACTGCTCTAAAGTATAAGAGGCTTTCCCTGCTATTAATGCTTAGACAATTTACACTGCACACGTCTGCGGCGCATTACGGCTCTGATGCGGCCACCGGAGCTGATCACAGCCACTCTAGTCAATGCTTGTGTTTATACCAGCCATGCTGCGCACGTTTTAGAAGTGGCTCTCTGCGCTGCTTCTGTCAAAAAAACACACACAAGCCTCTTTTGATTAAATATATAGTCAGAATCCCACCAAAATCCGTTGCCATGACTTCTCGTGAGAGGGAAAAAATCATGTTTAGTCACGAAACACTGGTTAAAGGAAATACATTTTTTAGAAAATATCACCAAATGTGTAATGGAAACATGGCTAATGAGCTTGCTGCTTGACATTTAAATAGCTCGGATTTGTGTTCACTGTAAGCTAGTCTGCACCCTCCACCTCCCCCAGCTCCACCCTTATAGATCTGCTACAGGTAATTTCATGTGTGCTATTTATGCAGCAGTGTTACAGTGTTACATGTTCAGCAGCTTGTCTGTGGATAGATTGGCTGTAGCAAGTCTCCATACTGATACTCAGGACAATTTTCTCAGGAAATTAAGATTTTGTTCCCTTGAACACATAGGTTGGAAATATTGCTTTATTTGTAAATGTTTTACTTTAGATAGAAACAGCTAGAGTCTTACATTCACTCTGTTTTTGCTAAAGTGCTGGGGGGATATTTATCACAATTTGAAATCATGTACAACCCCAATCCCAGAAAAGTTGGGACGTTTCGTGAAATGCCATAAAATCAAGAATCCCATGGCATCACTGCATAGAATTGATGTATAGCTTTCTGCTAGAGTAACAGAAATTCAAGTTGCATTTATTGATGCAGCTGCAGAATGTGTTCAGTGACAGCAGTTTTCCAAAGCACTCCTGAGCCCATGTGGCTATATTTAACACAGCAGCATGACGGTTTCTTATGCAATGCTGTCTGAGGGCTCAAAGGTCATTCACATTCACCTGAGGTGTCTTGCCTTGCCCTACACAGACTGATATTTCTCTGGATTCTCTGAATCTTTTCTCAGTATTATGTGAATTTAGTTGGTGAAAGACATAAATTCTTTGTGATTTTCTATTGAGACATGTGGTTTTTGATTTCACACTTTGATGAAATTTGGCACAAAGTGATTAGACATGATCCAGCTTTGCTTGTAAAGGCTGAAATGCTCCTTTATACCCAAACATGATATCCTCACCTATTTCCATTTTATCTGCGTGCTGACAACCACTATTCAATAAAACCAGCCCATAAACTAACAAATCATAGACTAACCTTAACCAGCATGGAAATGCATACTTATTTCCCTTTGTCTGGCTTTCCATATTTTCACTGTTAAATGGTAGAAGGCACAGTTACTGAAATAATGTGATCATCAGACATTAAACAGCATATAAATCAAAACGGCCTAATGTTACAGAATGAAATGTCGATCCAGGAAGTGGTTTCAGAGCATGCAAGTTTTGGATGTGTTGATGGAAGCGATCATCTATGATTTGATCACCAGTCTGAATCCGATCCAGACATAGGACCGGTTTCATAGAAGGGTCTAGCCTAAGGCAGGATAAGGCCAAAGTTCAATTAAGAAATTTAAGTAATTTTTATAAATGTTTAGAAAAAAAAATGACTGGTGTGCATCTTAAGAAAAAACAAAGGCACTGATATATTTAAAGATCAGTCAGTGCAAGTTTGTTTCATTTGAAACAGCTCAGACTTACATTTTAGATTAGGTTTAAACTTAAGCCTAATCATTTACAAAAACATGCTTTTCTTAGCTTTTTGTTCAAAATGTTTTTTTTTTTTTTATTAACCCACATTCAGGTGTTGATAAAGTAAAGAATGCATAAAGCTAGAATTTAT
Organism: Labeo catla; assembly: GCA_012976165.1. Classification (NCBI taxonomy): domain Eukaryota; kingdom Metazoa; phylum Chordata; class Actinopteri; order Cypriniformes; family Cyprinidae; genus Labeo; species Labeo catla. The sequence continues at coordinate 220,127 of VONZ01000310.1, forward strand.
TTTTGTCTTGTTTTGTTTGAAAGCAGCAGCTCTATTCTTTCTTTTAACATATTGCATGTTCAAATATTCATTCAACTAAATTTTCTAGGGGCCATGAATGTTTTGTGAAAATAATCAAAAATGCTGCCAGTGGCTGACACCTTTTTAAAAAACGCTGGCAGTGAAAGAGTAAAGCTGCTCTTTGTGAAGTTAAAATTCAACATAGAACGCTGAATTTCAGTTTGATTTTATTTGAGATACTCTTTAGGATTATTCCACATTTAGGAATTTGGTAACACTTTCTATGAAGCCCATATTTATAATACATTATAAGGGTATTCTTAAGGGATTATAATGAATGCATAATGCATTATAAAAAACCTTATAATATGTTATATCATCTTATAAATAATCATAACAATTATGATACACTTATAATGCTTACACATTTGCAGCTAAAACAATAGATTACGATTATTTATAACACATAATGAACACCATATTAAATCTTATTTATATTTATAATGGACTATATATCTTGACATTGTTTATTTAAGATCTGCACAGTATCTTTCTACATCTTTTAAGTGGTTAGGTGTGGAGTGTTGTTTGAGTGTTCCCAGTGAGTCTGATATTAATTTTGATGTGAGCTAATTTCAACTGAAAAAAAATTGCACTGTTTATATGTTAGGTTACATTTTATTTTGATGCTCCCCTTAGTTTACTGACTATAGTCGACTATAAGCAACTCTGCAACTACATGTCAACTGAGTATTAGTAGGCTTATGTTAAGGTTAGGGTAGGTAGAATGTTGACATACTTGCAAAGTTACTTATAGTCAGTTTGTCTTTTGGGGAACCATCAAAAAAATTGTTAGCATATATTTAGCAAACATACTACTAATACTCCACTGACTGCTAGTTGACATGTAGTTGTACTAATTAACAGCTGACTAAAGGGTACCATCAAAATAATCAAACTGATATTACAGTAAAATTTGTTCAGAGCAAACGTGTCATATCACACATTCATCTGATCTAATATCTGATCTTATGGCTGTTTGAGAAAAAAAAAAAATATATTTTTATTATTTAAATTATACTTATAAGTGGTCATTGATTGCTTTAAGTAAAGTCGCATACGATATGAGATTTGTAATACATTATAACTATGAGAAATATAATCCATTGCAACTTAAGTGGATGCAACATTGTGTTATAAATCATCATACTCTTAAGCTACAAATAAGTAAATATTATAATACATTAAAACTGTTCTTATGAATATTCGTAAGATGATGTAACATATTATACGGTTTTTTATAATGCATTATGCATTCATTATAATACCTTAAAAATACCAATATAATGTATTAGAAATATGGGCTTCATAGAAAGTGTTACCAGGAATTTTCCTTTAGGATTTTTGAACACATGAAGAATGATATGTAAAGCTGATAGTGTGTGGTCTGAGTCTTATACATTAGACCGCATTCACTTTCTCAACCTTGCTTGTGATGTTTCTCATTTGTAAATCTCTTTTGATAAAATCATCTTTTAAACACATGATGTTTTATTAACAAAGTTTGGGAGGAGCAAAATTCAGATAATCAACTTAATTAGCATATAGTAAATATACTGTATGCAGCCACTTGAATTTTTCTGGCATGCCTCCTCCATCCCAACTCCACACTCCTATTCTAAACCCATTTTGGGGATATGGGGGAGTTCTCTGGGTTCAGGCTCCCCTCGGACAGCACACCAAATATGCTTACCATTCACTCGATCTGATTATATGTAAGTGCAAATTCATGAAACAAATGTTAATATAAAAGGTGGGTGGATTTCTGGGATCAGATTGGGTGGGGTGCTGATGGTAAAGGGGCGGGTTTACAGAGCTGAGGGGTGGGCTCAAGCGGAGGGGGCAGGGTTCAGAGAGCTAAGGGATTGGCTGCAGGAGCAGAGGGGCGGGGCTTTGTGATGTGCTCATTCTGCAGCACTGCAGTGCATGTGTGTGTGTTTGCTCATTTCATTCCCAGTGTATTATTAGAGTCTGGGTTTTCCCAGCTGAATCTCATATAGTTGTGATAGTCGTGTGGCTGAGTGTTCTGTAGAGCTGCAGTCAGCAGCATTCAGACTGACAGAAAACAGCTGGAAACACTCGAGTAGACAGTACTGTTAAGAGTGTTGTGTGTGTGTGTTTGTAAGTTGTATAATGGAATGACTGCTAGAGGCTACAGTAGATTGTTTTAGCATTAACAGATACTGTCATACATCACCGACAGCCCTCCATCCATGTGCAGGAGGCCTCATGTTAGTTAATTTTTCTGCTTTTTACCTCACTCCATCACTGTCCTGTCCATTAATGTTACAATACATGCTGATGGTGAAAGTCAGGCTGTCATAAATTTTTGTTTTTATTTTTTATTTTTTTTTGTTCTTTCTCTGTGTTTTCCACAACTGAGTATGTTAAATCAGTGTCAGGCAGCTGGTAACGCAGAGCACACTAACTGGCTATTGAGCTTAGTGAAACTGCACAAGAAGAAAAACAAAAGTGGCGAAAGCAAGCAAATAGTCAACATAATTCATATTCAAAATACTGTTAAACTGTTAAACTTTCTTGTCCTTCATCCTATTCTTCATGCAATCCAGAATTGCACCCTCTACTGTACAGACGTGAATGTACACTTCCTTTAGTCTGAGGCATATTCATTTCACTTTTGAGGTGAGCTTTTACATTTGCCAAAAAATATAACTTTCTATTTGGAAAACAAACAAGCAAGTCCAGCCCAGATGAGAAAAAGTAACACAAAAGTAATGTAACGCATTACTAAGCATACACAAGTGACTAAGTAGCACAATTAGTTACTTTTTTTTTTTTGATTGTCTGCCAGGTCTGATCACTTAAAAAAAAAAAAAAATCTTCATCAGGGACACTGTGTTGATAGTTCATGGAGTTTAAACCAACAACCTTTACTTACTGGCCAGTTTTAACCAATACACCCTACTATCACGTTATTATTAGGAGGAAATTATTAGGTGTGTAATCATATTCATGCCAAAAACTAATTTTCCTGATGTTCATCTTTGGCTTTCAGTGAAAGAAACAGTGAATTTAGATCATCACTAAAGTGTGTGGGGAGATTTATTGTCTGGTTTCCGGTTTCAGTGCTGGTAACTAGAGCTCAAATGTGATGTTGTTGCCCCATCTACTGGGTACAAAAACTATAAGCAGTGCAAAAACATATCTGAAAGCCTGTTATGCAAGCTGCTCATGAGCGGTGGAAGTGTTGTTTCTGTCCTGAGGGCGTCGTGTGATCTGCGCTGGTCAGATTGGGAATGCGATATTCTCATGAATGATTCAGTATCATCTCTCCTACAGGAAGAACCAACTCAAAACCAGTGTTTCTTCTGTAAATCCTGAGAAAAGATTAAAAACCTCACAGATAGCATTAGGATCAAAGTCCACTGTCACAGCAGTGAACATCTTTGAGATAACCTTGGGATCTCCTATCGCTGACCTTAAAGTTACATGCATTTGTGTAGGGTTGAAATTAAATTCTTCAGACAGTGATCCTCCTGGAACAGAAAATAATCCTTCTTGATCAAATAATTAACATTTCAGGTTAGTTTCAGCTTATTTCGATTGTAAAACCCTAGGAAAACATCATCATGTTTGTGTTGATATTGATGCTGTTGCTGGTTCTTTATGTGGATAGCTGATCTCAACTACAAACATCACAGAAAGAACGTATGTTTTGACACGCGTGTCAGACACTTGTGAGTCCTTCTGTTAATGAGTGTGTGTGTAATGAGTGCTGAACTAATGAACTCACAGCGTTGGAGTGTCTGACCTGCTGAAGTGATCGTCAGTGTCAGCCACTGTCTCTTGAAGATCTGCTGATCTTGGCTTTTGGATTAAGTATGTTTGTGTATGTGGTTTCATAGTTGTCTATACAGTGGAGTGATTTGGTATTGCGTGTTTTTTGTGATGGGCTAGGAAAACAATACAGTACTAGTTTAATCGGCACAAATCTGTCAATCTGTTACAGTATATACCAGAGATGTACATGCAGTTTAATGCAACGTAATATAAAAAGTGAGTTGTTTTAATAATAGGGAGTTATCAGGTTTCGTTATATAAAAACTACATCGTAATATATGATGGTATATACGTTGTACACAGACTGTAGGTACACAATGTGCAAGTGAGTGCTGTACTCCCTGTGTAATATAGCCATGGGAGCAGGACTCTGAACTATTAGCTTCTCCATCTAAAGTGTCTTACAGATCAACTATTAAATGTTTAGACCACCTGGAGCAAACTGAGGTTAAGTGTCTTGAACATGATGGTGGTAGTTTCTCAGCTTTGATCTTCACCTGACACAGCACAAGTAATAGCATGTTCATGCTCGACTGGCCCGGATAACATCAATTTTTAATAGAGACTTTTCTAAATATTTAGATTTTTTGCACCCTCAGATTCCAGATTTTCAAATAGTTGTATCTCAGCCAGGTATTGCCCTATCTTAGCTTTCAGATAATGTATAAATCTCAATTTCGAGAAATTTACACTTACGACTGGTTTTGTGGTCCAGGGTCACATATAACTAAAAATAAAAAAGTTATTTTACTTGACAAAAAAGTAAAAATCTATCAGTCAGTTGAGAGAAGGCATGTATAAGCAAGCAATGGAAGAAGGTCAGGTATGTTTTATTTAAAAATGATTAATTTTATGGTATTTCTTTGATTAAATTTGCTGTAAATGTAGGCAATTTGTATCAGTTTGGATTGGCTTTTTATGAAATTTTATAAAACTACTGTGGTAAATGCAGTTTGTGACATCTGACTGTGGAGTTGAAGTCAGTGGGCCTCCCTTTTGACACAGTTTACACAATGGCAATGGAACTGCTAAAATGATTTCAGATCCTATGAAAGATCCACTTTCTTCCAGTTCCTTTTCTTAGATTCATTTTAAAGCCAGCGTCAGAATTTCAGTTCCCTGGATTCTTGGGTTTCACTATTCCAGATGATTACTAAGCTATCAAAGATTATGCTTTTCAACACAACTTTGGTATTTGGTTAACTGTGAGTTACAAAGAAATAATCAAGTTTCTTTTTCTGCATCGTCATCAACACACATCAGCACATTCTTTTTGAGTTTTGCCGCAAGATGTTATTTCATAAGTATTAGTGTTTATGCATTCTAATGAGAGAAGTGCTATCTGTGGTTTCTCCGAAGTTTAGAGGATCCGCATGAGCCTGGGGCGCCATCTGTAGCCTCAGTAAATGGATAGTGAGTCTCTCTCATTCCAAAGCAACAGCCACAAATTCTCCAGCGGGAATTTATGCTATAGCCAGCGAGCCTCGGAGCACGATAGACTGAAAGAGCAATTATCTTTGCATCGGTGGGCCAGATTTCACAGAAATCTGAAGGAAATGATGCTAACAGACATTTTTAAGACTCTCATGAGACAGTCTCTTGGCTTTTGGCAAGGTTGTGCAGCTCTATATTCATATCAATTATTTGATTATGATTTTTTTTTTTTTTACTTCTTGCTGCTGTCCTACCCTATATCATACACCAGATCCTCCCCTAGAGGATTCTAGACGCTACACTATGTCCTCTTTCCTAGATGACACCAGGGGCAAATTCCAGTTGGAAGTGAGCTTCCCTATGGCCTGAAGGGCAAAGGCCTTTAAAAGGGCAAAGGCTTTTAACTCTTTCCCTGCCACTGACAGAATTTTCTGTCTTTTTCGTGTTTTTACTGTTATATGGTAGGATGCGCTGTTACGCATTTTCTAAATGACTACTGAATGTCTGAACTAAAGCTGAAACAAGCGATTGCATAAGTGAAATAATGCGATCATCAATCTTTAAACAGCATTTAAATCCAATCTGCATAGTGTTGCCAAATGAAATGATGGTTCAGGAAGTGGTTTAGGGCTGTGCCACTTTGGGGGTGTTGATAGATCTACTCCATCTATGTTTTAATAATCACTCTGAATTCGGTCCAGATGTAGTAGCTGACAAAAATGCCATTTTCTCCGCTTCTTTAAGTGTTGATAAAAAAGACTAAATGAAGCTAGAATAAACGTTTTTGTTGTTGTTGTTTAAAAGCAGAGGCTCTGTACTTTCTTTTGACATACAGTGCCTATAGAAAATCATCACACCCCTCTGAAATAGTTATTTTATTTGTCATACAGCCTGAAATCAATCCCTATTCCAAATAATTTTTACAGCTTTATTTAAATTTTGGTCTTACAACATCAATCCAATGAAAGAAAAAACAACAGTTCTGCAAATTAATAATAATTTAAAAAACTAGAATAACAGGGTTGTAAAAGTCATCAGTCCCTAGATTTGATACTTTGTAGAGCCATCTTTTGCTTTAATTACAGCCATCAGTGTTTTGGATATGTCTGTACCAGCTTTGCACACCTTAATTGGGAAATATTTGCCCATTGTTCAGTCAAATTTTGTGGTGAGCGGCAATAGACTGCTCTCTTCAAATCATCCACAGATTTTTGATTGGATTTAAGTCAGGGCTCTGACTTGGCAACTCAAGGACTTTCACCTTCTTATCCTTGAGCCATTTCGCTGTTGTTTTGGCAGTATGTTCAGGGTCATTGTCATGTTGGAAGGTGAATGACCTGCACATCTTCAGCTGTCTAGAAAAGGGATGCAGGTTTTCCTCAAGAATTTGGATGTACTTAGCAGCATCCATTTCTCCTTCAATCCTGACCACTCGCCCAGTCCCAGCTAAACAGAAACACCCTCACAATATATTGCTGCCACCACCATGCGTCACAGTAGGTATGGTGTGTTTTGGGTGGTTTGCTGTGTTTGCTTTTCCCCAAACATAGCACTTGGAGTTCAGTCTCATCAGACCATAGCACCTTTTTCCAGAAGGTATCAGACTCTTCCAAATGTGTTTTTGCATAACGCAAACAAGACTGAGTGTGACACCTTTTTAGAAAAGGCTTCTTTCATGCCACCCTGCCATACAGGCCAGCTTTGTGTAAAGCTTGGAAGACAGTTGCCACATGCCCAGATTGACCAGACCCAGACATAAAAGCCCTGTAAGTCCTTCAAAGGTGCCTTTGGCCTCCTGGTAGCTTCTCTTATCAATGTCCACCTGACTCTATCATTCACTTTGGACGGACGGCCTGATCCAGGCAATGTGCTGGTGGTGCCATACGCTTTCCACTTCTTAATGATACTCTGAACAGTACTCCGAAAGATAGCTAAAGCCTTTGCTTTTGTAGCCTTCTCCTAACTTGTGCCTTTCTACAACCTTGTCCCGGAGGTCTTTTGAAAGCACTTTCCCAACCATGATGAATTCTTTGCTGTACCATGCACTACTAACAGTGGGATCTTCAAGAAACAGCTCATTTTATTCTGAAGAGATTAACACCACTATTATTGATGTCAGGTGGGGCAATTAGCCTGGTGTTTAATCTGGAAGTTGATTGCTTGCACCTGAGCAAGTTTATAATTGGTGTACTCTAAGGGGCTGATCACTTTACCTAACCATCACTGATTAATGTTTAATAATCCTCCAGAATTTTTTTTAAATTATATTTTTACTTTAATGATGAGGTTTATAATGTGTACATGCAGCCAAAAGGTAATGTGTAATGTGACAAAGGGTAAAGGTTTTCACAGGGTATGATTATTGTTCAGATGTTCAGATACTCATACAACAAAAATCTGTCAGGGAAAGTTTAAAAAAACTGCCACCTCTTCTTTGGACTCTGCAGGCAGTCACATTTGTTTAATGTATTTACTGCTACTACATATTTCTTACCTACGTATTTAAACTTCACATGAAATACATGACGAAAATGTAAACATTTGTGTAATACAACAAAACAGCTTAAATTATTCTAGGCCTACATTAACTCAAACTCTTCAGCCATCTTGCTTTAAAATGAATTGCGAGGCCTCACCGCCCTTGGTCACATGATCATAAATGGTAAACTGCCTTCCTTGAAGTGACCATCACTAACAGACTTTTGGAAAGAATTTAGTTGTTTACTTTCACTTGGAATGTCCCTACAATTTGAGTACCTCTCCTGAAGTGAAAACACCATTGGAATTCACCAAGATCTCCTTTCTAGTTAAACTCAGACTGTTAATTGAACCTCAGCAGATATGACCACGATATGGCCTACTTCCAGAAAAAGCACATCAGAATCAGAAATATGGAATGACATCAGTTTTTCGCTGGTGGTACTGTATGACATTTTTCATGGGTGGTGTCGCGTTTTAACTCTCTTTGAGGGTGGAGGCCTCTTTTCATATTTTCTGCTCAGTTCTTGTTAAGCTATATAACTTTGTGATTACTTAAGGCTGGTTAATGAGTATATAATAATGACTGGCAAGCGCAATTATAAGACGTCGTGATTGTGGGCCTGGTGGGAGTTAGTCATTGCAGGCATATGCTTTAAGTTGAAGCAGATGTTTTATGAGAGGCCAGTTGGGTTTCCCGGATCTGGCTGCAAGCATGTCAGGCAGACTCTTTCTGTGAATAACAGTCTATCCAAACAACAAGCCCTCCCCCAAACCACCAACATACAGCACATCCTAGCATGATATGAGGTGAACACATTCAAGATGTTCTTTAGAATCACATCAGATGAGTTGTTCCATGTTCTGGTTGAGGTTTTCTGCATGCATGTCTGAATTTTTCACTGCTGAGCTAAAGAGGGCATGTGTGATTGGGAAGTTTGATGTGACAGGTGACGCGTGCATAGGTTGAGTATGTGTTTGGGGGGAGGGACAGCTGCACTTCACTGCTATGGACACAGCTTCAGTGAGTAAAATAGCCCATTCTATCACATGCTCACAGACATCATGTCATTCTTTTTCTGACTTACGGATGTTTGCGTTGCTTCTCTGAACTTGTGAACTGTTTCCTTTAGCAATGCACCGTTTGAAGTTTTAGTTGCAGCAAACCAAAGGAAGCAGTCATTTTCTCCACAGGGAGAGAAATGTCCCGCTTCTAATTAGAGGACGTGGTCACCTTCATCCAGCAATGCAGGCGCAGTGATTGGTGTCCTTGTAAGGGAAACAGTTGGCCATCTGGTACTTATTTTCTCTTTTTCCTGTCACCTCAGACGCCATTATTCAGAGAGGGCCAGTGAACCTTCCAAGCACCTCTACACCCCCATCTCACCCTCCTCATGCCGTCGTGTAGAGCACTGTCAGTCAACGGACATGCGTGCAGACCTACAGCTGCTTGTCACATGATATATTTTTGTCCTTGCACTGTATATATACTTGACCTGTATATATAATGCCTTATTTTGTAATAAAAATATTTAGGGCCCAAAATGCCACATTAAGTTCATTAGTTTGTTTGTATACTGTATAGGTACAGCTGAAGTGAAAGGTTTACATACAACTTGCAGAATCTGCAAAATGTTAATCATTTTACCAAAATAAGAGGGATAACACAAACTGCATTTTATTTTGTTATTTAGTACTGACCTGAATAAGATAATTCACATAAAAGACGATTACATATAGTTCACAAGAGAAAATAATAGTTGAAAAGTAAAATTGTTGAAAAGGGATCAAACAGACAAAAATGCTGAAAAACCAAAGAATTTGTGGGACCTAAAGGATTTTTCTAAAGAACAGAATGAACATGAACAACTATCACCAAAAAAAAAAAAAAAACATCTGTGAATTATTCATGTAACAACACAGTATTCAGAATCAAGTGTACGGGCCATTTTTATAAATTTCTTGTAGACTAGTGAGCGCCTTTTATGTGAAATATCTTATTCAGGCCCATACTAAATAAAAAAACAACGCATTTTGTATGAGCCATTTTATTTTGGTAAAATAATCATTTTGCAGATGCAATGTGTATGTAAACTTTTGACTTCAACTGTATCTATACAGTTCTTAACAGGTGTAACTATAAATTGACAATATATGAAAAAGAATTAAGTCAACCTCTATAAAGCCATTAAAGTAAGGCTTTAGTATTCATATATGAATTTAAATGAAGGTCACTGAAGCAAGGTCAAAGAATACTCAACGTCCTTTTCTCTCTAAACACATGCAGCATGTTTTTGTAATGCTGAGAAAGAGTGTGCATTTGTCATTCAGAGTCTCTAAACACATGAGGCATGTAGACGTGAAGTATACACACATGATCGTCAGTGCAGAGCAGCAAATGCTGGATAGTTTGAACAGGACAATCTCTCTCTCTTGTTCTCTTTCTCTGAAAGGCTCTATTAATAGCGGTGCTTCCTCTTTTTCCCACTTGCATTCCTCTGCCGCCCCGTGCAGAAGTCACCCTGTGAGCGTTCACTCATTCATTGGTTCCTTCCCTCTCTCCCGCCTTGTTTCAGAAGCACAACCTCTTACTGTACATCTGAAGCAGGGTTTGAGTTTCATTGGCTGTTTGCATCAAATCTCTCGGTGGAATTCCTCTTGGTGGATGTGACAGATAGCCTCGCCCCCTCACGCTGAGACACAGACAGACAGACAGAGGGAGACAGGCTCTGTCGGTGACAGCAGTCGTAGTGAGCGGTAGAACCGTTCTAGTGCTGAGCTCAAGAAGTGGAGCTTTTGAATCCAGTGATGGTTGAGTTTTCTGCGTTGTGGACGTGTGTTCTTCTGCAGATATGTGGTGTTTGCAGTGCAACTCGGAGAAGACGCAGTCCCTGCTTGAACTGGAGCTGGACAGCTGGTAAGACGGGACTATGACTATATAAGTGTTTGTGTGGAAGTTTAGGTCTGATCTAATGTTTAAACAATGCGGTTTGATATTGATTGTGTGGATTAATTAAAAACATGCCATTAAAGAATAGTTGTTCTTATTGATATATTCAGTGATGTTACTGACAGTGGCATTTGTCAGTAAATCTGAAAGTCAGTGTGCATATAGAAGCTTATCATATGCTGTTGACCTGTAAATTTGGCACTGGTTTCATTCATGCTTGATCTCTGTAGCAGTGGTTATGTGTCCTGACAGAAGCATTGCTCTATATTTATGAGATGATCACATTTATGAAGGTGTTTTTTTAAGCCCAGTGTAACATGACAGTCCACATTTTTCAGGTCTCGAACACAGAGTTCTTAGACAGTGTGAAACTGAATATATTTGCGTTATTTATTAGTCAGAGATGTCCTGAGGTAAGACATCTTATTCAAGGCTTTCATGCAGAGGAGCACTTTAAAGCTTCATGTTATGGTTTATTTATAATGTCCACTGTTGTTGTGGAAGGTCTGTACTTCTCTGTTAACTGTTGGAAGGTCATGAGTCACTCGTCTTTCTGGAAGAATTTTCAAATTGCAGTTGCAGTTTGTGGTTTGTTATTACCTTTTGTGGAATTTATTTTCCTGTGGTGATGGAAAGCAGGGCCTGAGTTTTCAGTTCAGCACTTGTGTGTTGTGTTTTCATCTGTTGTGTGCTATGTCACATGTCTGCAGTGCTGAGCTAGATAACAGAATAACAACAGAAAGATCAGCAGGGAACGGCTGCTTCCTTTGCTGGAGGACACATAACAGCCACCTCATATCCTGTGCCAACAGCCCTACAGCAAAACTACAAAATCAGCAAACAATCTGACTCTGGACATATTATTTTTATTGTAATATTGTTGCTTTTGTGAGCCTGTGTGATTCTTTGGTATCCAGTGACTGTGTCATCCAATAATTCAATGACTAATTGCAAGAGCTCTGCAATATGTAGGATGTTTAGTGGCTTCAAAATATATTAGAACATTGCGCTTTAAATGCCCGACTGCTATTGCATTTGATAAAAAATCAAAGCAAGTGGCAGCGGTAAACTAATTCTCCTAAAGCTTTTCTCAGAACTGACTTCGCTTTTCTCAATTACCTTGCACTTTTGCGTTGACTTTTAAGCAATTGGTGTCAAGTTGAAGCCTGTTCTCCTCAAGTTCACACACGGCAGACTGACCACAGGTGTAGTTCATATATAGTTCATCACATCACAGCTATGAGCATGTTCCACCAACATGTGACAAAGCAAAAAAAAAAGTCTCACAATGTCAGTCATTTTGAGCTGCATATCTGTTGCCTGCTGTAGCTGTTTTCCCATCAAATCTACAACACATTTGTGTGTGTGTATAATCTTTTCTAACAATATGTCTTTACTATCACTTTCTATTAATTTAATAAATCTTTGGTGAATTAAAATATTAATTTCTTTCAAAGAAAGAAAAAAACTTTGACCCCAAACTTTGACCAGTATTGTATATTGTTACAAAAGAGTTCTATTTTAAATAAATGCTGTTCCTTTTAATGTTTATTCATCAAACAATCCAGAAAAAAAGTATCGCATGTTCCAATAAATAAATAAATAAATAAATAAACATCACAGCTGTTTCCAACATTGATTATAAATCAGTATATTAGAATGATTTCTGAAGGATCATATGACACTGAACACTGGAGTAATGATGCTGAAAATTTAGCTTTGCATCACAGGAATAAATTATATTTGAAAGTATATTAAAATAGAAAACCACTATTTTATATTGCAAAAATATTTCCCAATATTACTTTTTTTCTGTATTTTTAATTTAAAAAATGCAGCCTTGATGAGTAGAAAAGACTTCTTTAAAAACATAATATAATTTAAAAAATATATGTAATATAATATAATTTAAAACATAAAATAAGGTTTTTTATTTTAATATACTTTCAAATATATTTTATTCCTGGGATGCAAAGCTGAATTTTCATCAGCTGTTACTCTAGTCTTCAGTGTCACATGATCCTTCAGAAATTATTGTAATATACTGATTTATTATTAGAATTATCAATGTTGGAAACAGTTGTGCTGCTAAATTTTTTTTTGGAACCTGTGATTATTCAAAATATATATCTTCTCTAACAATGTAAATCTCTGCTATCACTTTTTATTAATTTAACACATCCTTGGTGAATAAAACTATTAATTTCTTACAAAAAAGAAAGAATAAAAAATGACTGACCCCAAATTTTTGAACAGTAGTGTATATTGTGACAAAAGATTTTTATTTTAAATAAATACTTATGTTTTTGTAATGTTCTTTTTAACTTTAACTTTAAGAAAGTTTCACAGGTTCCAAAAAAATATTAAGCAACACAACTGTTTCCAGCACTGAAAATGAAACAGCATATTAGAATGATTTCTGATGGATCACGTCAAGTCAAGTCAAGTCACCTTTATTTATATACCGCCTTTAACAATACAGAATTGTGACAAGGCGGCTGTACAGTATTAAATAGGAAACAGTACATCAACAATGCCAAAGGCAACAGTAAACACTCACATTTTAGGTAAAGGTAGTTAATCAAAAATAATAAAATAAAATGCAATATTGTGTTAAGAGAAATTGTCCCCAACTAAGCAAGCCAGAGGCGACAGCGGCAAGGAACCAAAACTCCATCGGTGACAAATGGAGAAAAAAACCTTGGGAGAAACCAGGCTCAGTCGGGGGGCCAGTTCTCCTCTGGCCAAAAAAAAGTCATTTCACGTGACACTGAATACTTTTTTCTGTGAAACATTGTGCTTGAGCTGTCCTTTAAATATCAAAACAAGTGGCGTTTGTTTTAGTTATCTAATCCAGTGACTTGCTGGTGTGGCTTTGTGGCTTAAGTGTCCAAACACTTTTTGAGATCACTGTTTGTTAAACATGTGATGCTGTGTTTGTACATTTTTATGTCATCTACAGTAAAACTGCAAGTGGGTCATCTGGTCTGCAGTGTGTTGTAGGCACATATGGAAATCCACTTGAGACAACCAGCATGCTCAGACACACACTCACGCACACAGGGCTGAAGTCTGCTCTTCATTAACGTGATGGACTCCCAAAACTCCCAAAGATTTTTCCTGCCCCCTTTCTCATCCACCCTTATTTACTTGGAATGCTGGAATTCCTCTGCTATTTGTCAAACACCCAGTGGGGATCGTTTGACAGACGCCACATCCTCTTGCACACACAGACACACTCACACCCAAAAGAAAATGCCATACTCTAATACCGTCAGGGTTTTTGGACTGAGGTATTAGTTTGTTTTAATAATAGACAAGGCACCAGAAGTGAGAGAACACGTTGGTATTTTTCTTCAGTTTACATGTGTAAATTTTCTGTAGTTATGGTGGCCACTCTAGATTTACTGTTAGAAACACAATTCAGGCTCTGTGAGTCTCTGCAACTGTAAGAGGAAATGTCATTTTAGACTGTTCTTCATTTTCCCCTCAATCATACAGCAGCTGTTCCTTTTTAATGTGACCTATGATGGGGAAATGACTTCACTAGAAGAGTCTGAGTCATTCATGCTTTAGCACATGCACACTTTCACAGAGTTTTGGCAAAATTCAAATCACTAGTTTGAACTTCATTTACAGAGTTTCTAAATAGAAAGTGTTGTTCATTAACTTGTTTGAGAACTTATTCAAATATCATGAACATAATATGGTTGATAGAATTGCTTTGACCTTTTTACAGGCATTTGTAGAAGTTTCTCTTTCAGATGCAAAATTTATGGGAGGACAGTATTTAAATGAATTATGTAAAATGATTTAATAAGGTTTGCAGTAGTCAGTTTTCCGCCCCCCAAAAAGCACATCTTCAGCCATTTTGTGCCTGTGTTGTTAGTAGGGCTGCCCCCTAATAGTTGACTAACTGTTAGTCAATGAGAATAGGCTTGGTCAAAATTTTATTAGTCGCTTAGTCGGAGAGTAAAAAATCCAAAAATCACAAAGTCGGTGGGTCTATGTGGTAATACAGTACATTGGGCAGGACATCGATGTCAAATATGGCTTTTCATCTAAAATATGTAAGTACTAGCAACTTTACATGGTCGCTCAGTCTAATGCTAACCAAAAAATGTACGCTATTCAAGTGTACATGGAGTGTGGAAGCTGAATAGTAGCTCACTCACTGCCGGTACACTCACTTGCTCTTAAAATACTCCATCATTTTTGGTCATACAGATAAAAGTAATACATCTTTCGAATCTGTACAGACATTACATCTATTTTTGTGCACTCACAATAACAACAAAACATTGTGCTTTTGTAAAACAATGAAAGCACACAGGATGCGCTTTCTGCCGTCTCTATGAACTTGAGCGCGTCACTTTGAAACTCTGTATTTCTTGTCTTACAGACATGGAAATATATCTATAGAGAGTGAAATGTCTACTTTTAAATGAACCAATTTAAATGAAAAACAAATATTCTCCGATTATGGAATCCATATGAAACATGCATACAAGTGCAGCACTATTGCAGAGATGACGAGTCAGTGTCGCCGACTTCATCTCTTAAGCCGAAAACCAAAAAAGCACTAGTTTATCAATAAATTATTGAGTTAATGCAGCCTCCTTACTTTTTTCCAGAAAACATTCATAATCATTACTTGTTCTGGTGTGCTGTGGGAAGCTTTATGTGTGCGCTTATTAGGCTATGTAGGCAATTAAAGTCCCATCATTATGATTTAAATGGTAAACGTGATTAGTCAACTAATGCTTAAAATAAACAACTACAAGTCGACCAGCAAAATCTTCAGTCGAGGGCAGCCCTAGTTGTTAGTACACACAGCTGACCATCATTGGCTCTGCTCATTTGCGACCCTTCCCTTACAATGAGATAATTTTTGCAGAGCTCGTTTTGAAAAGGTAAAAAGGGTGTTGTTTTACACAACCATTGAGAATTTTTAACCAAAGTATATTATAGACTTTTCATTAAGACCCTAAAGAATCAACTTGTGGAAAATGGGCATACGATGACCCCTTTAAGTATACTATTATTTAGGTATTACTTCGTATATATGCTGATATATGAGAATATCTGAGGATACAAAACATCAAATGAAACAGGGTATCTGCTTGTAAAAAAAATAAATAAACTTCTTTTTCATAAGGGTTATGGAAATGCACTGTTCTGCATTCTTTAATGTGCGCATTGTCAGTAGATCAGACACAGAACTGTCCACTCCCATCTGCTGTTTTGTGCAGATTGCCCAGTAAATTTGGCCTGTAGTTTGTGATGGTCCTGAAAACTGGAAATGTCCCAAGGGTCTTAGCATCTCTACACACTAGAGATTGCTCATATAAGGACAGAAGTGTAGTTGAAGTTGTTACAGTACATTGTATTTCTGCAAATTCATTGGATCTTGCCCTTTGAATGGCTGCCTTACAATGTATGCGAGGGCTGAATTAATTCATGCTGCAGTATTTCAATCACTGGAGATCACAGAGTTGTTGTGTTGTTGGATGCTGGTAGACATTCCCATCTGTATGACACAACCCACTATGTGCACTCCCACTGGTCACCGCCGTGTCTTGTTGCTGCTCATTTGTGTAAACTTGAGCTTTGCAACTGCTGACATCAGTAACAAAAGTGACGTAAGTGTCGGTGTTGGTCAGTGAATGACAGGAACTAGTTATCAACTAAATTTCCCCTAATAACATTTTGGATGCTGCCTTATCCTTTGCACGTTAAAGGCAAAAGTTAATCCTAAATATGTCACAATTTAGCAGTAAATGCACACTGAAATTCTCAGTGATTTTACACGAGTAGCATGGGTTCTAAACTGCGTGCTGGCATTTGTGTTTGAGCACTAGGTAGGCTGGCCACCCGCGAGAGAGGAACGTGTCAGTGTTTGCCAGGACAGATGGTGCATGAGATTCGTCTCGAGAGATATTATGCAAGAAGTGTGAATTTCACTGTGCCAACAGCACATCTCCATGACTGCATGTACTCTATGTGAATGCGTGGACATGACACTCGTCTGGTGTCTTGGTCACTGAGATCTTCACCCTGAAGGCCCTTTTAATGCATCACAATTAGACAAACAATTCTGTACTGTACTTGCATTTCCTTGTATTGGTTGTATGAGTTTGAAACATGATGCCTGATAGCACCATACCAATGCTATTTTTGCTACTACTTAATAAATCTAGCATGATTAGAGAAGCTGTATTGTGTTTGGGATCATTCTGTAAAACTAAATTTATGATGTGTAAATAACTTGTAATCAGGATGGTTGTAACTAAAAGTAAGATTGAGAGTGTATTTAGGGATGAAGCACCACTAGTCTGTTTTTTGATTAATGTGCAGTACTTCAGAGTAGTTGTGTATAAGTCATATTCTTCTCAAATTTCATAAAAAGGTGTGCTTAGTTTATTCAGCACATTCAGCGCCTCTCCTGCTGCATTGAAAGGTCTTGTTTACACTTGTTTGTACAGTGATGCATGTGACTAGAGGCATGACAATCTCAAACTTGGAGGAGGAAGTTGTTGAAGGAAGTTTCTTTTCTACATTATTAGAGCAAAATCCTGTACATGCAAGCGAGTCCATGACTGTACGCCGAGGTGCTGGTTTGTAAATGATTGGTTTCATCAGCGCAGACTTTGGCTCCCAACAGGAAACTGAACTGCCCTTTGAACTTGCGGCTTGTAATGGCAGATAAGCAGAAGAAGCTGAACTTCTTTGGCAGGAGGTCTTTCTTTGGACAACGTTCACGTCGAAATGCTGCAGAGAATAAGAGTTAGTGAGTAGTGTTTATGTAAATATACATGTAAATATATGCTTTGACTGAAGTAAACATAGCTGAGCCATACACACACGTGGCTCGCTTGCAATAAGAAGAGGTCTCCTGTTACTGAGTTTGTGTGCTAAACATGTGCTAGATAGATGTGCAGACCATCAGACAACTGTCTTATCTCTTATTTGGATAGCTTGAATGTATTTGGTATAATTTGATTGAATTTATTCAGATTGGACCTCAAAACAGCTGAGATAATTGTTAGTTTTAATATTCCTTTTTACCATAATGTTTGTTTCAGCAGTTGTCGTACATGAAGACTTTTAAGCAAGCCTGCTATCAGAAGTTGTTTGTTATGTGTATATGTTCTTACTTTTGCCCCTCTGTGGTTGGATTTTGATTAGAATTTTTATACATTTTTCTACCAACATTTTTTTGCTGGGTTGTGGGCAGTTTCAAGGGAGTTTCTTTTTGGTTGCTAGGGGTTTCTGGCTATATTCTGGTTTGGCTATTACTCAGCTAAGCCAATAAATTAAGCCAATTTTCTTGTTTTCTTGTGTGCCGTGTCACTTAGAAAAGTAACAGAGCTCTCACTAACAAGCTGCATGATTTAAAATTTTATTGAAATCAGGTTATACAAGTTGTTCAAATATTACGTGAGATGCGTATGTGCCAAAAAACTGTGTGTATAATAGCTTTAAGGCAAAGTCATGATTATTAATATATTCACAATTTGATTTATTATAAATTTAGTTTGAAATTTCAAGTGCAGAAGTCACAGTTCTCCTCTGATGCTTCTTGAATGTGTTCACCTCTAAATGTTTCTTCATATACTATTCTCTTTTTAACTTGAACAACGAAGGCTGCGTTTGCATAGATCCAATCTTTTGACACATATCCTGTTTACTTAAGTCTCACCTGACTACCAAAATATACTGACATCAACACCTGCAATAGTTCTCACAAGTGTTGAATATGAGCACAACCAAATGTGATGCTTTTAGCATGCCAATGCTTTTGTCTGTATTGGCTGACAAAACATCACAACAATGTGCATCTGATTCTGCAAAGGACAAGGAAGAAATTTTATATTTTTGCTATGCAGTGATCAGTGCATGATTTATGTAACTACTATCTTGATGGAACTGTTACATTGCGGCACAGATTGATCCAACCGGTAACTTCATTAGCGCTCCATTGACTGTTTCATTATGATTCTGAGTATGAGCACGGGTTTTGGAGCACAACTTAATACAATACAATATTTAGATGCAGGTCAGATGACCAGCAATCACATTTTATGTCAAAAAAAAAAAAAGTCTTTGACTGTTGCATTTGCGTCTTGCATCTTTTGCAGCATCCCTCATGACATGGTGTTTGGGAAAGCACCTCCAGTTAAAAGAAGTTGAACACAAAACTTAATTTGAGTTAACACAAACTGAAAGCAGTTTGTTGTGAATGGCCACTAAATCTTCAGAATAACAAAAATGATTCTGGGATCAGCTCAATTTGGGATAGGTCAGGCATGAAAAAGAAGCAAACACAGAAACATATAAAAGCTTTTTATATCTCAGCTTGTAAGACATCTTTAGAGAGCACAGAGACTGTTAATACCTGTACACACTGTAAAAAAAATAAAAAACACAATTTGTTGAGTCAGCTTAAATTAATTTGTTACCCTGCTGCCTTAAAATTTTAAGTTCAATCAACTCAAATAAGTGACAACTTAAATATTTGAGTTGACTTAACAACAAAATTGGTTTGTTAAACTTAAAAGCTGGGTAAGTAACCCAGCTGCCTAAAAAATCTAAGTTGAATCAACTTAAATATCTAAGTTGTCACTTAGTACAACTTAACATTTCAAGTTGACTAAACTTTTTTTTAAGTCGACCGAACTTGACATTTTAAGGCAGCCAGGTAACAAATTAATTTAAGTTGACTCAACAAATTGTTTTTTACAGTGTAGGGGTGAGGGGTTATGCAGAAAGCTTAGATGCTTAATATTATTGGCATGTACTTGCCCATGTAAAACAATTAGGATGGATTTGTCAACATTAAAAAGGCTAAGAAAAAATAAGTTTACATAACTTTGCATGAGAAACTTTTCTGTACATGAAAGTATGCAACGTGTGTGCAGTTAGTATTTATGACACACCGTACCATGTAAATGTTGTAAATGTGTATTTTTACATTCTTTAATTTGTTTTCCTGTCTAGTGTGGAGGGGAATGTTCAAAACAGTGAGCCGGGCCCTTCCTTGGACACCAGCATAGGATATGGCCATGGCCGTGGCCCTGTCACAGACAGTTCTTCCTTGAGTCCGGACCAGTTTGAGAGCCCAGTGTACGGCCACAGCGTCCAACCAGGCGCACAGCGCCCTCAGCGACCCAAACTACAGCACTCTCAATCTATCCTCCGCAAGCAGGCAGAGGAGGAGGCCATCAAACGCTCACGCTCCCTCTCTGAAAGCTATGAGCTCTCCACAGACCTTCAGGACAAGAAGGTACAGAATCCTGGCAAATTAGTATTGGCCCAGAAGTTTGAACTAACCTAATCTGCATTTGTATTATTATTTTATTTGTTGTTTAAGTGTTTTGTCACACATTTTTAGGGCTGCCCTTGACTAAAGAGTTTTCTGGTCGTCTAGTGCTTCATTTTAAGCATTATTCAACTATTAGTCGCACGTTTATTAATAAACCATTTAAATCATATTAATGAGCCTTTAATTGCCTACATAGCCTAATAAGCGCCACAGCACAACGGCGGATATAATATAATTATGAATGTGTCAGGGACACATCTAGGAGACTGCATTAATGTTTTTATCATTTATTGATAAACTAGTGCTTTCTTTGTTTTCGGCTTGAGAGACAAAGTCGGCCAGACTGACTTATATATATATATATATATATATATATATATATTTGTTTTCTATTAAAATTGGTCCATTTAAAAATTATACATTTCTGTAATGATTAATCCAACTGAAGCGGCGAGTTGAAGTTGGTGAACCCAAGTGCAGTTTATTGAGAAAATGTGAAATCCAAACAAACAACAATCCAACAATGACTTGACTCAACTTGACTTGACTTGACTTGAACAGACTTGGCATGGAACAGGCTTGGCATGGCATGGCATGAAAACAGACATAAACAAGAACAGAAACTCACCAACTGCAGGATTATACTTCAATACACGACAAGGAAACAATGGGAACATGAGGGCTAGGGAAGCAAGACACAAACAAGGAACATGGCAAGACTTTAAAATAAAAGACATGAAAACAAGAACATGAACCAAAACACCAAAACAACCCCACGTTACAATTTCACTCTCTATAGATATATTTTTCATGTCTGTAAGGCAAGTATACACAGAGTTTAAAAGTTCACAAGTTCACAGAGATCAAGTCGGCAGAAAACGCATCCTGTTTGCTTTCATTATTTTACAAAAGCGCAACGTTTTGTTATTGTGAGTGCACACAAATAAATGTTGAGTACAGATTCGAAAGATGTATTACTCTTATCAGTATGACCAAAAATGACTATTGAGTCATAAATTAGTATTTTAAGAGCGAGTGAGCGCACCGCCGTCTCCATCTGTCATGCAGTAAGCACAGACACTTCAATAGTGCACATTTTTCTAGGTTAACGTTAGATTGAGCGGCCATGTAAAGTTGCTAATACATACTGTACATGTTTCAGATGAAAAGCCTGTTCTTGTCGACTAATGGATAGTTGACTATTAGGAAGCAGCCCTACTAGTTTTATCACCTATTTTATCATAATTAAGAATAAGTGGGACTCTAAAGGGAATTTATCCAAGACCAAACCTAAAACATACAGTAATTCATAGATTCTAATTTAATAAAACATTTTGGTAACACTTTTGTTGTTACTATTGTTGACAATAAGTAACACTGCACCTACATGTCAACTAACTCTCATTAGAGTGTTAGTACACTGTCTGCTTAATAACTGCTAACTCTTTATTGTGATGGTCTCCCAACAGACATACTACTGACTATAAATAATTTTGCAAGTACATATCAACTTAATCTAACCCTAACCCTACTAGTAACACTCTGGTGAGAGTTAGTAGATATATAGGTGCAATGTTACTTATAGTCAACAGAATGAGTTAAAGGGACCATCAAAATAAAGTGAAACCAACATTTTTGTGCCAAATGTTTCAGGGTGGAGACCAGTGATCTAAATAAGCAAAATTAGCAAAAGACTGGCCTTGATTAGCAAATATTACTGCATCACATCACCTTATTGCCTTATTGAGCTTGATGAGGTCAATGATGAAATACTGATGAAGACTGTAAGAGAGGTGTTTGTTTCATGTAGTCAGAAAGACTTGATGTCAGTCGTTCACATTTGATGTTTGAAATATCAAAGCATTTTTATATAACTATGAAATGTCACAACATAACAAAGCTGAACAGAAAGTGCGGAAACAAAAACAAAAAATGTATTTTGCACAATCATGATTATCAACAACGTTGTATGTTTCAAAACCTGGGTAACACTGCATTTTGATATATTTTTGAAACACACAGCGTTGTTGACAATCAGACCTTCTACTGTTATGTAACTTTGCAGCTACATGTCAACTAGCAGTCATTAAAAAAGACTATTAGACTATTAAAAGAGTATTAGTGACTGTCTGCTTACTGTATACTGTATCTGCTAACATTTTATTTTGATGTTCCTTCAACAGACATTCTACTGACTATAAGTAACTTTACAAGTACATGTCAGCCTATTCTACTAATCCTAACAGTCTACTAAAAATCTAATGAGAGCTACTTGACATTATAGTTGAAAATTCATGACAGTTATTTGAGATATAGTTGCAAAATTACAGTCAGTTTAGTTTGGGGACCAATTCTCACTATTAAATAACTATTAACTATGACTTTTGCCTCAAAAAAACTCTTAACTACTGCTTAGTCAGGCAGTTGTTTAGGTATGGGGTCAAATTAAGGGATCTAAAATGTGGTCATGGAATAAGGCATTAATACAGAGGTACCCAAACTCGCCCCTGGAGGACCAGTGTTTTGCAGAGTTACCTTCAACTTGCCTCAACACACCTGCTGGGAAGTTACTAGTACTAGTATGGCTAGTAAGAGTTTGATTAGCTGGTTCAGGTGTGTCTAATTGGGGTTGGACCTAAACTCTACAAGACAGTGGTCAAGTTTGGGCACCCCTGCATTAATATGTGCTTTATAATTACTAATAAACAACCTATATGCTAGTAATATGCATGCTAATGAGCAACTATTTAATAGAGTGAGAATTGGATGTTCTGTTACATAAAGTTAGTAGAATGTCTAAAGTGGACGTTAAACATTATTGTTTATACAGTACGTGTTATACCCCCTAATTAACCCTAATCAGTTTGTTATGATACCGTCTTAATTATATGTTTCTTGTTTTCCCAAGGTGGAAATGCTTGAGCGGAAATATGGAGGCCGTTTCATAACCCGCCATGCTGCACGCACCATCCAGACGGCTTTCCGCCAGTATCAAATGAACAAGAACTTTGAGCGTCTCAGGAGCTCTATGTCGGAGAACCGCATGTCCCGCAGGATACTTTTGTCCAACATGAGGATGCAGTTTTCCTTTGAAGGACCTGAGAAAGTCCACGCCCCTCTTTTGGAGGGGAGGCAAATGTCTCTCCTGGACGATGTCAGCCAAGTAGGAGGCATGGTGCAGGCTGGAGAGATGGTTCCTGTCATTTTGGAAGCCCCAGAACCGCAAAACGACTTAACAGATGCGATCACAGAGCTAGAGGATACTTTCTCAAGGCAAGTGAAGTCGTTGGCGGAGTCGATCGACGACGCGCTGAACTGCCGTAGTCTGCACAAAGACGAGATGCAGCCTGAGCAAGTGGTTTGTCAAGAGGGGATGCAGCGGGATGATGAGCTTCCTCAGCCTGATGAGCACCACAAGCTGGATGAGATCTGTGACGTGACGCTCTTTATTGATGAAGAGGAGCTCTCTCCACTGGTTCAGTCGTCCTGCTCAATAGAGCAGCCATCTGGCTCTGAGTCTGAACAGCACATGCAGACTATCAGCTGGTCTGTGAACGCCAAGGATGACAAGGTGGACTCGGACACTAGCTACAGAAGCACTCCTTCTCTCGAATGCCAGGGGCCGCGAATCTGTGCAGACTTACCCCTGTTGACCATCGAGCCTCCCAGCGACAGCTCAGCAGATG
The DNA here is from genome assembly GCA_012976165.1 of Labeo catla. NCBI lineage: Eukaryota > Metazoa > Chordata > Actinopteri > Cypriniformes > Cyprinidae > Labeo > Labeo catla. Next base: position 243,861 of record VONZ01000310.1, read on the forward strand.
TAAGCGATCACTCTGAGCGCGGTTCGGTCCAGCCACTAAATATTCACGAACGCACTGCAGCGGCACCACGGGCCGGTCCCAAACAGGTCACACATGGACTACCTCCTAGAGTTCCCTCGCTTTCTCGAGACGAAGAGCCGCTTAGACACCGGCAGGTGGAGAGCCACCTGGCCACCAACGGCAACAGGCAGAGCAAGTCAGAGTCAGACTTTTCAGACGGAGACAATGACAGTATCAACAGCAATTCAAATTCCATTGACACCATAAACTCTGAATTGTCATCTAGAGACGAGAATCTGAGAGAACAGAGTCTCAGCAAACAGACCTACCACAAAGACACTCGCAATAGCTGGGACTCTCCGGCCTTCAGCAGTGATATTATGCGCAAGAGACAATACCGCATCGGCCTCAACCTCTTCAATAAGTATGTATTTTAGAGATTACACATAATACACATTTTGGTAACACTTTATTTTAGGGTGTCCTTGTGACACATGTTATATGTACTAACTATTATTATAACAATAAATTATGCACAATTACATGCAGGTAACCCTAAGACAAACCCTAATCCTAACCCTAACCATATAGTAAGTACATGTAGTTAATTAATATTACTCAGTACTTGAATGTGTAATTAAACTGTAACAAGGACACTTTAAAATAAAGTGTAATTGACATTTTATTACCAAAAGAACTGGGTACGAAGGGATGTCGGTGACACTTTTTAAGGACAGATTCTAAGTATTAAGAAGTTGCTTATTAGCATTCATATTACTAGCATATTAGCTGTTTATTAGTAATTAAAAAGCACATATTAAAGGAGAGTTCCACTTCCAGAACAATTAATTTACAGATAATGTACTCACCGCCTTGTCATCCAAGATAATCACGTCTTTCTTTCTTTAGTCGTAAAGAAATTGTTTTTTGAGGAAAACATTTCAGGATTTTTCTCCATAATGGATTGATATGGTGCCCCGAGTTTGAGCTTTCCTAAATGCAGTTTAAATGCAGCTTCAAACGATCACAAATGCGGTTGTAAACGATCCGAGCCGAGAAAGAAGGGTCTTATCTAGTGAAATGATCGGTTATTTTCATTAAAAAAAAATACAATTTAAATACTTTTTAATCTCAAACGCTCATCTTGTCTTGCTCTGCCTGGACTCTGTGTATTCTACGATTTTGAAGTTGAAGGAGAATGTGAGATGGGAGTTTTTCGACATACACTAACTGTCATGAACTGGAAAAAAAACAGAGGTCGGGACGAGCAAGACATGAACATCTTGGATGACAAGGTGTTGAGTACATTATCTGTAAATTGTTGTTCTGGAAGTGGACTTCTGCTTTAATGCCTTATTCTCTTAGGTCCCTTACATAATTCCTAAACTTAACAACTGCCTTACTAACTATTAATAAACAGCAAATAAGAAGTTTACTGAGGCAAAAGTCATAGTTAATAGTTAGTCAATAGTGAGACGTGGATCTTACAATAAAGTGTGACTGTGAATATTATTATTAGTGTGTATTATCATATCTGTGCTGAAGGGACTGAATTCAGTACAGTAACTGAATTATATTTTTTATGCTTATCTGTCAGCCTTTATCTTTTTTATTATTTTATTTGTTGTTTAGGTGTATTTCCACTAATTTTATCTTAATTTAGAATAAGTTGGACTCTAGAGGGTATTATATAATTTTCATAAAACTTTGCCAAAACTCTGAACTTTCTAGAAATCACATCTTCAAGGAACCAGGCCTGTGACTGCTATAGAAAGATCTCATTACTTTCGATTTAAAATACGTAATTACAGCCTAGCAAACTACTAATAGTCATTTATGCAAGCCCAAATCTAAAACATCATATTATTTATGCCCCAAAATAGTAAGTTTGCAATATATATACTGTATAATTTGAAACTATACTTTTTAAAAATGCTTTTTAAATTCTGGTGTAACTACTCACTTTTGTTGTGTTGAGGTTTGTGCCTGTTATATATTCAAAATGTTTAGAATGGTTGAAAGTTTCAGGGTGGAGACCAGTGATCAAAATGAGCAAATTTCATCAAAACTGGCCTTGGTTAGCAAATATTACCACATCACATCACTTTATTGCCTTACTGAGCTTGATGAAGCAACGATAATATTGATAAAGACTGTAAGAAAGATGCTTGTTTCATGTGGTCAAAAAGACTTAAGATGTCAGTCCTTCAAATTTGATGTTTGGAATATCAAAGCAATTTTATATACAGTAACTGTGAAATGTCACAGCATAACAAGGCTAAATAGAAAGTGCAGAAACAAAACCTGCATTTGCCACAGAAAAGGCATTTTAGACAAAACTAAACTGTAAAAGCATAATATTTCAGTGTCAATAAAAGCAAATTAAACTTATTTTATTCCACACTAGAGTGAGAGTACATCATACAAATCAAAATTATGTGTTTAGCTTTTTTAGCTTTTTTCAGTGTCCTCTTTGGTTAGCTGTAGTATAAAGTATGTCGTAAGGCTTAAATCAGTTGTATCAGTATCATTCATATACTGATCACACAGAGCTCTTCTCTACCTCTTATAGACTTTCTTGTTTAAAATTTTAAAATGTTTCATATTGCATTTATGTTTTCTTTTGCAAGTCCTACTAGTCAGAATATGACTAGTATGATTTTAAGTTTCAGTAGGATTAGACGCTAACTTAAAGTGCTGATCTACTTTCAGAAAGCCAGAGAAGGGAATACAGTACCTGACTGAGAGGGGCTTTATTCCTGACACGCCCGTGGGTGTGGCCCACTTCCTGCTGCAGAGGAAAGGCTTGAGCAGACAAATGATTGGTGAATTTCTCGGGAACAGACAGAAACAGTTCAACAGGGATGTTTTAGAGTAAGTATTTTTTTTTCATTTAAAGGAGAAGTCCACTTCCAGAACAACAATTTACAGATAATGTACTCACCCCCCTGTTCCCCAAGATGTTCATGTCTTTCTTTCTTCAGTCGTAAAGAAATTGTGTTTTTTGAGGAAAACATTTCAGGATTTTTCTCCATATAATGGACTGATATGGTGCCCCGAGTTTGAACTTCCAAAATGCAGTTTAATTGTGGCTTCAAAGGGCTCAAAATGATCCCAGCCGAGGAAGAAGGGTCTTATCTAGCAAAACGATCAGATAAAAAAATAACACAATGTAAATACTTTTTAATGTCACACGCTCATCTTGTCTTACTCTGTTTTTGTCCAGTTCATGACAGTTCGGGTACGTCGAAAAACTCCCATCTCATGTTCTCCCTCAACTTCAGAATCGCCCTATATCTCTGTTTTACCGTTTTTGTTAAGGGTGTTTGATCTTCTTTGCATGTTCACTTTGCGAAAACTGTGTTGGTACTTCTTCTAATACGATTGGAGTTTTTCGACATACCTGAACTGTCTCGAGTCAAAATACACAGAGTTCAGGCAGAGCAAGACAAGACGAGCGTTTGAGATTAAAAAGTATTTAAATTGTATTTTTTTTTAATGAAAATAACCGATCGCTTTGCTAGATAAGACCCTTCTTTCTCGGCTGGAATCGTTTACAATTGCATTTGTGATTGTTTGAAGCTGCATTTAAACTACATTTTGGAAGTTCAAAATCGGGGCACCATATCAGTCCATTATATGGAGAAAAATCCTGAAATGTTTTGCTCAAAAAACACAATTTCTTTACAACTGAAGAAAGAAAGACATGAACATCTTGGATGACAAGGGTGTGAGTACATTATCTGTAAATTGTTGCTCTGGAAGTGGACTTCTCCTTTAATACATCTAGTACATGATGTCAGTTTTCATAGTTTATAATTGCCACTTTCCACCAATTACATATTAATAAATCACATATTTTGTAGGAAAAAAAAACTATTAGATATGTTAGAAAAACTACCTAAAATAAATGAACCTAGCATACAGTAGCTAGTTTTAAACACATTATATCTAATTCAAACAATGTGACATCGTCACCCTTTCTGGAAAGACCATTTTTACCCAAACTGTATCTGTGTTTATCAAGATCAACTATTCAGCCCTCTAACTAAAGTAAAATTTGTAACCTAGCTACTTGCAAACCTTTTTCCTCCCAAATAGGCTATTAATTTTAACAACAACACTTCTTGTACCCTGTTTGTGTAAACTGGCAATTGACAGGACATTTGAGGGCATGTGTGTCTGTTGCAGCTGTGTGGTGGATGAGCTGGATTTCTCAGGGATGGAGCTGGATGAAGCTTTACGGAAATTCCAGGCTCAAATCCGGGTTCAGGGGGAGGCACAGAAGGTGGAGCGCCTGATCGAGGCTTTCAGGTGTGTTATACACATCTAGCTACTATACATACACACACTGAGCACTGAGCAATCATTCATTCACTACCACTGCAAATTTTTGTATTATAACTTAGAAATAACAAATACACATGGTAAAAAGATAATCAAGCAGAACTAATTCTTAAAAAGATCATTTTCATTGCTTTATAACATGCGTTGTTTTTAACATGACTGATCAGAGTTACAGTGATCTGTGGTGTGTCTTTGTTTAGCCAGCGCTACTGCATCTGTAACCCTGATGTGGTTCGTCAGTTCAGAAACCCTGACACCATCTTCATCTTGGCTTTCGCCATTATCCTCCTCAACACAGACATGTACAGCCCCAATGTCAAGCTGGAACGCAAGATGAAACTTGAGGACTTTGTCAAGAATCTACGAGGTTTGACTGAAACACAGTGTTGTTTTCATAATAATAAATGAGCTGACATTCACATTCGTAAATCACAAGGATGAGTCCGTGGCTGCAGCTCAACTGAACACCAGATAGATAGGAAAACAAAACATTATTGTACATTATTGATATTGTATTCCTCTGCATTCCAGCTCTAATGGCAGTCTTCTGTATTTGTTGAAAGGGGTTGATGATGGCGAGGACATCCCTCGGGAGATGCTGGTTGGTATTTACGAGCGGATCCAAAAGAAGGAGCTCAAAACTAATGAGGACCACGTGTCTCAGGTGCAGAAGGTGGAGAAACTCATTGTGGGCAAGAAGCAAGTAGGTTCATCATAATAATGTTCAATGAAACTGTATTAAAAAAATTTCAGTAATTGAACTTCTTAAACACTGTCTGTGTACAGTTGAAGTCAAAAGTTTACATTTCACACTGAGGACAACTGAGGGACTCATGCAACTATTACAGATGGTTCAAACACTCACTGATGGAAACAATACATTAAGAGCTGGGAGTGAAAACTTTTTGATTTTGAAGATCAGGGTAAATTTAATTTATTTTGTCTTCTGGGAAACATGTAAGTACATGTAAGCTGCTTCTGAAGGGCAGTACAAAATGAAAAAATATATATAATATTTAGGCAAAATAAGAAGAATGTACACATCTTCATTCTGTTCAAAAGTTTACACCCCGTGGATCTTAATGGATCGTTTTTCCTTCTGGAGCATCAGTGAGCGTTTGAACCTTCTGTAATAGTTGCACATGAGTCCCTCAGTTGTCCTCAGTGTGAAAAGATGGATCTCAAAATCATACACGCATTGTTGGAAAGGGTTCAAATACACAAAAAAGCTCAAAAACCAAAGAATTTGTGGGACCTGAAGGATTTTTCTGAAGAACAGCAGCAGTTTAACTGTTCAGGACAAACAAGGGACTCATGAACAACTATCACTAAACAAAAAAACACAGCTGTGAATCATTCAGGTAACAACACAGTATTAAGAATCAAGCGTTTGTAAACTTTTGAATGGGGTCATTTTTTATAAATTCAGCTATTATTTTCTCTTGTGGACTATATGTAATTTTCTTTTTATGTGAAATATCTCATTAAGGTCAGTACTAAATAAACAGTAACATGCATTTTGTATGATCCCTCTTATTTTGGTTAAATAATTAACATTGTGCACATTCTTCAAGGTGTATGTAAACTTTTGACTTCAACTGTAATTAATGAAGATAATGAGAGTCTATCAGTAGTATAGTATAGGCGGTTTGATCATTCTTCAACAATTCAGATACAATTTGAATTTAGTAAATAGAATTGCATTAGTACACACATATATCTTGACTTTTCTTCTTGCATTACAGATGGGATCACTTCACCATGGCCTTGGATGTGTAAGTGATAACATCTTCAAGATGTATATAGCTGTCAGTCTCTGTGTGGCAAATCGTTACACCTTTCCACACTTCACTACTACAGTCACTTTCCTTCTATAATTTTCTTTCCAAATGTCATATGTGAGCCTTAAATCAATAACTGAATATTCAAAACTCTATATACAGAATTTAAATACTGATACAGTATGTATAGATTTTGTAACAGAACCAAATTTAGTCTCACATTGGTCCCACTTAATATATTAGGTGGTCTTAACTACTTTTGTTTTGGGTGAACTATCCCTTTAACCATATTTTGGATGCAAATTTTCCTCATAAGCATCCTCATCTATGAAAACAACATTTAAAAAGTAAATAAAGGGTTAGGGCGTGTTTTATAACTAGCTCTATATAAAAACAGTAGAAGAGAGAAAATATCATAGCTCATTATTAAAACAGGCGTCAGTGGAAAGTCCAAACCATGATGGAGAAACAAACATGTTTGTGTGTGTGTTACAGGTGTTGTCTCAGGCCCATCGCAGGTTGGTGTGCTACTGCAGACTATTCGAGGTCCCAGATCCTAACAGACTGCAAAAACTCGGGCAGCACCAGCGGGAGATCTTCCTGTTTAATGACCTCCTGGTGGTGAGAAATCATAAAGATACACATGACAAATGACATTACCATGTTACATGTTACGCCTATTAAAGATAAATACTTTCATTAATGGACAAATATGTACAAATGTGCTGATGCTGATCACTGTGATTTCTGCAACTTTGTGACAGGTTACCAAGATCTTCCAGAAGAAGAAAAATTCAGTGACGTATAGTTTCAGGCAATCTTTCTCTCTGTACGGGATGCAAGTGATGCTCTTTGAGAACCAGTGTAAGAAATAAAAGCACAGTCAATCTTTCTGAATGGAAGGCTAGGAGTGCCATTAAATAAAAATTAAGGAATCAGTAAAAAAATTATTAATTCAAAAAATGTAATGTAAAATCATTAATCATTTCTCAGATGGACTAGACATATTTATTTTAATTACATTAAGTTGCGACATGCTGTAAGTGATACATTTATGTAGCTTATTTCAGTGATTTATTGATGTTTTTGACTTATAAAAAAAATGAATATTTTATTCCTTCATTTCATGGCACTCTTAGTCCTGTGTAATGCTGCATGTGCCCTAAAGGCCAATTCACACTGCACTGACAGACACCGACCAACGCGGACTGTCACCAGATTACAGGATGTCACTTCTCAGACGTTTCACGACCCCACAAGAGCCGATTCAGCATATTCAGTCAGTGAAAGCAAGATCCGACAGACGCCAACATACACTGACAGGGGAAACACACTGATCACACAAAACCCGACTGTCTGTTGCCATCTGTCAGTGTCTGTCAGTGAGGTGTGAATTGGCCTTAATCCAAATAAATATGTACATTTTTATTTTGATTCATAATATTTTTTTTGGAGTAAAATGATGTTTTCTTATTTTTATGTTCTCAGTCTATCCTAACGGTATCAGGCTGACTTCAGCAATTCCTGGTGCAGACTTCAAAGTCCTGATCAATTTCAATGCTCCCAACTCTCAGGACCGCAAGAAATTCACCAGTGACCTGCGAGAATCCATCGCTGAGGTCCAGGAAATGGAAAAGTACCGGATAGAGTGTAAATAAACATTTATTCTTCTTCATCCTCACCATTACCAAAACAGGTTTTGTGAGCTGAGCGCATTAAATGTCGTTTCAGACATTGCTAAGCATCAGAGTACTAGCAGATGCAAAGTTACAGTTGTTAGGATTAAAGTCAAGAGAAACACTCTTATATGCTGCAAAAATCTGAAATTTTCATGATCTTCATGAAATCTGTAATTTCATACCCATGGTCTGATTAACATACAACTGTCCCCATTTACAAGTTAATGCATATTCAGCTTTGCAGGAATGCTGTTACTCATTTTACATGCGACAAGGTCATCCAAACATATTATAATGTTCATTTACATGTCTGATTGTAAGGGCTACATTTAAACATCAAAACCCCAGTGTGGCCCAAATCATATTTTTTGGATGGCCATGTAAACAGTAAAACTCAGTCTAACATTTTCAATTCCTATCTAGGTCATAGTGTTCTTGTGGAAGTGTTATATGTTTGAAATGATTGTTGACTGTATGTTTGTTTTAATGTTTGTAGCTGAGCTGGAGAAACAGAAAGGAGTGGTCAGACCCAGTATGTCTCAGAGCATGTCAGGCCTGAAGAAAGAGACCGGAAACGGCACCATGGGCCGCACTAGTCTGGATGACACGTACGCCATGGGGGAGGGGCTGAAGCGGAGTGCACTCAGTAGCTCCTTACGTGACCTTTCTGATGCAGGTGAACTCAGTGTATCTGATGTGCTGATGAGCAGATGTGCCTTTCTGGCCAGCAAAACCAGAAAATAAAATTATGTTTTCATGTTTGTTTGTTTGTTTGTTTGATTCCCTATGTAGAATGATATTCCTGTTCCTTAGTTTCTTAAACCTAATCTTTCCATATATAAATATATTACATATTCTTTTTTTCTTTAGATGACTGCAGACTTACAGTACAGGGTTTGCAGTTTGTATTCACAGACTGAAGAAAAACAATGTTAATCCGTGGTGTGAATAGGTCCACTGTTTATATTCTGAATCGTTTTTCACAAGTAATATTTGATCTTGGCAGTGTTCGAATGGTGTCAGAGCTTTTGGGGGTCCACAGAAGCATTAGAGTAATGGTCATACACAATCCTGCTCAACTGATGTGTTAATAAAAGAATATTCTGGGTTCAATTCAGTTGAACAGCATTTGTGGCATAATATTGATTAAAATAAATCTGCTCAGAGTTAGGAGGTTTTAAAAGCAGTAATTTTTTTTTTTTTTACAAAAGCTCTTTTCCTCTGTTAGAAACATTATTTGAGCTGTAAAGTTGTTTACATCTTCACTTTTTTACAGTCGTTTTAGGGTTATAGGGTATGTCGAGTTTAAACATTGTAAATTTGTGTAATAAGCAAGTAGTTAGTGATTTAACACCAAAGTCCTGGTAATACACATATTGTTTTTTTCTTGTATTTATACTATTTTAACATCTTTGAATTCATTTCCTTTGTAAATCATTTACTGTACTGTAAAACTGCATTCACAGCTCATGGGTTTTCCTAGTGTCACTCTGTTGTTATTGGTAGACTGCAATGGGCTTGTTTCACAAAGAACAATGGTTTGCAGACGATCCAGCACTTGTACAATGAACTTTATGCTCAGGACGTTTCAGAATGTTGGAGAATGGAGGTTGTGATCTCAGACTGTCAGTCTGATTTAGCTGAGGTTTGAAACAGCAGACCAAAACATCCCATAGCATCCCATAGCTTTTTTTTTTTTTATGTCTCCTCCATTGCTCTGGCACTCTGAATGCTTTCCTGCTAACACACCTGGTTCGAGCAGTTTTGATGAGCATGTGGGAAGAGTCCATTTTGGTCTTTCCCTGATGATTCAGTGGTGGCGTTCTTCTGGAAGTGTTTTTCGGCTGGTGTGACTTCAGCTATATTTGTATAAGATGTGTGTAGAAGGTTTTGCTGCTCATTATGTCCCTGTTAATGGTGTTTCTTTGAGAAGACACTCACTTGTCTCCTGTTTCCAGCTTAGACAGCTTAGGCATTTCCATTCTGTTTTTCCTTCTTAGGAATTCTCTTTAATCTTAGAAGGTTTGATGCAGTCTCTGTTTGAGCCATTCGAGTTTTTTAGTGGTCCTGACATCTCTCAAAAGGATTGATGATTTGCAGGCTTTACCTGTGAGCTCTTGTGGGTCTTTTTGATGGGGATTCTCTCATGGTGGGGCCCAGAACTGGGGAGGGAGGAGCCATGGTTAATATGCCCTCAACGACAACTCTGGGATAAACAAAGGAGTCAGAGCCAATGGAAGCGGAGACTCAAGTGGAGATGAAGAGATGGTGCCCGGGGTGACACCAGAGGCAAGGGGGGTCAAGATGAAGCCACATGCTTGTGGGACCGTGGGACTGTGGGATGGAGTCAGTGGGACCAAGGACCTAGGTGGACCTGGAGGGAAGGAGGAGCCCAGCAGACCCAAAAGATTGGAAGACTGTGGTATAGGCAGGCAGATGACTGGCCAAGGTGGAATTGGAGGGACGAGTGAGCTTGGTGGAGTCTGAGGACTGATGGACCCCAGTGGAGCTGTGGGAGCATGGAGCCAAGGAGGAGCTGAAGGGTCGGAGAACTGAAGTGGAGCTAGAGGGCTGACACTCCAAGGCGAAGCTGGCTGACAGGAAACCCTAGGTCGATCCAGGCCAGTAAGGGGAGCCAGCAAACAAGGACCCGAAGGGCTAAGTGAAGCAAGTGGAGACTGAGCTGAAGAATGGGGTTGCTTAGGCAGAGGAGGAGGAAGTGGGAGGCTGGACGGGACCAGTGACAACAAAGACTATGAGCTGGGCAGGATTAGTGGGGATGAGAGAAACGGGGGACCAACTCCTTTTAAAACCTCAGTGGATGGGGCTTCTTTCCATAATCTTGAATTCCAAAAGAACTCCCACAATGACAGACAGTGTTGCACATTGTCAGACGAAGACCTCGTCACCTAGACAGCCATCGGCATAAGACCAGTCGGGAACCAGTCCTCTACACAATCTGACTTTGCTGCAGCAAAATTAAACGTCTGGTTTAATTTTGTCAGGCCTCAGGAGAACCCCCCGACTGAGCCTGGTTTCTCCCAAGGACTTTTGGTGCGGAATCAGCGGTGGGCTCTGGTAAATGTTCTGTGCAACGGGGTGATGGCTGGCTCAGCTCTGGATCAAGAGTGGGAATGTTGGTGAAAGCCGATTCATTGTTCACCAGCACCCACTCCACAAATGTGGTGAAATCTTCCCTTGGACCATCCACTGAAAGAAAAGCTTTGGACCGCTCACTAGAAAAGACACACCGTGAGCAGTCCTGGAAGAGAGACAGACTAATAAAGTCCTCCAATGGCCGATCCCACTGCTCTAAGCGGAGCAACTGGATGGCAGGTCCATAATCAAAAGGGGAAAAAACGCTACAAAAAAAAAAAAGAAATTGTCCATTCTTCTGTCACATGTGGTGGCTGTGAAGAAACACATGATCACTGGAAATTACACAAAACTGACTTTAATCGTAACTCCAACACAACACTCTGGAGAATCACTGGGAAACATGACCACTCAAAATATAGATGAGAACAGATAAAGGAACTGAAGAAACATAAGGTATATATAACAGGGATGTAATCAGGGTAAAACAGAACAGATGAGAAGGAACAAATTAGCAAACAAGGAAACTAGCAAAAGCAGGCAAACAGAAAAAAAAAATGCAGAGGAGCTGTTGACGGCAATAGCTTTTTGAGCAGCGCACTGACATGTAGCACCATTACGCTTCAGGAGGCCTGAGTTTGAGTCTTGGTTTGTGGACCTTTGCTTTGCTAAACGCACAGAGACCGTACACTTAAGAGGTATGTCTTGAAAGAGATGTTCCTTGAAACTTGTGATTGTCACTTTTAGAGAGTAGTTTTTGTTGAAAACTTTTTTTTGGTGAAGTAACCAGGCCCTGCTGTGGTAGACAACTTTTGAGAAATAAAAAAAAAAAATCCCATGTTATTTTTTCAGGTCAGTTTGCAATACAGCAGAGGCACAAAACTCTCTTCATTCTGCTGTATTTACATTGTATTTAACTGCTCTTTTAGTCTTATATATCATCTATCCAAGCGTTTGTGAGCATCATGTGTCTCGGCCTATGTGTATTTGCTAAAATGGCTCATGAAAGGCAGCAGTATGCACAGATGGAGTAAAAACAGCAAACTGGCAGTCCGTTACTGCCGATAATGACCCAGAAAGTTCAGAAAGTCTCCGCTTGCTGTGTGTTTTCATCAGTTTTGAGTAGAGGGATGTTACAGGTGTGATGTACATCTCTAATCTATGCTACTGCATGTCTCGGGCAGGCAAGCATGGGCGCAGTACCAGTGCAGGATCTGTAGACAGCAGTATGGAAGTAAGTAGGCAGTGGGTGGTAATTATTTGATTTGACAATGTGTAATGCACATTTCTTTGCACCTTCTGTGCTTCATGGGTCAAAGCGGTCCATTCGTTTCTTTCTCGTATTGTATTTATTGATGCCTAACCTGCTTGTCTGCTCACATGCATGTGTAAACTGCTCGCATTCTGAAACTAGAGCTTGTCTGTAAGTGCAGGCGCTCAGAAAGACCTGGCGCCTATTTTTAAGCATGCATTTTTTTTTCCGAACAGTCTGATGATGGCTTCTTGATGTTCATGCAATTCTGTTCTTTTAAAAAAAAAATTAAGGGGCTTTCACTTGTGTCTGTTAGATGATTGATGAACCTCACACCTACATACACAGAGTGAAACTATTTTTATTATTTTTATTATTTTTTACCTTTTTACCCAAGTTGCTCTTCTTGAATTAAATGCCTGATGTCCCTGCAAATCTCATCAGAACATGCAGATTGGACCTTTGAAGACTGAGTCAAATGAGGATTTCAGTCTGGTTTTGTTCATGCATTATATTTCATGCTTTTTTTTATTTAATTTTGATGGATGATTTGAGTATTCATTAAAAGTGGATTGCTGCTTAGATCTTCTTACCTTATCCATTTAAAATATCTAACATTGGGAATCAAACAATGTAATTGTCTGTCAAAGAAAAGGAACAAAACATCTGAAGATGTGTCAGTTTTAAATGCCTGAAGTACTGCTCACTCCAAAGAACAATGCGTTTTTTCAGGCTTTGCATGTTAAAGATCTGTTCTTCCTAAGTATGTGCATGTGTGAGGTTTTTTCTTATGTTACTTAGGTTTGTTTTAATATGAATATTCTACAACTCATCATATTACAACAACTCATCTACCCTACAAATGGAAGAATTTGAGTAATATTCAGTATCGTATATTCAGCAAATGCAGATACCTTTCCAAAGTTTAAAATTTGTGCCTGTCTATTAAAGTATGAATGTTCTCTGCAGCCCTTTTGAATAATAATCTGAATATAGTACAAAAGTAATGGTTGTGGATGTAAAAATGCTGAATATTTGGAAGCAAATTTAAGTAATAATGTATAGACCTAAAATTTTCAAATAGACCTGCTTTAAGAGGTTTGTTAAGCAATGGGACGTGCTTCTGTAGTTTATTTGCAGATCTTTACAGTGAGATAAGATTTCCCAAACAGAGAAGCCACCCCTGCTGAAAAGAGTAGCACAGAAAAAAACAGAATGCATGTATTGTAAATATAGAGCTGTTCATGCCAAAAGAGTCCACCTGTGCTGCTTTTCAATTGTAAACACGCTAAAGGGTATGTGTTAAAAAAAGGGTCTCATAACACTTTCGTTCACACAACTCAAACAATATAAAAAGTACAATGCAATAATGTAATACCAACACCTTAAAGGAGCATCTCCAATCATCTACCAGTTTCCTGTTAAAATGAAACTAAAGCATGTTCAGATATTCATGGTGTCACCAAAATCCACTACAACCTGCAACGAAGAACTGCTCAATAAATTGTGTGATTCTGTTCAGGCTTCCAAGGTTGATCCCAACTCCTGACCACATTTAGACTTGCTAAAACAGCATTTAAGTGACTAGTATAAAAGGCAACTTTTCATCAAATATTTTTTAATGCCTATGGAGAAAATAAATATAAAAATAAGAAAGCAAAGTTTCGGAAAAAGGGTACAGTCATCGACATGTCTAATTTTACTTCAAACTAGGGCTATCAGTTTAACGCATTAACTTAATTAATTAGTTATGAAAAATAACGCAATTAAAATATTTTAACGTCCCCATACCTGTACATCATCGTACAACACGTATCACATGATATCACACGGGCAGCAAGAGCAATAGGCCTATGACAAAAGTACTGATTTTGTCCCAATCTATCACAAGCTAAAATGTGATTTTATACAGCAGTTCAGTAAGTATAAAGTTGATATTGTGTTATATTGTAAACAAAATATTATGTGTTTTTGCTCAGTTTTGCAGAGAACACATTACCTTTGAAACTATAGCAGAATTGTTGCACATCTCCAAGCAACACAGTGGTGTTTAGTCTCTGAATAAATCCACGTTTTGAACGAATCGTGTGAATCAATGTTTCAAAGGCCCATTTATAAAGAGAGCCTTTACGTTATTCCTGAATGAATCTGCCATTTAATTAAAACGAATTAGTGAATAATGACTCATAAAGACATTTCCCGCCACCTGCTGGTAGATTTAGTTTCTTATTTAGAGTATATTTTCATAAAAATAAAAATAATAATAATAATAATAATAATAACAAAAACATTAAAGAAATTCTATCATCATTTACTCACCCTCATGTCGTTTCAAACCTTTCTTTTGTGAAACATAAAAGAGGGTATTTTGAAGACTGTTGGTAACAAAGCTGTTTTGGTTACCAATGATTTTCATTATATGAACAAAAAATACTGAGATGTTTCTCAGATTATCTTCTTTTATGTTCCATAGTTTACATTAGAGCCTTACGTTGCAGCCTAAATATTTATGTGTAATAAAATTTATGCTGAATCAAATGAAATATTTCTTTCTAAAGCTAATTTGTTAATGTCTACTTTCTCATTTAACACATAAAAGCTTTAAATAATCTTTTGTGGGTATTTTCACAGTCAAATTTATTTTGCGATTAATTAGATGAATTAATTGACACGTCATGTAATTAATTAGATTAAAAATTTGAATCGACTGACAGCCCTACTTTAAATACTTTATTAGTTCATTAATGTTTGCTCCATGTCTCTCCTCACAGGGCTCCATCTTTAGCAGTCCTCCTCTGCTCCAGAGAGAACCTTCCTTCCAGGAGCATCTGTTTCCTGACAGACGCAGCGCTCCAAACTCCTCCTCTTCCCACCTTGGGTCACTTTTCGACAGTAGTCGGGTCAAGCACTTCATCTCGGGCTGCCCTCCATCTCCACCTCCCCATCCCACCCTCATATTCCACACGCCACATCCATTCAATCTGCACCACACGGCTCAGCTGCACGCACAGCACTCACAGCGATGTCACTTCCCCCTGTATCCTCCGCAATATCACCACCTCCCACTAACACGCAGCCAACGCGGCCTGTATCTCTTCAAACAGCTGTGCAGTAACCATCAGCCCCGACACAGAGAACAGCACATGATCACCAAACACAAACCCTGCGCTATCAGCACGCTGGTGTGAGCTTTATACGGACGCGTGGTGAGCAAAACTGAGCCATACCAGCCAATCCGAACGGTGCAAAAAGAATGGCGCATGTGCAAAAACAGCATCTGTGTTTGATGTCTCTTATACTAATAGCATTCTGCCTACGGGTGAATGTCACAGGATTAGAATTAGGAATTTATGTTTTGCATAAAGAATACTAAGGACCATTAAGATCTGTTGCATTGAAACATATTTTGTCATGACACATTTTATATTACTGTAATGCATTTTAAAGGCTTTTTTTTTTTTAATCTAACCCTGGAAATATTGTAAAACAATGTTTTTTCAATTAATATTAGCATACACTAAATCCAGTGCTGCACAAATATTTTTACATTTAAAAAAATACTTTTTTTCACATTGCAGTAATTTGGTCCTAATAGGATTCACAATTTTATATTTATTTAGAATGTTAGAATTGTGCTTAATAATATCAGCAACAAATCTTAATGGTCCCAAATATGAGTTTGCTGCCTTTATGCAAAATATTATTTTTTTTTTTTTTTCTGACAGGTTTCTTGATCTCCTTGACGGGTTTCGTTAGATATGCCCTGCTGAGGTTATAAAAACATACAACAAAATAGTAGGTTTGCTTGCATTCATACATTGTGTTTTTTGAGCCTGACATTCGTTCAGACTAGCAGAATGACAGAGTAGATGTTCTAACGCTGTATTTGTTGTAGATGACAGCTCTACATGTTGTCTTAATCATAAATGAACGTGCCAATGACCATTGCACCCACTATATTTTGTGTGTAGTACAGTAGTACAGTAGTGTAACTAAAACCATTGTAAGCAAAAAGCGATGTTAGAGAATACTGTAAAAGATGTATTCACAACTTTTTGAGAACAATATCTTGGTCGGTTTGAGTCGAGGTCATGTTTAAAGAAGTATGCTACTAGAAACCTTCCATTGTGATCTGTTATAAGGTGACTGAAGCACAAATGCAGTATCATGCGGCACTTTGAACTGCTCAACTACAGTGACGTTGTACAGCATCATATGAATCTTACAGTAAGGGTTTTGAGGAGATATGTTTGCATGCCTGGAGTAAGTTTTTTTTTTTAGGAACTTTTTCTGATTTTATTTTTTTCGTATTTTTCTTTTCCTTTGGAGGAAACTCCTGGACTTCTGAGGGCCAGTGACGGAATTATTTTTCTATATTTTATGGATTGTTCTTGTTTGTTTATAAGTGCAATATGTTTGTCTTGATGAATTGGTCACGGCTGAAGCATCTTTACTATTACTTCCTCATAGTGGCGTATAGATTCTCATCGAACAAGTGTTTTTACATGGAATGACATGTCAAAGTGATCGGCTAGGCTTTAACTGTGATTTGTTATTGATGTTGTTCTTGGGTGTTTATTTATTATTGAAAATAAACCAGTGTTACCATGGCAATGAAGTGCAATCATGTAAAAAGTACTTTTCTTTTTTTTACTTTCAAACAACCAGGAGATTGTTTCAGGTGAATATTCTGCTATATTATGCAAGCATCTGTATGTTTAAAGGAATGTATATCTAGAAATGAACTTTGGATCTGTGAAGTGAGGCAAATGAAAATGATTGTTGTAAAGATGCATTCTGATCAGATACATAAGCTGAAAACTGAAGAATAACTTTTCGTTTTTTCAGTATCAAAATTTTGTAATCTTTGTTTCAGAGCACGTTTTCATGACCCCAAACCAAAGCGTTAGTTTTTCTTTTCAACATATCACATATATTGAGTGCAATATTCATTCTGATGTACTAAAGTCAACATGAAATCGGGCTAAAACGGACCCTACGCTTTCTTAACACATTCCTGGTCTTATTGCGTAAAATGGTCTTCATATTCTGTTTGAAAAGTTTGCTTGAAATCGTCACACCCTGTTATTTGTCAACCCAGCTCCTTCAATCACCTTTTTTTTTACAATTTGATCAATTCCTGATGGATAAAAGAAAATCCCACCTTACATTGCTCACATTTAAGGAAGTAAAATAGGTTTGTGTGTTATTTCATGTTGACTTTAAGAAAAAAAATGTGTAAGATCTTGCATTTATATTACTTACAAAGTAACACTTTCCAAAGATTTTTTGTTCTGCATAAAATGTTCATAACATGAAAAGATATTCTGATATTTTGATTGACAGATGATGCCCCAAAATGCACTGAAGCTTCAAATGCATCATTTTTTTTTTTTTTACCGTGAGCTGATCAACACTCAGCCTTAACTCTACTTTATTTCACTTTACCTCTCTTTCTTATTGTTCTGTGTATTTCTTATTCTCTCTTTTTATGTTTCATCTCAGCAGCATTTTCATGTGTTCGACCTGTTGTTCTGTACTGTGTTGTGTGTTACTTCAGATAATGCAACTCATCCATGTAAAAGATGGCATAAAATGATTGTGTCCCACTATTGGCCCATGTAAAGAGGGCTTGTGAAGACACATTTGAGCAGTAACAAATATATAAGGGGACCAAGCTAGGAACCATTGTGTATATAGTGTGTACAGTATCCTGACTGCATAATATGACGTCTATCTTTATATGAGCGGTGTGTTCCCGTCTGTTTTACTGTGCATTACTGAAACAGACTGTTGAGATCTTCTGTCTGGATGTTTTTCTCCTCACAGGCTGCTATCACACTGTCCAAATCAACCACTCTGGCTCATAGAAAAGGGCATTGTTTTATTTTGTTGTTGTAGAACAGAGAATGCTTGTCATCTGAAGTTTTATTTTATGTAATGGTTATCTATGTCAGTGTACAGTCAATGTAAAACTCAAACTGTGATGACATTCAGAACATAAAATAAAACGAATATATGATACATATGGTTGACTGATTGATTTTTTTCCACTTAGTCCAAGCTGAAAGTTTTCCAGATATAAGCATAAGTGGCTTGTAGCAAATGATTAAAATTATGTTTTAAATGTGAGTCTTTTGTTTCAAACAGCTGGCTAAACATTGCTCATTCATCGTGTATAGCAAGTTATTTCGTTTTTGAAATTTTGAACTCTATCTCAAGCACGCAGCTCTTTCGGTAAGCAGGGCATTTATAATGTGCTGTTGGCAGATAGTCTTATCCTCTGCTCACACAGGCCAACTCTATGCTAATCACATGACCCACAGTACTCCTAGAGCCCCCATTGGTCAATACAGATTATCGGACATAGGAGAAACATCTCCAGCCGTTTACGCGTACAGCGCCAGTAATGCCTGTTTTAATATACAGAAACACTTACAAGAAATTGCAGATCTACCTCTGTGCCTAAAGCCAGGATGATTATTATACATCTTCAGTTGCTGTCAATCACATGCTAAAAGGTAAGATTTACATACAGAAGTTTTATTCAAGTACACGCTGTCGTTTAAAGTTAGACTGTCTGCACATTTCTGGGTCCGTAGCCTCCTTATCCTTAAGTACTTCAAATAATTTATAAGTTGGTAATTACAACGTGTTGAATCAGGCATTTCTGTTTAAAGGCTTTTTAATTATTTTGTGTTATTTTAAGACTTAAATGGCCATGACAAAATGGCCTTTCTGTTGGTAGTCAGCTTTTCCCCAGTTTTCCCCAATCTGTTGATATATACTGCTGTTCTTTTTAATGAAGACTCTTATGCTCATCAAGGCATTTATTTGATTAAAATACAGAAAAAACAGCAAAATTACAAAATGCAATTTAATATAAAATAACGGTTTTTATTTTAATATACTTTAAAATATAATTTATTTCTGTGATGCAAAGCTGAATTTTCTTCAGCCATTACATACAGTAAAGGATTAGTCCACTTCCAGAACAACAATTTACATATAATGTACTCACCTCCTTGTCATCCAAGATGTTCATGTCTTTCTTTCTTCAGTCTTAAAGAAATTAAGGAAAACATTTCAGGATTTTTCTCCATATAATGGACTGGGATCGTTTAGAGCCCTTTGAAGCTGCATTTAAACTACATTTTGGAAGATTAAAATTGGGGGCACCATTGAAGATTATATGGAGAAAAATCCTGAAATGTTTTCCCCCAAAAACATAATTTCTTTACGACTGAAGAAAGAAAGACATGAACATCTTGTATGACAAAAGGGTGAGTAAATTACTTGTAAATTGTTGTTCTAGAAGTGGACTTCTCCTTTAAGTGTCACATGATCTTCCAGGATTCGTTCTACGATGTTGATTTGCTATCAAAATCATTTATGTTGGAAAGAGTTTTACTGCCAAATATTTTTTGGAACTTGTGATACTTTTTTTTCCAAGATTCTTTAATAAATAAAAAAGCATATCTTTATCACAAAAAGAAAGAAAGAAAGAAAGAAAGAAAGAAAAGAATTTCACTGACCCCAATCTTTTGAACGGTAGTGTATATTGTTAGAAAAGATTTCTATTTTAAATAAATGCTGTTCTTTTTTTACCTTTATTTATTAATGAATCCTGAAAAAAAAAGTTTCACAGGTTCCAAAAAATATTAAGCAGCACAACTGTTTCCAACACTGACAATAAATCAGTATATCAGAATTATTTCTGAAAAATCATGTGACACTTAAGACTGAAGTAAAGATGCTGAAAATTCAGCTTTACCACCACAGGAATAAACTATATTTAATATATACTAAAATAGAAAAATAATAACATCGTAATCATAATAATTTCACAGTAAATTTCACAATATTACATATACAATTTTTTTTCTGTATTTTTGATTAAATAAACACAGCCTTGATGAGCATAAGAAACTTTGTCAAAAAAACATTAAAAATCTTACTGATCCCAAACTTTTGGACGGCAGTGTATATATTGAAACAGAAACATACTGAACATGTCAAAAAGCACTATAAAGTTGCAAATATGTTTGGTCACAGCACAGCAAAGCAGCACTGGATTGTGGCAGCCACAGTCCTCCTCAGGGCTGTTTAAAATGTCTCGGCTGTTTAACCTTTTGAGATGTTTGACCTCGTCCAAGTCACTGTTGGACAGTGTTACCGAAAACACTCTATACACTGGTGTCACATTTTGTAATAGTTGTTTTATTGTTGTGCTTTATTTTTGAACACCAATTCAAGGTCACAAAGCTTTTACAGTATTTGTTGTCCTTTGAGTTGTGGGACTACTGTTCTACACTGTAAAAAATAAAAAACACAATTTGTTGAGTCAGCTTAAAATAATTTGTTACCCTGCTGCCTTAAAATTTTAAGTTCAGTCAACTAAAATACGTTTATTCAGCTTGAAATGTTAAGTTGTACTAAGTAACAGCTTAGATATTTGTGTTTGCTAAACTTAACAGATGGGTAAGTAACCCAGCTGCCTTAAAATTTTAAGTAGATTCAACTCAAATATCTGAGTTGTCACTTAGTATAATTTAACATTTCAAGTTGAGTAAACTTTTTTTGACTTGACTGAACTTAAAATTTTAAAGCAGCCAGGTTACAAATTATTTTAAGTTGACTCAACAAATTGTTTATTACAGTGTAGGTGGATGAACTTCTGGTTATATATTTTTCTAACTAAACTCTTTTATGAGTTTCTCATGGCGGAAGTCGTCATAGTTGGGTAAAATCCGACAGCAGTAAATGAGAGTCCCACAAATATATTTTTTACATTCCCATTTGCTCAAATAACAAAAGAAAAACTACACAATAGTGTTTTCACGGCTTTCATTCAAAGGAAAAAAATTGAGAGAGACTGATATCGGCAGTCAGAAGAGAGAACAATGTCAAATTTACCGTTTCTCCCATAGACGCGGCATTAGACACACCCTCGCATAGCGTTAACTAGTTTTTTGGTAACTTGATTAAAAGGTGGTATAATACAAAATATAGTGTTATAAATGCACATACATATTTTAAAATATATATATATAAAGTTTAAAGGATTTATGATGATGATGACCGTTAAAACGCGTCATCACAGGCTTGTGAAAAGGGTCCATAGTGTTGGATAGTGTTGGACAGCATTCACAAGCTGTACGCACAATAAACACCCACCTCATCCAGACTTTTGTTTTCCATCTTTTAGTATCCACTACAGTGTGGAAAACCTCTGTAAATGAGTCTTTTGCCCCCTTTTTTCCCCATTGCATAAGTGAACTGACTGAAAGTATCAGACTGAATCACAAACCATTTCAGACATTTTTGCAAACCCATTTCACCAGTTAGATCAACAGTTTAATTTAGTATTGCTAGTCTTTTAATCACCTAAAACCACGGTGTCCAATTCTGCTCCTGAAGGGTGACTTTCCTGGAGTTTAGCTCCAACACCTAGAGAGGTGTGTTTAATTAGGACTAGTGCTAAATTGGCTGGATCTGCAGAAGCAGGATTGAAGACCCCTGACCTTATGCATAACAAACTTCTGTATTGTGTAATACCAGTCACATTGCTTCAGGTTCAGGTCTTTAGTATGTGCTTCATTAAATATAAAGCTGTTTTACTCAAGATGCCTTTAAAGGAGCTACCGAAGATGAGCTTGATAGACATCTGTTGCAGACTGAAGAGTATTTTTTTCTTCTTCTCTCTTCTTCTCACTAACATTTGGATATTAAAATCAAATAATACACACACTGATTAATTTCAAAGTCCATAGATACTGCCATCTGTTCAAACAGCTGTCAACACTTCATCCAGTAAGAGGATGTGATGAGACCTGCTTTCCAGTTTATTCCAGTTTGCAATTTTTGGCATAAAGCTTATACACAGCATACATGACATGACATCACAGCAAAATGGGTCTAGCCACACCCCTGCTGCCCCACTTAGTATTGTTAGATCGAGTCCCCATGCCTAATAAGATCCAGCCCTGGACGCCAGATCCTGTCATAAAATATTCATTTTGTCTGGTAAAAGAGCAACTTGTCAGCCAAGTAGTCTAATACCCAAACCTTGTTAACAGGAGGTCTTTTCTGGTACCCAAAATACCCCAAAACACTATTAACAGCCTTCTATCAGCCAAGAAGTTGACTGAGGAAAAAGCTGAAGTGATGATGGTAAAAAGGAGCAGAGTTTATAGTCTTAGTCTTAGTTGTGTATGTCTCAATACTCAGACTTCATCAGTAGTATTATACCAAACAACAAGTATTACACCAAACTGATTTACAACAACATCCCATGAACATTGAGTTTCCATAAACATTCTCTCGTATCTCTTATTCATGAAGACAAACAGCCCTTAAAACCACACAGTCGTAAGCCTAAACAACAATGGAAAAATATATTTAAAAACAACCATAATATAATATAAATGAATAATCAAATAATGAATCAGTGAAATGGGTATACAAATGACTGTAATGAATATTATAAATGATAATATGATTAAATGCAATAATAAAATGATTAAATGATAAATGATTATAAATGAATGAATGAGGAGTAAACAAAGAATATAAAAAAGGAAGTAAAACACAACACAAATGTATAGCTGCTCTCTTGAAGCAAAACGCACACAGTTTGCATTTAAGGATCCTCAGATCCGTCAGTATATTTTTAAGCTGCAGTGCAATTTGCAAGTGTAATAGCACACAACTAATATAACACATCATCTTAATTTTACTGTACATTTTCTTAATTCTTTTATTAACAATCAGTGTGCTAATTTTACTTACAATCAACATTATTCTCTTTCATGAGCTTCTTACTGTGCATGCTTGAATAGGACACATCACTGTTACATTAGAATTTGGGAAACAAAATTATTATCTTTGAAGGCATTATGGTACCTGACAGCTTTAAATAAAACTTGTTATTGTAGGTTTAGTGTTATGACTTGAGATAAGGCCTGAGATAAGGTCATGTCTTATCATGCTGCCATACTCATTAGATTGTACTTGGTTGATATTACTGATATTACTTTAGTTGATATTACTTTACTAATATAACAGTATTCATGAACAGACAGGCCTTTCTGATGTCTTTTCCAGCCAAAAGAATCAGAGCTTATGTACCCTAATACAGCTGACTGAAACTACTCAGGCTTCAGATTTGCATAATTGCATAATTACTATATAATGTCAGTGAGCTTTAAATATCTACACATAACTCCCTGGTTCTGAAGATATGTGCTAAAGTATTTGTGGTTTCTTCACAAACAGGATGCTCCTTCATTCAGGACTGACTCTTCTCTTGTGCTCAATCTTTGCACACGTCAGTTGCCAGTCCTGCAGCTGCGTGACTTTACCATCCAGAAGTCTGAGGGTAAACTGCAGCTCACAGGGCCTGGGAAACATCCCTCAGCTTCCTGCCAGCATCACCGAGCTCCTGCTGCAGAATAACCTCCTGACCACTGTACCTCCAGGGCATTTAGACCAGTTCCACAACCTGCAGCTGGTCAATTTATCCGGGAACCCGTTCCACTGTGACTGCAGTATCCAGTACTTAAGACAATGGCTAAGGAGAAATAAAGCAGTCTCTGTGATGCCGGTGTGTGCCAGTCCTGCAGAACTAGCCCGAAGGCCCATTGATAAACTCACGGATGCTGATTTCGCTTCCTGTGTCTCTGATCACTGCTTCGGGTGGGTTTATAATGGCATCTTATGCTTAATGCTTTGCTTTCTCATTGGTTTGCTGCTGTGGTGCCTGCAACTAGCAAGAAACTCCACGTTTATTCTGGGAATCGATGAGAGGCATACTGGATTTGAGGCAGAATCTCTTCGCTCGCTCAAACCCAAACACAGAGCGAGGATGAGGGTCAGTATCGGGTCACTGATCCCAGGAACCGACGACATGGACAAGCCTTTACTCAACATGGAGATTCTACCTCAGATACTGGACGTCCTGCAAAAGCAACACAACATTAAGATTAAAGTACCTTAAAAAACTTAACTGTGTTTTGAATACGCTTTCATTTGATTTGTAACATGGACTGTGATATTGGGAAATTGTAAATCTTGCCAGTTATGTTAATACTTTGCTTTTTTAGTTGGATTTTACTTCTTACATTGTGTTAAAAAATAAAAGAAAATGAAAACAACCTCAAAGCCAGACAGAAGGTTGTGAGTGAATTATTATTCACTATTATTAATTTCAAACCCAAATCTGGATTACAGAGCAGGTTAGTGAGGCTGTCTTTGGAACATGGTGCTGCTCACCAGGGCCCAGTTATTTAAAAAGTTAAATCTTCATCAGAATGATCTGGATTTGGAAATCCTAGTGTTGCTATATTGGATCAGGCAATCCATCTTACTTTTGTGCCAGTTTTTCCAAAGCAACATTGGATTGGAACCTGATCCAGATACACACTTTTCTGATGACCAAGTCATCACTTTACTCATACATACATACAATTAATAAAACACAGAAAATCAATACAATACAATACTTCACAACAAAAATCACAAACAATACCAATAACATACAAATACAGTACACAAAGAATAAAATAATGAAGATAAAGAGGGAGGTGGCTGGCAGAGACCCTCCGATTTTTAGCCCACACTCAATACCCATGACACATACCCACACACTTGTGAAAATCAAACAAAAATGTTAAACACAGCACTCCATGTGGACACTCCAGTACAGGGTACCATGGCAAACCCCTCTCATTTTTGAGGACCTAAATCCACACACCCGCACCACCAATACAAAAACAAACAAACAAACAAACAAACAAACAAAAATACAGTGCTTCTAACCAAAATAAAAACACATATCAAAACAGACCAAAATGAGTTTCAAACAAAACGGTTATAATTATAACAAAACTAAAAAAAACAAAACAAAACAAAACAAAACAAAAAAACAAAACAAAAACAAAACAAAACAGAGCAGCAGTGCAGTCACGTTGCTTGATGTTTGTTATGCTTCAGTTGGAATCACTGGAAACCCCTGGACGTGCCATCAACCCTGCCAGACATTAAACAGAGACAGTTACTCATAAAAACTTTTATAAAGCAAACAAAACAAACAAAACAAACTCTCGTCATACATATCAAGAGAACTGTACAATGCTGCAATACACATGGTCGCTTACCACGCAAGATTACAGCCACTTGCACACTCATGACTAAAAACAAACAAAGTAATAAGCCTCAGACAAAAGGCCTTTTTAAAACAGGAACTAACCTGAACACTGGCCAACAGCAAGTGCACAAAAGACGAGGATAACCCAACTGCTAGCCCTCAATCAAAATGCCACATGTCACAATGGGGCGGTACCAGGGATGATGCATCCCAAGCAGCCAAACACCTCCCTCTTATTTACTTGCAACACAGGCACTCATTGGCTCATAAAAGTTAGACAACTGACCAATCACAATAAAGTACAAACACTGATAGGTTCACCTAATTAAGTAACACCAGCCCATCATACCAGGGCTATACCTTACCCTGCTACACCAGCTTCCCTAATATCTAAAGGTAACAATGTAAGCTTCTTATGTAAAGAACATGTACAATATTTTATTTGTGGAGACAGATAACAGCACAATAACACAACACAGACATCTCCTTTCATTTCCAGTCAGATCCTTCATAGATAAATAGAAACAAATACACAAGCAATAATAAGGCATGCAATTATAGAAAACTACTTGGTTCTGTCATTATAATCGTGGTATTTTATCTGATTTAATGTGATTACTTTTGAACAACTGGGCCCAGGGGCCCTGCATAGATCTGCGCCCTTTAGTTCCTTCAGTGCAAGTCTAATTTAAAGTTTGATTTGATGGCCTACAGCAGGAGCTGAACACCATTTATCATGCACAATTCTAGACTATGGTATCTACATCAGTATCTCCAGGGTAGCCAGCCCTGCTCCTGGTGGGATACCTTCCTGCAGACTTCAACTCTAATCCTGTACCTACATACCTGTCTGTAATTTCCAAATAATCATGAACACGATTGGTTCAGATGTGTGGGTGCACATAAACCCTGTTTGGGACACACTGGGCCTTTTCCAATACCTATGTTTGCAGTGTTTGCATTTGACCACTTGTCTACTAACATGACATATTTCCAGTGCTAGGTTTAAGTGCTCAAGTGGGTGTGAAGACCACACGTGTGTGCTTCTAATTAAGTGATTAAAAAACAGCTGCAACGTAAATAAGATTTATAACAAAATAAGCATAGGCCAGTACACTTTGTTTTACTACCAATACTTTTTACCACCAAAATATATGTTATAACTAATTTATTACTTACACTGAATTTTTTTTCTTCTTGAGATCTTGCAAAGTCAATGTTTTTCATCTGGGACAGCTTTGCATACCAACGTACTTAGCCCTAAAAGGTTAAAACCACAAGTGTGTGTATTGAGATAGGCCCACTTCATTTCATATCAGCCTTATGTAACTCTTCTTGCAAACTTATAATTCAGCTACATTATTTAGATCTGGCAGAATCACATCAAATGCCCCAAATCATCTCTGCTTGGAAATAAGATTAATAGCAGTTACGCACTTTTTTTCACCTTCTGCTTTTCTATTTTTTCTCGGGGTGCCCATCCTGAAGTTAATAGAGACTACACCAGTTCCAGCTTTGAGTCTCACTTCACATGCATTGACCGCCTGCTTCAAACTGATAATGGTCACTTTATAAACCACTGCCTGCACATATGGTTTCTTGCAGACTACAAGTAATGACTGCCTCAGTAATGCACTGGAAGACTTGTATTATACATAAAGCCAAATATTATTTTTATTTGTTGCCATCTGAAGTGATTTGAGTAATTGCATTGTAATTGATCTCAAATGCAGATGTTTATTTCACTTGGAATACACTCAAGAAGCAGGCACATGTAGGAGTGTGTATCTCCTCTCTCTTTTTTCCATTTAGACTTTACTGCTTCTGCCATCTAGTGGCTAAATAACACCTCTATAGACACAACATTTTCCTCTTTCTTCACAGCATAAACATTGCAACACGATCTTAAAAAACTGATGCATTCTGAATGAGTAATTCCAGAATTATTGGAACCATCATCCTTCTTGCACTGAAGAATGTTTCCTGAGAAGTGTGTACATAGTATTAAGAGCAGGGGTGCCCAAACCCGGTCCTGGAGGGCCGGTGTCCAGCAGAGAATTTCCTGAGGGCAGACAGCTGCCGGGAAGTTTCTAGTATGCCTAGTAAGAGCTTGATTAGCTGGTTCAGGAGTTGGGGTTGGAGCTAAACTCTGCAGGACACCGACCTTCCAGGATCGAGTTTGGACACCCCTGATTTAGACTAATCTCAGGAAACAACTAAAAGAACAATAACCAGCTTGTTTCAAATCATGAACTTGCTCAGCACCCTTTACACTATAACACCTCACTCGAAACCGTGTCACAGATGTCACATTGTCTTTGACATGGAAACAGTTCAAACGGTGTAGCCCATGTGGTAGCATGTGGTGTTGCCTAGAAATTATGCAGGAACATTGTAACAGTTGAACAGGTTTAATTTCCTGAATTGCAAACTGGATACATTGTTTCAACAATAAAAAAAGGTGAACTGCTCCATTAGCTCGTGGGCAATACTGTATATGGGACATTCTACAGAACTGGTGCAAACTGCTGTCCCCAAAAAAATAAAAAAATAAAATAAAACAATAAAAAAGCATTTAAGTACTCAAATCTTAGATGTTTACTAAGATCCCTTTATTATCTGTTGAAACCCACAATAATATTTACAATGTCAGTACGCTTAATATATATAAAATCATCATTTAGAGGGTACTTTCAATTGGGGGTGGCTTTCCTGAACCATAACCCCTACATTTCAACTTATGAAAATGATATTAAAATAAATTTTGAATTTTATTCCATTGTTTTTTTTTGTTTGCTTTTTATATATATATATATATTTTTGATTTTGTAAAAAAGTTAAGTTAAAAAATAATAAAAAATAAAATGTGTCCCGCATTTTTAACTACACCCCTACATTTATAATCAGGAAATATTTATGCGTCAGTCTCTCTCATAGCTACATGATGAGTATGCCCCATCAATTTTGAGGTAAATGTGTTCAAAAGTCTGAAAATCTGTGTGTAGCTTTAAGGAACGTCACTACCAAACACCATTTTTCTGTAATCAAACACTTTTTGTGTTCAGAAGTGTGCTAGCTAACTATTTGCTGATTAGCATCTTTGAGCTGGGCTCAAAAGTATCTAAAATTGTCATGACCGAAACAACTGGTAAAGTTTCGGTAGTGACATCTTTTCTTTTTTTTTTTTTTCAGTGTTATACCATAAAATTGTCACTAATGTAACAGTCATGACTGAAACTTCATCATTGCTTCAGTAGTGACAGACAGGAACACACAATCCTTGATTTGGGGAAAATAAACACAATTTTAGTAACATTTTTTTGTATTTTAGTATGTTTTAGTAGTGTTTTAGTATGTGGTTCACTACCAAAACATTACTCCCTCTACCGAAAATGTGCAATCACGACCAAAACATGGGATGTTTTGTCAAAAATAAAGTTTATTCAATTATGAACTAAGATGTTATGATAGTGTTTGGTTCATTGTATATTCAAACTAATGAATCCTTAACTTCTCAAAATCTCAATAGGTCAATATAACCCTTCTTATTAAATTATATGCTACTGTGTTTTGGTAGTGACAAATATTCCAAAACTTTCTGAAAATACAACATGAGAATTAACTGCACAATTACTAGAAATGTGTACCTTGGATATTATACAATTTGCATACATACAAAATTTGTGCGAAAAGACATTTATTTCAGGATGTTTCTGAACCTGACTTTGCACCAATTTTGTAAAATGGCTTATATACTGTAGTGCACTATTGGATGTCAGAGAAAGTCAGCAAAAGGTAATTGCTCAGTACTGCTTTTGATACTATTGACCACAACATTAGTGGAACTGCATGATTTAAATTGTATTTATCGGACCATTATCATTTTGTAGTAGTGAATGAAGTCATATCAATCACATTACTAGGCTGCAAGGCTAAGTACTAGGATTGTTGCTGTTCACCTTGTATTGTTAAGAAACATGGAGTCACTTTTACAGTGACGATACTCAGTTTTACATTTCCTTGGGGCCTGATTAACCTGCCAATTTACAAAGCTAATGGAATACAGTTGATATTAAAACTAAATGACTTGCAGTGTTGGGGAAAGTTACTTTTAAAAGTAATGCATTATAGTATTGCGATACTCCCTAAAAAAAGCAACTAATTACATTACTTAGTTACTTTTTATGGAAAGTAATGTGTTACTCTACTTTTGCGTTACTTTTTAAATCTGGGCAGGGCTTGCTTGTTTGTTTTTAATATAAAAAATTATATTTTTGGAAATGTAAAAGCCTT
This sequence comes from Labeo catla, assembly GCA_012976165.1. NCBI lineage: Eukaryota > Metazoa > Chordata > Actinopteri > Cypriniformes > Cyprinidae > Labeo > Labeo catla. Next base: position 273,456 of record VONZ01000310.1, read on the forward strand.
TTCACACCAAAAGCCTCAGGCTTTGACAAAAGTAAATTCACGTCTGTGCAGTAGACCACAGAAGAAAGTAACTGGCTACACTTATTTGAAAAAGTAACTCAGATATTTTCTTGTCAATTAAAAAGTAATGTGTTACTTTACTAGTTACTTGGAAAAAGTATTATGTAACTCGTGTTACTTGTAATGCGTTACCCCCATCACTTGACTTGCGACTTACTACTGCTAAAATTTAAAACAAAAAATGTTCAACGTGTTTTAATTTGCATGCAACAAATAACTTTATCTTCCATAATATATATATATATTTTTTTTTTATCTTTGAATACAGCAAGCTCTGGTTTGATGCACATTTCTGTAAAGATGAATGTCAGATGTTAGCTACGTTCTGTTTTCTCACAGGAATTGCATACTGCTATAGCTGCTGGACATGCTGGCTTATTAGCCTGGTGGCTGTTGGCTCTCTGCAAAGGTAACATGAACACTGCTGTCTCAAAGTTGCCCAAGGCCTTTGTAATTTTCCTGCAGTGGGCATTCAGTGTGTTGACTCCGTATGGCATAAACTTGTGATGTATCTGAAATAATCTCTGACTCCTTTTATGCAACACATTCAAGACCTCATATTTAGAGGTGAAGTCCAGTTCTAGCAAAAGTGTGAACTGGCCACTCACTTCCAGCAGCTGCTCTCGCAGTCTTTGCTCTGCTGTGTCTCTTAACTCACATCTAGTTGACGGTGCCTGTACAGAATCTAGGTACTGTTGCAGTTTTATACCCCTTCTCTTTACTCGCTCCTGTCTCTGCAAAGTACTTCTGGCATCTTGTGGCTAAACACTGCTGCAGACACAAGAACTTTTTAAGCATTGGGGAAAAAAAATACATTATATTTTTAAGTAGTGGTAATTTCTTAAGCACTTAAAATGCCCCGCAAGTTTGTCTCACTCTTGTCACATAAGACTGCATATGCAATCACCCATACCCTCTTGTTCTTACTATCTCCCTGCATAGAAAATGTCTAAGCATGGCTAAATTATTTATTTATTTACTTTTTTCTGCTGGAAGTTTAGATTTCGGCTTTCCCTGTATTTTCACTTAAAAAAAAAAAAAATCAAATCAAATCAAATTACAAATGTCAATTTATTATTTAATATTTGAAAAAAAAAAAAAAACCTATATTATGAATAACTTGCTTAAAAAAAATAAATAAAAAAAATTACCATGAATTGTTGTAAAATATCATCTTTAGAAAGAAAAACTGCAATAATGACCAGAAATGGCACAGTTGAAATTGCATTTAAATGGTAGAGCAGCTGAAACAAGATGAATTTGCTATGAAATTAGACTTTTTTTTGCTCTTAATTTGAATGGACTGTTTGCCTGTGACAACACTGGTTTGGTAGTAAAGCACTTTCAACCTGATGAGATGAAAAAGTCTATTTTTGCTTCTGTCCTGTTTAAATGTGTATTACATTTTCTGCATGTTAACTACTAAACGGGCAAATTGTGTCTGGCTTATATCATTTAAAAATCTGTTTTTTTTTTGTTGTTTTGTTGTTGTTTTTTTTCCAAGACACTTAAGTACACATACACACACACTTTACACACATACATATACAACCCATTTGGAATGGAACTCAACTATTTCCTATTTTTCTAACAAAAAATTTAATTGAATGAACGCAGGCAGATTCCTCATCCTCCTCCAACTTTATTGACAGTTTAAAATTACGTATCTATGTTCTAGGACTTAAGTTGCAATTTCCTTCCGACTTAAAAACTGATTACAAGCAATGATATTCTTACAGTAGTCCAAGTGATATTGTACAAAAATATCTGATTTCTGTGAAAACATTCTTTTTGCAAATTGTTTCTAATTTCACGTCTCTCTATTGTACTGGATAATTTAAGGTAGAAAGGACTAAAATTACTCTGTAACGTTCAGCATTAACAAGCACTGTTTGCTGAACCTGCAAACAAGACTTTTTAGAAAAAAAAAGTCCATTGAAATAAAAATACAAAAAAGAAAGATCAAAATGTATGATTTCTGAAAGTCAAATTAATTCAAATACAACATTTCCTTAGTAGACACTCATACACTTTGCTGTGAGCTGCTAGCGGGGACCAGATCGTAATGGACTTCCTGTGATGAAAATGGTCTTTCTTAAGCCTGCTTTCACTTTTCTCCATACAACCACAAAACAAAAGAAAACAAAACACCAGAATTGAGCCTTCACCTGACTTCTCTCTTACATTTGATCTAAGGTTCACGTCCATGAACCCAGAGGTTCCCTGTGGCGCGGGATGTCCCAGTAATGGATCTTTTCACCAGTGGCATGGAAAGGGGTCCCTTGACAAAGCGTCATACATTACACCTCTACCTAAATAAACATTTTGTTTTAAACGCAATATGATTTTTTTTTTTTACCCCTTTTCTTCATAACAAAGGAAAAACAAAACTCAAAGCTGCTCACTGGCCTGGGAAAGGCCTCTGTTTGCCAGCCTTTGGCCAATGAAGAGGATTCAGAGAAGAGAAACAACCATCAATCAGGAAAGGAGGGGGCGACAGAGGAAACGAGTTACGCGGACGCTTCAATGGTGCATTCTCTCGCCAGATGACCGGTCTTGCCGCAGTTGTAGCAGTTCACCTCAGTCGCCTTGCTGCACTGCACTGCCACGTGACCAATCTCTCCACACCTGCAAATCAACATGCATTTTAGTTTCCTCTACTTTACTGCTATAAAAGTAGTAGTCATTTACCCCAAAATATAAACTGTATTATTTACCCTCACTCATATCACTATGTCATTACAAACTTATATGCTATTTGTTCTGTACAGTGACAACGTTCATAGCGCACATTCTTGTGAACCCTGTGCACCATGGGTGAACATTTTTTTAAACCAAGCTCTGATGGGTCTTACCGGTAACATTTCACTTTGTCACATAATTTCTGAATGTGTCCGAACCCCCCGCAGGAGTAGCACTTCTGCTCATTGGCATGGTCACAGTCCCGTGCCACGTGACCGGCTTTGCCGCAGTTATAGCAACACTGCTCTCTTTCCTTTTTGGGTTCTTTACAGTCTCTGGAAATATGGCCACTCCTGTGGCAATTGTAGCATGCTGTATTTGAAGCAGAAAAAGCTTTAATAAGCATTATAACTGAAATACAATGAGAAGTGAATTGCAATGAGTCAGAGCATCTTACCATCCTCGGTCTGTTCGCAATCTCTCGCAATGTGGCCCTGCTCTCCACACCTGTAACAGAACAGATCTACAGAGAGAAAGAGCAACTTACTTAGACTGCATCTGTTTAGAAGCAGCACTATTTAAATATCGCAAGAGGCCCTACCCTTTCCTCGTCCCCGGCCCCTGCCACGACCTCGACCAGCATTAGGACAATTCTTGATCCAGTGTCCGGAGCGGCCACATCCAAAGCACTCACTGGTACTCATGTCCATTATCTGTGGAGATAAAGTCACAAACTCTGACTTCATTATGCTAACCACATAGCGCTCACTGCAGGAATCTCTTTGCAGGGTTACGGAGTTCAAAACTGTAAACCCATGGGGTAACGTCACGCTGGAAAGACCAACATTACATGGGGAGTTTAAATTTAGGGTTGTTTTTTCATTGTGACAAGGGTTTCTATATATGCAGTCTCTGTATTCATATACCGTGCAGTCTTCAAGTTCTCGTTTATTCCTCAAAAATCTACTTTCAAGACTGAAATTACATCATATTTCTGGGACAATCACTTGAATTGAACTTTATAGTGTGAGTTTGCCAGCACACTTATGACACCCAACTTTGGATTTTTTCCATTGAAATATTTAAGTTATTACAAACAAACATAAAACTAAAAACTTCCAATCTCATATAAAGGACCTACTGTCAATAGGAATGCTGATAGCACATGGCACATGTGTCCTAGCACCAATGCTACTGCTAAAAAGACTAACAAATCTAACAAAATGAACAGGGTTCTCATTGCAAACGACTATAAACACTCACAACTGTATTTAAAAAGAGGTTTCATGAAATGCAAAACACACATACTGGTTTAACACCTGTACTGATAATCAAATCATACACCAGTCTATGAAAATGCAGTACGTAAGCATAACTGCTTTCATCAAGGATACGCTAGCACAGTATACATATGAAATCTTCATGATCAGTACATGTGTACAGAGATAGACGGGTTAAATGACACATGATTGAAGGAAAGCCACATGTACGTTAAATGCTACACAGCCTTAGAACCTCAACACTGGGCCTCAGCATGCTTTTTCACATAAAAATCTCACACATACACTTAACTCTATCACTATTTCGCCGCGATGTGTGTATTTATGAGATGCTGTGGGTTTTATTTTTGTAATCGCACATGTGCACGTGCACTTATATGAGACTTTCCCGCGCAGGCACGAGCTCATGCAGGCCTCAGCTAGCTTAACACACGTGATTAAACACACTCATTGCACACACGAACCCTTCGACTAACACAATCACAGCTAGCATTAAATTTGTAACGGACCATCGAGTCAGTATGAACAAAATCCGTTGAAAATGTGGGTTTATCGCTAATAATGTGTGTACTCACCTATAGCAGAACACTAGCCTGTTAGCTGTGACTCACTGCTGTTTACTCCTCCCTTCAACACTGCGCATGAATCCACAGAGCGACAGATACAGTAGCCAATAAGAGATCTCGATTCAGAGCGGGATGACCAATGAGGATCGAATGCCTGGAGACACCCCTCCATTCTGACCAATCACTGATCCAAAAGAAACACTGTCCTGCCCAAAGCAACAACGATGTTACGGAATATAGCGTTCTGTTCTATGTTACTGTCGAGTTATCTTGCCTGCTATAATTTGCACAGAGAACTACTGAAACAAATAACCAGGTGGCGTGATACTCCAAACACAGCATGTGGTACCTTTATACACATCCTACAACATATCAGAGTTTGATATGAGCCACAGCTCAAACTGACCCAAAGTTATTAATTATTTTAACTGGCAGTTCGGTCAGTTTAATGCGTCCAAAAATTGGTTGGACATAAAAGATTAATCGGAATCAAATCACACTCAGTTCGCTACTTGGCGATTAACTTCCTATTTCTGTTCCCGGATAAAGAAAACCCTAACCGCTGGTCCAGGATCAGTTCTCTACAATCAAATCTAGTAGCCAATTTTTATTTTATTATTATTATTATTATTTTAATGAAGTAGTATGCGTTCGGATTTAAGCAAAGCCGTGTGCTCAGCATACTACCCTATTTCGGTCATATTTTACATGGCATAAATAGTTATACAATTAAATGATACATTTTTAAGACCTTTTCAAGTAAGGTTAGTGTTAGTCTAGTAAAACAGTTGTTAAGTTAGCATTTAAAACGATAGAAAATGTCTTTGTCCTAAGAGAGAACTATTTCTATGGCGTACCAAATACGCTACCTCCCCATTCACTACAAAAACTCAACCCAAAAGACGTACTGAAAAACATATGACTTAACGTAATTAAAGTGATTAACATTAAAAAATACAACCCCTCAGAAATACCCTCAGCTACTCAAATATCATTGTGTGTGTGTGAGAGAGAGAGAGTGAGAGAGCGAGGTTACACATCTTGTGGCGGTGACGTCATTGTCGTTTCTTCAGGTTATGGCGGAGCTGAACTCTTCAAACTTTCTCTTGTGAGTGTTTATCGCTTCTAAAGATGCATTATGTGCTTGGGGTTTTAATGGTTGTGTCACATCTCAGTTTTTAGTTTGGTGATTATAAAATAGAACTGCTTGTGAAGTGTTTGTGGAGATTTGTGTTTGATTTGATAGGTTTATGTACTAAAAAAAATAGGGCCGCAGATGTAATAAGTAACGGCTCAGCAGTTCTTTCAACACTTCATACCAGTGTAACCTATCTATGTATACGTTTATAATAGTATGTAATGATTGCCCCGAGAATGAAGATCGTTATTTGGGTTATTAAACTTATTTTCCAATATGTTTACACCCTTTCCGATGACATCTTACGGACTGGACTTCTGTTTGTTTTGAATCTCTTCTGCGCACTGCGAATCCACGTAAATAGACATGCGTTTTATACAGTCGAACAACATGAGCTTACATGCAAAATCGCGTTTGATTTGGGATTTATTTATTTTTTATTATTGTTAAATGTATGGACTCTGATAACAACAACAATACTGTTCATTTAATGTAGTAGGTGTGTTATTTTGACAGCTCATTAAGGTTACAGAATCAGGATTGCCTGTATGTTTGTTTCATTATTATGACACAATTGGCAAAATTGAAATTTATATAGTTGAGAAAAGTTCTAAGTACAGTTATGTGAAGCCCAACAACAGTCAATATATTCTTAATGAAATAAGTGATATTAATTCTCCAGCTGGATAAAGACTTTCGTTAAATTAAAATTTAATTTTGTTGTTTTTGACCGACATAACTATGCATTCTAATAAATAAGGATGTTACGACATCAAATTGTAGATGCCAGTTGAATTTCACAATTCTCTTTAGCACAGCACAAACTATTAGCTTAACTAATACGAAGTTCAAACATGATTAGACAAGTAAACAGTAATAAAATAAAAACAAATAAACAAATTACAAGCAATCACACAAATACATGCAGTAGAGCAAAAATACAAATAATAAAAGCAGTTAATAAGTTTTTCAGGTATGTCAGGAGTTTTCAGGTTAGAAACGGAATAGTCACATGTAAGATAACAGAGAATAGTCTTCATTGTGTGAATGAAAATTAGACTGATAAAGATACAAAAGAGATTCACTCAAGAGCAGCGAGTGAATCTCTCTTTTATTGTTGTTTGACAACATTATGGACACATCTGATATAGGTCTAATGAATGGATTCAAAATACTTACACATACATGTGTACAGTTATCAATTTTGTCAGCTGTCTCTCTAGTGTCTTTCACGCTGACCCAGGCCATCATTTATTCCATTAAGAATATGATTTTTCTGTCATATTTCTGTCCAGTCTTTATGTCGAGCCCTGAATACTCTGTTTTTAAGATTGTTTGCAACCTCTTACCAATATCATAATTAACTGTAAAAGTTATACTGTTATTTAAAGCTGCCTAAGGGACTGTTGAAATTTGCATGACAGAATGTAAAAGTGTAGGTTCTATGGTTTTTATTTGGTGGGAGTAATAGCAGCCTTTTACACACCATTTAGTAAATGGCAACAGTTTATTAATAATTATTAACAGCCGTGCTGAAGAGGTATTCCTTGTTCCTATGAATGTTATCAACTATATAAATTATCTTCTCAACTTTCACTTGCACTGACATAGCAAGATTTTTTTTTCTTTTAGTTGTCCTCTTTCACAGATAACTTTTATCTTTTTGCAGTATAAATATGTTTTAATCAGTCATATTAATCATCGTCAGTGATCATCTCTTTTTAATTATATTCTTTTTATTTTTCCAAAAAAAAGAGAGAAAAGAAACAAATACTGTCAGCACTGCTTACATGTAATATGAATACTTACATGACATAGTGATACCCTAAATATAAGTACTTCACAGTTCTAATGGAGATATATCTTACTACCTAGTGAACAGGTCACAAATAGATTTTAATGTACTCCATAAACTCAGGATCAAAACCTGAGCTGACAAAGAAGGTTGATGTTCAGTGTCATGGTATAAACCAACACAGCCTGACTGAATTGGTTTGTTTTGGTCAATTTAAAACTAATCTTGTATCCCTGAGTTTGTTCAGCTAGCATCATGGTGCAGGCCGCAGTTCTCAGAATCACACTTTTTTTGTTTTGCTTTTTCCAGACGTGAGTGCTAGAGGGTTTTGTAATGGAGCAGCTTCAGGGAGCGTGGAGATCCGTCACCAACGGTCTGGGAGTGAAGGAGTCTGTGTATGAGAGCTCATATATGTCTCCCGTGATCCGAGGAGTGCCATGTCAGCACCGTTCCTCAGACGACTCCAAAACCAGTCGTACCATCCGAGTTTTTCTACCCAACCAGCAGCGGACAGTGGTGAGAGAGCCTGATTACATCTGTGTTCATGATAGAGCAACAGGGAAGAAAGCATTTCAGTCATATTTGCACTACTGATGTGCAAAAAAGTAGTGCAACTGAAAAATTATGCAGAAGAGTATGGCCGAAAGGTCACACTTTAGTTTGGGGACCAATTCTCACTTTTAACTAACTATTAACTATGATGTTTTTTTGAACCAAAAAAAAAAAAAAAAGTTTAAGTTTTTAAGTTTAGGTATGGTGTAGGATTAAGGGATCCAAAATATGGTCATGCAGAATAGGTATTGTTATGTGTTTTATGTGCACTAATAAACAGCCAGCATGCTAGTAATATGCAACTAGTTAATAGTGAGACTTGTTCCCTAAACTAAAGTGTCAAAACTGTTGTTATTACAGTCAAAAACATTTAAGACATTAAAATATTTTCCTTTTCCTTGGCATGAATTTTTAACCAGTTCTTCCTTGAAAGAGCTCATTAGAGCAGACAGTTAAGTTTGCTTTACAGAAGAATCACGCAAATATTACTGTTTAAAGGAACTGAAAATGAAATACAGTTTAAACCATATGCGTAGATGATCTTGTGTGTTTTTGCTCTTTGAAATGATATCCACGCTTCTTTTGAAGGTGAATGTGCGGCCAGGCATGACGCTCCACAGCTGTCTGATCAAAGCGCTGAAGGTTCGAGGGCTCCAGCCGGAGTGCTGCGCTGTCTTCAGTCTCCACCAGGGACAGAGAAGGTCGGTTCATGCGACAGAAACGTGCAAAATCGCCCATACGAACAGAGCACGGGTCTTTTTTTAACTTCAGTACATGCAAAACAATAACTTCAGAAATACCAAGTTGCACTCATGTTACTATGAATGGGAAAAAAGTGCAATGCACAGTATGGCGGAATAAGTCCTGCCTTCTAAATAAAAGAGCCATTTGGTCATTTCTAAAGTCATTGCATCACTGCAGCTGCTGTTGAAGGCTCCGGTTGCTATAGAAACAGTCAGTGTCCGGAGACACATGGTTAGGACTGCACATGTGCCTTAGCTGGTCCAGCCTGAAATATAAGCCTTTTATAATGTTATTTGAGCAAAAGAAAAAACATTTATAAGACAGTTTATGTCAGATTCTGTTGCTGATTTGAAATATGTTATTTAACTGTGAGTGTGAGTTTTTGCGATTTCAGGATTTCCCCATTTAAGTTGATAGGACTTGTTGTCATTCTGTTATCTCCAGGACCAAGTTCAACACTATACCCCAATATAGCATTTTTATGAACAATAATTTTTGTTAACCGTATCATGTCTTTACAATAATAATAATAAAAACTTCATATTTAACTTTTTTACATTTTTATTATTGCTATGTTTAAAGTATTGTGGGAGTACTGCATCGTGAGATCAGCAAACCAAATCATGATATAAGTAAATTGTTACACCTCTATTATTTACTGGCAAAAAAAATGCTGTCACACATTAAGTGGCTCTCGCTACATGCAGTATTTGAATTACTTCTCAGGTTCTGAAGAATCAATGAAGAATTAAAGGTCGACTGAATTTTTCTGATACTGACTGGAAGATATGTGCAATATGATAACATGATATAGATTATAATTAACTTAATAAGATCTGTTTTACAACACATTCTCTTTGTAGCACTCATGTTCATTGTAAATAATTGAATTACCTTCAACCTTTGAATTGGAAATGTACTGGATCCACACAAAGCATAAGTGATCTCTTTTTATTTAAAACAGTAACGACGAAAGCTTGCTGTGTATAGTGTAACTCATAAGCATTCAGCTAATGTTCTCCTCGAACATTGTTGGCAAACATGCAGTTCTCCAAAACCAAAGCTCTAAAGCTAATTAATTATCAGTTTAATTGTCTTAACTGCTGCAGTGTGTGCTGATGATGCAGTTTGCTTCACACTCACTGTATGCATGTAAAACCGTATACGCTGGCCCTTTAGAGTAGAGTGAAAATAAACACAAGTGCATAATGGTCCCACACAGTGCTCACACAGTTGGATCTCATAACTTATGTTTATGTTTGCAGCAAGAAGTCTCGTATGGACTGGAACACAGACTCTACCTCACTCATTGGGGAGGAACTTCTCGTGGAGGTTTTGGACCATGTTCCCTTAACTACACACAATTTTGTAAGTGCTGCAGTCTTGCGATCGTAAACATATCTTTTAATAGTTCAAATAAAAGAGTCCTGCATCTATTATTTATTTCATTTTCAGGTTAGGAAAACATTTCTGAAATTGGCTTTCTGCGACATATGCCAGAAGTTCCTGTTAAATGGTTTCCGTTGCCAAACATGTGGCTACAAGTTCCATGAGCACTGCAGCACAAAAGTGCCCACAATGTGTGTAGACTGGACTAACATCAGACAACTTCTGTAAGTGCTTTATATACTTTTGTGTTATCACTCCAACAACTTTAAAAAATAGGGCTTGCATATAAAAAACAAAACAAAAAAAAAACACATCAGTATTTGCTGCAAAAAGGCCCAATGTTGATAATTCAGACATCATTGTAACAGACAAATAAACAATTAAATAGACTGAAGAACTAATTTGCTGCCTGCTCTCAAGTGTAGTGATAACACTTAACAAGTTAACGTTATTTAACTACATTAGTTAACATGCACTAAGAATGAACAATACTTCTACAGCATTTATTAATTGAAACATTAATGTTAATTTTATCATTTACTAATGCGTTATTGTGTTATATGTTAACATTAGGTAATGCACCGTGAATTAACATGAACAAAACATATTTTCTTTAAAAACATTAACAAAGATAAATAAACACTGTAAGAAATGTATTGTTCATTGTTTATGTTAGTTAATAGATGAACTAGCATTAATTAATAAGAACCTTATTGTAAAGTGTTAACAGTGTAGTTTGATAGTGGTGCACTGAATGTGAACTTGGCGTGTGACGGTATCAAATTTTCATGTTGCGATAATTGCTGAAACTTTTATCATGGTATACAGTATTATCACAATATTGAAAAAAGCAAAAGAGTGTTGTAATAACATGGCAGATTTAAAAAGGTTTTTTTTTCTTAAGACATAAAGAGCTGAACTTTTAAATGCAATAAAGCAATAACATAAAAAATGTGTAAAGTAAACAAATGTTTCAAACAGCTGTGCAAAGTGAAAAATAACTATTATTTAACCATAGTTAATGCATTAACCTTAACAATGAGCAATATTTGTTACAGAAGTTTTTTTGTTGTTGTTTAAAAAATACGTCTGGTAATTCATGTTAGCTTGGATCCATTAAATAATGGCAGCTACAACTTTTGATTTTAGTAACGTTATTAAATGTTGGAATTAACCAAGATTAATTAATGTTTTAAACCATTTTCATTGGCAGTTTGTTAGCTAATGGGGCCTATCCTCTAATGAGGTAACGGCTGCATTTCTGCTTTTCCTTCAGCACCATCTGCTGTCAGACAGTGAACTGCACTTCTCATCCATTTAGGGCTTGTTTACATCCGAGTGCACATGTGTCTTTGACACAGCATACAGCAGTGTTGTGTTTTTTAAACAGCTGATGATAAAAGTATTCTTAAAATACATTAATTTTAATGCATATTGCAATAAATAATTATTCACAGTATTTTGAAGTGTCCTCGATAACAATACTGTGTATGTTTATTATTGTGATATATCGCATTACCAAATACTGGCACATGTCTACTGTGGACTAAAAAAAAATATGCTTTATATTCAGATTCAGAAGCTTAAATTTAAATTAAGAATTGAGAAGAATTATTCCAGAATTTATGACACTTGATGTGAAATGCTGACTCCTATGCATTTGACAGATTGTTTCCGACTCCTGGTGAGAGTGGGACTCCATCTCTACCTGCATTTACAACTCGGAGAATGAGGGAATCCCTGACAAGAATCCCTAGCAGGTAACCGCTGCCCTCATGTCAGACTTCCTGATGAAAGGCTGATTCCAAACCATTTGTTTTCTGTTCATGTATAATGGGCCTCATTCATGAAACTTTCAGTAAATTCTGAGTACTTTGTGCCTAAAATGGACCCTTCCAAAAACTCCTTCTGGATTTACAAACACATCGTAAGCCTCAGATTTGATAATTAAATGTGACAAAATCATTCTGCATGAGTTTCGTAAGTGTTTATATTATATTTAAAGAAAATAAAAAAAACATCATAATAAACATTAGCCTTTTGTTTGCACAGTTGCACACATCAATAATACTTTGTTAAATAATACTTTGCTTGTTGTTGAGAAGTGTCCTGTTACTTCCATAGGCAATCAGATTTACGTTTTTGTACAATAGACTTACATTGAAGAAGAGGCCCGAGCAATATCTCTTTTGGTCATATGGTCATATTTAAATATAAATCATTTATCATTTATCCTCTGATTTGCAGAAATCAAATCACTGATAGACTCGCTCTGAGCTTGAATTGACTGCTCCGGCAATTATAAAGACAATCTATAACTGATTTCTGTAAAATAATCACAAAACAGAGAACAGGTGGTTTTCACACTATATCAGAAACAGTGTGAAGTTGATTGTTTATTAACTCGCTTGATTCATTAATGCATAAACAACAGTAAACTACTTTGCGACAGAGAACGTCTGTATGTGAGTCCTTGCATATTACACCCATCACAGTTCATAATGGGCATGAATTGCAGTTTCAGATTACTATACCAGCCCCAAATCTCAGTCATATTTTAGTCTCTAGATACTGCAACAGTCTTTATTACATAAAATTGTCCGTTTATATACTGTAGTCTGAGATGTGTGTTCATTTGTCACATGTTTCCATTAGCTCTGTGCACAGACTTTCAAACCCTCACGTCTTCAATTTCACCAGCGCTTACCCCCCGTCTGGAGCGGCTCTGACACAGAGACTGCGATCCACCTCCACACCCAATGTCAGCACCACAGTGGCTGTCGACAGCAGCCAGATTGAGGTAATCTCTACCTTAAAATCACTTATTTCAGTCATGAAGTTTGTTTGTACTTGACATTTCTCTTCCTTTACTTCCACATTTTTTTGATCTCCACTTATCTGATTTCTACAAGCTTCATGAAATAAAGTAAAATTAGCAGATTTGCCATTCTACTCTTCCTTTCATTCCCCTTGTTCCCTTTTCTCTTCACTGTCTTGTTGTTGTACCACACTGGGGAGTAGCTAGACACGTCTTCAAGCTTCTGGTGCCATCAGCAGTTTTGTCTGAAGAGAAGAGTAGGTATTGTTCTTCTCTTCAGTAAGGCTGTGTTTAAAACAGAATGCAGCTGTCTTGTTGCCTCGCTAGCCAGGTGTAAGGTAGTGGCTTTATGGATAGATGCTTTTTTACACTGCCTGTGAAAACAGCAGTATGCATGTTTGGATGCAGCCTGCATTTTGTGTGAATGAGCTGAGTAAGTTTATGAGCTGCTGTGCTCAATAATTCACTTTGTCTATTATTTGTTTCCATGTTGCAGTAAAGCCTACTTTACAATACAAAGCTTGTTACACTTTCATAGCTAGTTCACCCAAATATTATTCAGTCACCCTTGTGTGTATCTTATTTTGTGTTCCACAGAAGAAGGAAGTTTTGAAAAATCTCTCAGTGTTTCTGTTATCTTTAAAAACGTACCATTAAAATAATGGAACTAATATAAAACACGAACATGAACGATGTTCATGTTTTTCTTTCTTCAGTCATAAAGAAATTGTTTTTTGAGGAAAATATTTCAGGATTTTTCTCCATATAATGGACTGATATGGTGCCTCGGTTTTGAACTTCCAAAATGCAGTTTAAATGCGGCTTCAAACGATCACAAATGCGGTTGTAAACGAGTCCAGCCGAGGAAGACGCTCGTCTTGTCTCTGCCTGAACTCTGTGTGTTCTGGTTCAAATCAGTTAGGGTATGTTGAAAAACTCCAGCCAACATGCAAAGAAGATCAAACACCCGTAACAAAAAAGGTAAAACAGTGATATAGGACGATTTTGAAGTTGAGGGTGAACATGAGATGGGAGTTTTTCGACATACACTAACTGACATGAACCAGAAAAAAAGTTCAGAGTTCAGGCAGAGTAAGACAAGACAAGTGTTTGACATTAAAAAGTATATAAATTGTATTATTTTTATGAAAATAACCGATCGTTTCACTAGATAAGACCCTTCTTCCTCGGCTGGAATCGTTTACAACTGCATTTAGGATCATTTGAAGCCACATTTAAACTGCATTTTGGCAGTTCAAGCACCATAGCAGTCCAGGAGAAAAATCCTGAAATGTTTTCCTCAAAAAACATAATTTATTTACGATTGAAGAAAGAAAGACATAAACATCTTGGATGACAAGGGGGTGAGTACATTATCTGTAAACTTTTGTTCTGGAAGTGGACTTCTCCTTTAAAACGTATATAATATAAGTCCATTTTGCCTTATTTTGTGCAGTGTTTGTAGGTCCAGTAGACATAAGTAGGAAAAGTAGCATTACCTCTCTTTCAATCTGCTCAGATAGTTCTAATATTTTTATTTATTTAATTTTTTTTTAACATTTTTTAACAATTTTTTTTTAACAAAGTTGACAAAATGTTATACAGTATGTCCAATTAAACAGGAGAATTTACTAATTCTTCAAAGGGGAAAGTTTTTTTTCTTTTTCTATTTGTACACAGAGAGAAATATCTGCTATCACCTCAGGTGGTGGATGTGTGTAGTATGGATATAACATCTAGTGTTTAATCTACTGTCATTACAGCTCTCCCAGTGTTATAACCATCCCCAGTCACACCAGAGACCATACATAAGCCACTCCATCCCTTCACTAAATGACGTTTCTGTACATTTGAAATTTATTTGAAATTTAGGTTACTCATTTTCATGTGTGCACGCTATCTGGATTAACAAGACAGCAGATATGAGCAACATCCTTTCACACTGTGAGAGAAATGAGACAGTGGGAAGTGGGATCTAAAAAGAACCCAATCAGTCAGACCATCAAAGTGGTTTGTGTCTAAGCAAGCTCTTAAACTTTCTTCTTCTGCTTCTGTTCTGTACATGTATGACCACAAGCCCTTTTTTCCTGTTGCTTGGTTGTCAAAAATCAACTCATCAAACATAAAGAAGGGAATTATAGGATCGTGAGTACAGTAGAGAATGCTTTAGTCTGTGATTAGCCTGTGATAAGCGCACATCATAACATCAGAAAAAGAACTGGAAATTGAATAAAGTGTGCTTCTGTCTTGCAGTGTGCCCTAGGATTTGTTAGAGTGAAAATTTTGATGAGCAATTTTGTGTTATTTCTTAATTTTTTCTCTGTTTGCTTTTCATGTAGGATGCCATACGTATTCATAGCTCAGGTAAGAATAACACATCAAAACATATTTATGTCAATGCAATAAATGTTTTGGCTGTAGGTTAATTAGGTCATGAAAAGAGTTAATTTTTTTAACCATCTCTCTGCAGCTGGCAGTTCTCCAAGTCAGAGCCCCACAGGCTGGAACCAACCCAATATACCCACCCCGTCCCACAGAGAGCGGGCACCATCCCTTAACCCTCCGGACAAAGTAAAAATGGTAAGCTTACTGATGCTTTGTCTTCATTCTGTTTGGTCATTTGTTAAGTTGTATTGTAGGAATCTCAAATGCTCGGACTAGGAGAATCAGGTACGTCTTCAGCAGGACTCTTTATTGAGAATGTGCTGTTGTCGTGTTGCAGCCATCAATGTAAAACATTGCAGTTAGGGTGCACAGAAGGCAGTCATTGGAAGAAAAGACAAAGACACGACCTTAACCAACGCATGCAAAGGATGTAAGCAGTTCTAGGAACCTGCCCAGGGTCTGGAGTTTTACCAGTCCTAATCCAATCAGCATAACTCTTCCATTCATATATGTTCTCATCATAGAGATAAAGAGAAGTCCACATGTGAATGACCACAACTTCCAGCAGTGGGGCAGGAGCACCAAGAGCCTTTGCTTGAACACGATCATTTAGATGATGTTGTCATGTTGACCTTACAGTGTAACATCACTTCAGTTTTAAATGCGGTATTATAGCAGAACTTGAAGAGATTCTTCAGTTTGTATTCCCTGAGTGTAAATACAAAATCGTACCATTGTAATGCTATGATTATTTTAGACCCATGTCTGATGGCAATAGAGTCATTTTTTCGAACATAGCACAAAAATGTTTGTACTATGTTTTTTGAACATAGTGGTAAATAAATAAGCATAAAAATCATTGCGTTGTCATGACTGTTAAGCACATTTTCCTCTCAAATTGTTGCAAAAAAACAAAACAAACCTAAAATCAGAAAGCTACAAGTTTACAGTTGTACTTTATAATTTTAAATATTCATTACAGTAATGAGAATTTAGTTAGAAAATGGGTAACCCTTTACGGTAAGGTTCCATTTAACTAACATTAGTTAACTTCATTAGTTTGTAGTAACTACATGTTACCTAACAATAAAAAATACTTCTAAAGCGTTTAGTATATCTTAGTCAATGTCAACTTCAACATTTAGTAATGCATTATTAAAATCAAAAGTCATGTCTATTAATTTTTTTGTTATTTAATGGACCTGAACTAACATGAACTAACAATGAACAGTTGGATTTTTATTAACTAATATTAACAAAGATGATTAAATGTCTGTAACAAATGTATTGCTCCTTGTTAGTTAATGTTAGTTAATGCATTGATGCAACTGATGTTAACTAATCAGATCTTATTGTAAAGTGTTACCAGAAAATGTCAATCAATCAGTCAATCAGTCAATCAGTCATTTATTTGTATAGCACATTTAAAAACAACACTAGCTGACCAAAGTGCTTTACAGAACCAAAATTAAAAAATACACACTCTGTACACACCACAAAACACTTAACAAACCTCATAAAAACTAAAAACAATTAAAAGCAGCAGAGAACAGATGAGTCTTCAACATGGATTTAATGTGTGCAATGGTTGTGAAAGAATGTTAATAATAATAATGGTCTAAAAAGGTTTCTTGATGTGAAAAAAGCCCATTTCATTACTTTGTTACTGTTTTTTAGCGGCCAAGGGATAAGAGAGACTCAAGCTATTACTGGGAGATTGAAGCTACTGAGGTCGTGCTGCTGAACAGGATTGGCTCGGGCTCCTTTGGAACCGTATACAAAGGGAAGTGGCATGGTAAGCATTGGTTTAACCCTGCCAGCTTCAGTAAATTCTAGCTGTCACTATGATGGCAAGTTTTGACCCGGTTAATTTGCGTTATAACACGCTGTAGGTGATGTGGCTGTGAAGGTATTAAAAGTCACCAACCCAACACCGGAACAGTTTGAAGCCTTCCGCAATGAGGTGGCAGTTCTTAGGTAAGATGTTTTTTTTTGTTGTTTTTTTTTTTAGGTAAGATTGATTGTCGTCAGGTCACTGTGCCCAGTTTTTATGATGATGGTGGCTGCTTTGTTGACTGCCATTTCTTTTTTGACGTGAAGAGGCATGCCACATGTATATAGTGTTGGGACATTATAATGAAAGCTTGTATATATTTTCCAAGCAATATTGAAACCTGCCGTATTGCAGTAATTGTTCACCCAGAAATTAATATTCTGTCCCTGTACTCATTTAATGCTTTAATGACTATCTAATTGAATTTAATGCCTGTACAGTACAGTTACTGTAACAATTTGTCACACAAACAGGAGAACAATTGTTTTTTTAAAAACTAAATTAAAAAGTAAATGAATTTCACCATTAACATATGATCAGCGAGCCACATAAATCATAATATGAAGCTGTTTTTTATTTTTTTATTATTATTTTTTTTTATTGTAGCCATTGTTACCTTTTGGTTTTGTGTCCGTCAACTTCCCAAGAAAAAAGAATAAATAACATTTATTTAAATAGAAAAAGAGATAATCAGGCTTGATAGTATTACGTGGTTAAGAAGCATCTGACAGTTTGACTAAAAACTATATGATGATCAGAGTTGGGTATATACTTTTTTTTAAGATGCCAACAACATTTTTGATCATTTTTACAACACTTTCATGGCCCCATGAATATTTAGTTGTATAAATACTTGAACATGCAAAGGGCTGAAAAGACAGAACAGAGCATTTTAAAAATATTTAAAAACAAACTGAAAAAAATAAATAAAAATAAAAAACGTTTTATTTTAGAATTGAAGTCACAATTATTTTATTTTATAAATAAAATTATTTTATTCAGAAAATAAGCCTTTTTTTCCTAAGCATTGGACTTTGTAACTCAGAATTGCAAGTTTATATCTCACAATTCTCACAAAAAAAAAAAAATATATATATATATATATATATATAATTGCAAGAAAGAAAAACTTTCTTTCTTGCAAGAAGTTTTTATCTAACAGATCTGAGCTTATCTCTCACAACTGTGAAATTATATCCTGCAGTTTTGACTTTGTAACTCACAACTGCATGAGTTGGCAATTCTGCAGTTACAGCCTATATAAGAAATATTTGTGTGCAAATTAATTTCCCAATGTTCATATTTTATAACCATAACCTTCATATCTTATTGTGAATACTTTTTGTTTTCACGCAGTAATGTATACATTTTCAGACAATGAAAACTATTTGCCAAGATGAAGTGACCAAGAGCAGTCTGATCTAGTCTCGATACTGTGGAAGCATGGGAGCATCGTACTCACACATGAGAAAAATTGTGATACCACATAAAAACGGCCACATCTGTACCATGATTTAAGATTTTGGTCATTTCGTTGACCCCTGTTGCACTGCATAAGAGTGTTTTTGCATTTGATGGATGTGAATTTTTGTGTTCTGCTGTCAACAGGAAAACCCGACATGTCAACATCCTTTTGTTCATGGGCTACATGACAAAAGACAATCTTGCGATTGTAACGCAGTGGTGTGAAGGCAGCAGTCTCTACAAACACCTCCACATGCAAGAAACCAACTTCCAGATGTTTCAGCTTATAGATATCGCCAGACAGACCGCTCAGGGCATGGAGTGAGTTTCACGGCCTGTGACTGATGGATGTGTTTTCATTCAGTGTGTATAACTTAATTGTATATTTCTCAACAATCATTTATCATGTTTTTTTTTTTCCTGACAGCTATCTGCATGCAAAAAACATCATCCACCGTGACATGAAATCAAACAGTATCCTTTTTTATGAAGCGTCTAATTTCATTCTGTTCTTTAGAGTTTTGAGGGCAGATAGGATAGGTGGACAAGCCTTATTGCAGACTTCCAAAAGCTAATAGACTTTGACTTTAACTCAAGCACAGACATCTTCTTACATGAAGGTCTGACGGTGAAGATCGGAGATTTTGGACTGGCCACTGTGAAAGCCAGGTGGAGCGGTTCTCAACAGGTGGAACAAACGTCAGGATCTATTTTATGGATGGTCAGTGCATTACTCAATATCTCAGATTCTGAACAAGCATCTGTCATTGAGCTTTACCCACATTTATGCTCTTTACCCCTCAGGCACCTGAGGTGATCCGGATGCAGGACAACAACCCTTACAGTTTCCAATCAGATGTGTATTCTTATGGCATTGTGCTGTTTGAATTAATGACAGGGGAGCTGCCCTACTCACAGATAGCGAACCGAGATCAGGTAACATGCACAAATCTGAAGGGCTGCAAAACAAGCTGTTCATAGTCGAGGCACATGGTTTACCAAAGTCATTAATGTTATACTGATGTTATACTAATAGTTCACTTCATATATTACATGTATCTGCAATTGTAGAGGGCAACACTTAGTGAATGCTTCACAAGCTATTCGGTAAGCAAGAGGCTAATCTGAGGCTAATGGTTTATCCAGCATGACTGTGCATGCATTTGTCAACATGCATGCAGTATCTCTCCCAGTCTGACCACAGGCGTGTTTTGTGGCGCCTCTGGACTAAATTTAGACACGTAAACAGGGCCACAGAGACTCCAGACCACGCACTGGGCTCACACCCTAACCCCTGCCCTGTGTGTGTGTGTGGCCCTGACAGACAGCGCACATTCATTCTGTGTCATTTCGCAATGACTGCCTCAGTAGTTGGGTGAATCTCACACAAAATGTCCAGCTCCTGTTGTCTAGAAAATAATGTCACATAAAAAAAAAAAAAAAGAATTAGAATATAGAATATAGAAAGATAGAATGGACTTTTTCTTCTGCTGCTGATTTTTGATCAAAATGTGACCGGAATGGGTTTTTGAGAGATTCATCAGTTTTATATTAAGGTTATGAAAAAGTTTAGTCTATTGTCAATAAGTATTATTTAAACAAGTCCCACAATAAAAGACTGTGCTGTTGTGTTTTTGGTAGTAAATATTTAATTGCATATACTTTATTGCATATAAACCTGTGCTTTCTTAAGCTTTGTACTTACTGTTTTTTTTTTCCATCAGATTATTTACATGGTTGGTCGGGGATATCTGTCTCCAGACCTCAGTAAGCTCTATAAGAGTTGTCCTAAAGCCATGAAGAGACTGGTGGCTGACTGTATCAAGAAGTCCAAGGACGAGAGGCCGCTTTTCCCGCAGGTGTGTTTGTTTTCCTTTAACAGATCATCTAAGTGAACATGCATGACACAAAATCAGTTGTAGTGTTGCTGCTTTTATTGTCCAGCATGCTTGGCATAGACAAAAACGTCCAAAATCACTTTCTTTTTTTTTAATATATTAAAATATAATTTAGTACCATCACAATAATATTCAGGGTTTTTTTTTTTTATCATGAAGCTACCTCTCTATTTGGTGCACATAATAAAATTGCAGTGCACAGTCTGTTGGCATTATAGAGTATGTATATTTTAAATAATATATAAATATTTATTGGTAAGTAATGCAAGTACATAAAAAGCCTCCATATAAACTGTATGTAGTGGTATTAAAAGGATTAATAATGTGTCTCAGTACTCAGTTCTGATTGGCTGGAAGATGTGTGAATGCGCCGGAAGAGTTCAGATGCAAAACCAGCTAAAAGCCATCTCGGTCAAAAATGAGATAATGATAGTGAGTGAATGCCTCTGACACATATTATACATCCATCAAATACTTTTTCTTCAAACTCACCACCCTCAGCCCAATGAGAAGTACCAGTACTTGCATAGAAACCTATACATCTGAGCCTGATAAAAATGCATCTTTTAAAGAAAAACGTCAGATGGATTTAGCTGGTTTTGCATCTGAACTCTTCATATATAAATACATAGTAAAAAAAAATTAACTGATATAATGATAATGTACCAAATGATAACCACCAAAAATAGGTGGTGATGAAATTGTTACATGATGAACCAAAGCTCATCACAAGCTGAGGAAGGAAATACTTCTATAGAAGGTGCACAGTGTCATTCAGTGAAACACCATCATGGTAACACACATGATACTGAAATAATGCAATAAACATTAACTTAACAAGATTAGATGTTAGATAAAACCCTACTGTAGACATCTGATAAGAAAAAAAACTAAGAAGAAACATGGTTATTTCAATGAAAAAAACATTAGATTTTAAGTGTCATGCAGGCAAATCTGGGAATGTCAATATACGTGTTTTCACTGTAAGTTATACAATGACTTCTTCTTATTCACTGCCAAAAACTGTGATTTTAACAGTACTTTACTGTAAAAATACATTAAATGTAATCACAATTATGCACCGTATATAATACAGAAGCTTACTGTTAACCAATTAACAGGTTTTTACTGTAGTATTTTTAGAGTCTTTTAGTGTTAAAATCACACTCAGGTTTATTCTGTATATCCGCAACTTTGTATCTACATTTTATGTGTCATAAGAAAGTGACATAGGCAAAAAGGCAGAGCAGTTGGATGAATTGGGTTTCCAGTTGCGATTTAAGTAGGATTTCAAACAACATATCTTGATATCATAGCTTGATACGTATTTGTGAATTTATTTATTTATTTTTTTGTCATTTAAACTTGCTAATTATGATTACAATTGGATATGCATTAAAAAGGATTTGGACTGACAGTCTGAACAAAACATATTAGTAGAGATGGTCTGCACAGACACACACACAATATCTCTTTCTTTGTCTCATTCATTTAAACTCATTCAAATAAATGTGATGTTATTGCACTACTTTATTTAGAATTCTACATGTAAGGACCCTCAGATAAAGTAGCCATAAATTAACTTCTTAAGCTCTTATCTGTCCAGTCAAATTTTAATTCACGATTTTAATGCACTCGCTTTCACATCAGGTTGGTCTTTACCTTCACATTGTGCATTAAAATGGTTTATTACAGCACTGTTGAATGCTTGATAAACTCGATAATGTAGTTAAACGAAAAGTATTTTTTGAGAGCCATAGCAGATGTAGATAATAACGCACACTTGTTTGCTTTCTTTCTGGACATCCTTGTGCTCTTCCTGTCATGTGTGCACAGATTCTGTCCTCCATTGAGCTGCTGCAGCATTCACTGCCGAAAATCAACCGCAGCGCCTCTGAACCCTCGCTGCACAGAGCGTCCCAGAGTGAAGACATCAACTCCTTCACACTCACCTCCATGAAGCTGCCTGTCTTTTAGAAGCCAAATACTATTGCTTTGTGCTGCTACAACGCCATTTATAGAATGTGTGACTGATAAAATGAATGACTGAAACTGTGCAAGAGTTGCAAACCAGAATAAGAAGGGAACTCTTGAAATTTCAGCTGGAGAGCTCCATTCATAGCTGATGTTGATCTCTGAAATGAAGGCTGTTTCCTGTGTTTGCAAGGCAGTGACAGATGCACTTTGACAACATGATTATAAGTAAACAAACCCTCAGTTTTATGTGTCTGAAAAGATGTTGCCCTCAATGCTCAAAGGGCGATAGTGTTCGAATATTATATACACAAAAAGAGATGATTTAGTCAGTATTGAGCTGTCATTGAACGCTATTCATTAGTAAGATGCGATGTAGTCTTACACAATTTAAGCTCTATTTTGTGATGTCAAGCATTTTGAAGGTGTTATTGACTCAGAGTACATACTGTTAATCAATTATTTTAATAAAATTAAGTTAAATACCCTTTCCTGTCATTGTATGTCTTCTTTTTCTGTGTGAATTGTTCGACTGAAGTTTTTTTTTGTGCCTTAAAGCACAGCATAAAATACAGTGCCTTGCAATTCTGTTGTGAATTGCAGCCTTATGTTAAACTGCTTTATTTTTTTTTTTTTCACATCAATCTAAACTTCATGCACCACAATGACAAAGCAAAATAAATAAATACAAATAATTGAGTAAGTATTTATACCCTATTCTGTGACAACATCACATTTTCACTGGATCATCTTTGAGATGTTTATACACTTTGATTGTAGTTAATCTGACAAATTCAGCTGATTGGACTTGATTTGGAAAGGCACGTGCTTGTCTATATAATGTCTAATAGCTGAAAATGCATAACAGAACAAAAATTCAAATTCAACCTCAATTCTAAGCGTCCAGATACCAAATGTCATTGGTATGTTTGACCAGTGATGTCTGCATGTTTGAGGTGTAGCTTGATGTGGGGGAAAAAGTCATTTTAAGCAGTTTTACATAAGGCTGCAACATAATAAAATGAGGGGAAAATGAAGGGATTTTAATACTTTGACAAGGCACTTTATATTCCACAATAAAAATAATGACTGTTACAGGATTACTGTTGCTGTACAGAATTATCTTGCTCAAAAGTTTATTTACAGTTATTTAATTATAACGGCTGTTGCCTTCTTGAGCATAAATGACTGCTGTCAGTTTTTTGTAAGTTGCATGTGAAGTGGCCAAAGATCATTATCCTATAACCACTGTGAGTAAAACCACAAATGTGCAGAGCATGCTGGGAAATATAAAAGAAAAAAATTACTGGACTTGGAGGATAGTTGTCAACTGTTAGCAGTTAATGTTTAAGACAACATGAAGAAGACATTAAGAGCTGTAAACTTGAACAGCAAAAATTGTGTACATTTAGTAAATATAATAGTGGATATTAAAACTATATGTTCAGTTGTACATAACCTATTTAGTTAAAATTATGCACAGAGCTGTTGCAGTGACTAAGGAACGTACAAGAAGGATGTTACATTTATCACAGTTCACATTAATGTTGTGCAACTCAGCTTGGGCTGTCTTGAGCAAAACTGATGACATTTCTAGCTGTCTAAACTGGCAGCAAGTATTGCTGTCAGTCGCAAAAACATGTCCAAGTTGTGTAACATTTGCAGCTACAGTTTGGTGTAACCTCAAATGTTAACTAATCAGCAACGATAAAAAGACTTACTACAACTCTTATATGTTACAATGTGTGTATGATAAATTGTACTGTATGATGAATATTATTTGCTCTTAAGAGAAAATCTCTAGTGATTTTCTTTTATGTCACTCTGATTAAATGCAAATATAAATTAAACAGATTTAAGAGTGATAAGCTAAACTGCAGCATAGCCTTGTATACGTCAAGACTGCAATGTCAGACTGCACAGCAACATATCACTTTTAATTAAAGACTCAGAAAAAGAATCATAAGGGAGTGAAACTCAACAATTGAGGCTCAACTATTGACTCACATTTTAAAGCATGGGCATATCCTGTGGTATCTGCCACCAAGACATTATCAGCTGATCTTTTAAGTTCTGCAAGTTGTGAGGTGAAGCCTCCTGGGATCAGTTTTGTTGGTGTGAATAACCATGCCTCAATACCACAACTGAGGTGAGTCCCTTGAGCAAGTGTTGGCATGGTGAATTATCCTGTTAAAAGAGGCCACTGCCACTGGGGAACACCATTGCCATGAAGGAGTGTAGGTGGTCTGCGACCAAGGCAAGTGGTACGTGTCAAAGTAACCTGCGTACGAATGCCAGGAGCCAAGGAGACAGCAGAACACTGTCCAGAGCCTCTGCCAGCCTGCCTTTTTTTTTATACATCCTGGCACCATGTTTTCCCCAGGTAAACGTCACATATGCAGCCAACAATCCACTTGATCTAAAAAAAAAACATGACTCATCAGAGCAGGCAACCTTCTTCCATTGCTCCATGGTCCAGTTCTGACGCTCATGTGTCCATTGTAGGTGCTTTTGGTGGTGGACTGGGACCATCATGAGATTTTGACTGGTCTGTGGATGTTAGGTGTGATAGTAATCACACCTAACAGAGGAATCATACCTACATTTGGTGAATATACCAAAAAAAGGAAAAATACACACACATATGTATGAGTATATAGATAGATAGATAGATATATAGATATGATATGTATGTACGTATATATAGATAGAGATATATATTTACACATACACACACACACACACACACACATATATATATATATATGAAGAGTTAAGATGCAAAACCAGCTAAAAGCCATCTCAGTCAAAAATAAGATAATGATAGTGAGTGAATGCTCCTGACACATATTATACATCCATCAAATACTTCTACTTCAAACTCACTAAATTCCAGCCTCAGCCCAATCAGAAGTACCAGTACTTAGAAACCTATACAAAGTAGCCAGAAAGAAATGCTCATTTTAAAGGAATAACCATGTTCAGTGAACCCATTTAGAGTCATTTGAAGCATTTCCCCTTTGGGCAAGGAGATGAAACGTTTTAAAAGCTTTCTTTTCAATGCTGCAGTGATTTTGTGAACCAGTGTTCAGATTCCAGAAAATCACTGTCAGTGTGAATGAACCAAAATCCTGGACAAATCCCAGGACAAATTATCAGTGTATTTTCTTAAATCTCTGTCTGAAAGGGGCTAAAGACAAGGGACTGCCTCATTGTCAACCGGATTTAGAATTAATGTAAATCTGAGTGTCATCTGCATAAAAAAGACAGAGCGATCTTAAAAGCTGACCAAAAACAAAATAGTACATATAAAAAGTAAGGAGCCCAGAAATGAACCCTGAGGGACACCTAAATGAAATGAACCCATCTTAGACCTCTATACACTCAGAGAGACAAACCACCTACAATCAGATTTATAGCATCTGAATTACAGTTTTTCTCAATTGCTAAAACACAATTTCTGAAACCTTGCTCCATTTTCTGAAACCATTAAATGCAAAACCTCATCTTCAAGCACTATTTACAAAACCTCTGACTCCTCTTGCAAAATGAAACTTTCGCCTAAAAACAGTTTTACCTGTGTTCAAAATCAAGCACTGCTCTCAAATCAAAAACAAAGTGATCAAAATGATATACACTATCAAGCAGTCAGTAAACAATACAACAAAAAACAGAAAACACATTGTTCAAAACATATAGTTCTCAGGGAGAAGCAAATTTTTAATCTCAATGCCATACAATTTGTTCATTGTACAGTAAACAGCATACAATGCACTGTACTACAGTATACAATTCTTCTCGTCTTTGGGCTGGGTCAGGCCAGAGCACTTCGTCAACATCACAAGCAATATTGTCCCTCCTGAGGCAACGGGGGAAGAAGCCTCTTGTGTGCCGTATCCAGCCCTGACATGATTCCTCACCTATATCACCACAAGCTAAATCCATGGCTTGCAGAAGATTTACTCTGGTGTAGGGTTGTCTATCATACACTTTCCATCTCCAAGAGGAGAAAAACTCCTCAATCGGATTCAGGAAAGGCGAGTATGGAGGGAGGTACAAGTTCATAAACTGCTCATTGATGTTAAACCATTCCCTTACCGGAGCAGCTCGGTGGAAACTGACATTGTCCCACACTATCACATAGGTGGGAATGGGATTCTCATTTAGCTCTTGACCCTGATGGTCTTGAACCTGCAGCTCAAATAAAATATCTCTTAGATTGGCAATAAATCTTAGAAGGTGCTGGGTGTTATATGGCCCGAGTGTAACATGGTGATGTAGAACACCATGGTTGCTAATAGCAGCACAGATGGTGACATTGCCACCTCGCTGACCAGGGACTTCAACAATGGCCCGCTGTCCAATGATGTTTCGGCCTCTCCGTCTCCTCTTTGTTAGATTGAAGCCTGCTTCATCGACAAAGATGAAGTCATGGGGTCTGTCCAAGGATTCCAAGTCAAATATTGTCTGTGTAGAAATACAATATACTGCATTTAGAATTTTGTAAGTCATACAGAGACAGTGCTATACTGTAGAGTACAATTAAGCCTACTGTATGCGCTTCTGATTCACATACATTGTATGTACTGAAGAGTAATGTCATTCACATAGTATGTGTTAGTACTGTAGAAAATCTGGATTACAGTAAATGTTTCTGAATGTACACTTACTTGCACATACTGAGCTCGCAGTTCTTTCACCCTTGGTGAGTTGCGCTCAAAGGGTACTTTGTATACTTGTTTCATTCGCATCCTGTTACGATGGAGGACACGGTCAATTGTGGAAATGCTCACACTGTTGATTCCCTGGAAGTGTGTGTTGTCTTGTATCACTCGTTCCTGGATTTCTCTGAGTCGTATTACATTATCTTGAAGGACCATGCCCACTATAACGGCCTCTTGCTCTTGAGTGAATAAAGCCGTCCTTCCACCTGCATGTGGCAGCCTCGCAATTCTACAAAAAGTAGATGTGCAGTTACAACAAATATTCATGCAGTACTATACATACAGTGATGAACTTTACAAATGTCTATTGAAACAGTTGCATATAGTGTAGTACAGTAAATTTGCAATTACAAAAATAGAGTAGTATACTGTACCTGTTCTCTTCTCTGAATGTCCTTACTATGGTGGACACAGAAAATCGGCTCAAATTGGGTTGCACTCTTAGTCCTGCTTCCCTCATTGTCAGTCCATGGACAAGAACATGGTCTATGACTGTTGCTCGAATTTCATCAGATATTTCCACTCTTTGTCTTCCTCTTCCTCCTCCTCTTCCTCTTTCTTGCCCTCCTCCTCCTTCTCGCCCTCCTCTTCTCTCCTCTTCCTCTTGCCTCCTCCTCTTCCTCTTCTTGCCCTCCTCCTCCTCTCTCGCCCTCCTTCCTCTTTCTTCCGCCTCCTCCTCTTCCTCGCCCTGTTCCTCTTTCTTGTCGTCCTCCTCCTCCTCGTCGCCCACCTCGCATACGCACTCGTCCTCTCACATTGTTTCTTCTATCCATGCTCAGACTTTCTCCTTTCTACCTTCAACAACCTGTTTGCTCTCTGAACTGGCTTATATTGCTTGTGTCACATCATTTGAAACAGGTGACATCAATTAAGTGGTTGTGTTCAATCAATGACATGTTTTCTCTAATTGTATTTGAGCGTTGCTACTTGTGTTTACCAGTATGGATGACGTGTGCATTAGAGTGTAGAATGTGTTTTGAGAATGAGAATGTGTTTAGAGTTTTGCTGAAAAGTCTAAGTAAGATCTGCATAGTGTTTTACCATGTGAAATGGTTTAAGGTATTGACAACAGACTGCACAATTAGCTAAATGAGGTCAGGCAACTGAGAACTTTCTTCAGCCAATGGGTTTTAGTGTTTTAGCAATTGAGAAAAACTGTAAATTAAAGCAGTTACTGGGACACCAAATACAATTTCATGATGGATGAATAAATGAGTGTTCAACAGTGTCTCAGATCAAAAAGAATGAGGGTAGAAAAAGAACTAAAATCAGAAGTTACTAACAAATTATTAGTGTCTTTAAAGCCATTGCTTTTTCCTGTTGATGTACATGTCTTTGTATATTTCCTATTTTCTATTAATTTTCTACTATTTCATTTGTCTTTATTTATTTTAGAACAAAACAATTTTCAAATAATGCCTATAAATTAAAACGGCTATGATCCTGGTCTTAGAATATATTAAAATGCAATACAAAGAATTTCCAGTAAAGAAAGTAGGTCAAGCCATTGTTCCACCAGTGGGCCCACCTGTGTTGATAATCAGAAATCTAGTGGATTCAATTCTGGTCTCAATTTTGCCCAAGAGAAAATTAACTGGCAAAAATGGATCTTGCCCAAACAAATATGGAGATTTACTGGTAGGCTGGTGGGGAGTGGTGTTGTAGGATGAATCCCGGTTTTCACTGTACAGGGCAGATGGCAGACAGCGTGTATGGTGTCGTGTGGGTGGGCGGTTTCCTGATGTCAACGTTGTGGATCGAGTGGCCCATGGTGGCGGTGGGGTTATGGTATAGGTAGGCGTATGTTATGGACAACGAACACAGGTGCATTTTATTGATGCCATTTTGAATGATCCCAAGATCCCGAGGGCCATTGTTGTGCCATTCATCCACGACCATCACCTCATGTTGCAGCATGATAATGCATGGCCCCATGTTGCAATGATCTGTACACAATTCCTGGAAGCTGAAAACATCCCAGTTCTTGCATGGCCAGCATACTCACTGGACATGTGACCCACTGAGCATGTTTGGGATGCTCTGGATCAGCGTATACGACAGCTGTTACATCCTCATTAGGTGAGTGTGTACTCCATTAAACGACGACACTGACACAAGCCTTTGCACAATGCAACTTTACTATCTGTTCACTGGTATACAGGTGACATTCAGCTCACACTGCACATGTGCAATAAAACAGAGAACCAGTACAGGGTATCGTAGGGACAAAATGTGCAATGCTTGAAAAGCAATACACAACATACTCCTCCCCTTTTACTTTAAGCATCAACCCTAACAACTAAAGACTTTTGACATCATACGTATGTTTTTCTTTTGTTTGTTTTACTTTATGAACATTAACGATAGAAACACTTTTAAATATATATATATATATATATATAAAACTTCTAACACTAGGGAAAGAGGCTAGACTACCTTGTTTCCCTGGCTGAACCCTGGGGATTATTCTGCCCCAGCGACTTGGGTTAGCCACTAACTAGAGATCCAGTCTCTAGTCAGATAACGATGAAGAGGAGGCACAGGTGGTGTTTTTACTAGAGTGTCGGTCACAGTCACTGGTGTAGCTGGTGTAAGAGATGTATTCTCAGAAGGAATGCTTACCCAAGGTTCAGTAGAAGGTGATGTGGGCAAGATTTCTGGTACCACATTTCTGGTTGATGTGAGATGCGCATTGTTGTTGGGCCTCCAAATCACAGGGGTCATCACCAGACATTGCTGAAGACAATAACTGAGCAACATGTCTCCTCCATGTCTGATTGTCTTTAGTTTTAACAATGTACGAAACAGGGCCAGTTTGTGCAAGAATGGTTGCAGGTACCCATTTTGCTCCCTTTTCATAATTACGAGCAAGTACGCTATCACCTCTTGTTGAAACTTCTAAACTTCTGCCTGGTTCTTGTTGGTCTCAGCAGGTCCAGTCTGCTGCATAGTTGTCATTTCAGCAGTGCAGTAGCTGGGGAGACTTTAGTGACTGCATGTGGCGTGTTCCTATAAGACAACAGTGTTCAATCGCTGGTTTAAGGAACCCTTACCCTGCAATGTCTTTAGGGCCTTCTTCAAAGTCTGGATGAATCGTTCAGCCAGGCCATTGGTGGATGGGTGATAAGGCGCAGATCTGATGTGTTGAATCCCATTCACACGCAGGAAAGACTGAAAGTCTTCAGACACCAGTTGTGGGCCATAATCACTTACAAGCTGCTGTGGTATCCCAAAATAAACTGAACACAGATCTAAGCGCTTCAATGGTTTTCTCAGATGATGTGCTGTTCATAACTGCTACCTCTGGCCATTTGCTGTGAGCGTTGACAATCACCAGAAACATGTGGCTCTCCATTGGCCCTGCAAAGTCGATATGTATTCTTTGCCATGGCTCTTCTGGGAAGTCCCATGGGTGCAAAGGGGCTATCTGTGGCATGGGCTATCTGTGGCATGTTTCTTACATTCTGGCAATCTGGACAACCCCTTGCTTCCTCTTCAATCTCTGCATCAGTGCCAGGCCACCAGAAGTTGCTGCGTGCCATCTCTTTCATCCTCACTACTCCTGCATGGCCTGCATGAAGTTCTTTCAGCAAAAGGTTTCTTAGAGGCAGGGGTATAACGACCTGATAACCCCATAGTAGGCAGCCAGATTGTACCGTCAGCTCATTTCGTCGAACCACTTAAGGTTTGAAGTTGTCTGTCATCTTTCCTCTCTTTCCATGAGAGATCCAGGCCAAAACTTCTGACAAAACTGGGTTAGTTCTTGTGAATCGTTTCACTTGAGCTGCAGTGGCAGGTACACTTTGCATTTCCTTAAAGTAAAAGATGTCAGCTTGACTGCCTTCTGGTGGTGTGTCCTAGAGAGGCAACCTGGACAGTCCATCTGCGTTACAGTGCTGCTCGGAGCTCCTGTACTTGATGTCATACTGATGTGCTGACAACAACAAAGCCCAGCGCTACATGCGATTTGCCGCCAAAGAGGGGATGCTGGTTTGGGGACCAAAGATAGAGGTAAGTGGTCTGTGGTCAGTGAGTAGAGTAAATCTGCACCCAAACAAGTACTGGTGAAATTTCTTGACACCAAATACGATTGCTAAGGCTTGCCGAGTTCAGGGTCCTTGACGCAAAGGAGATTGGCCTTTCTTCACCGGTTGGCATAACGTGTGAAAGTACTGCACCGACACCATATGGCGAAGCATCACATGCCAGCTGTATCGGTAGTGAAGGGTTGTAATGCGTGAGGACCTTGGATTGTGTTAATACACATTTCACATCCCTGAATGCCTTCTCACATCTGTCGGACCATTTCCATTGTTTGGACTTGTTCAACAGTTCATGTAAGGGACGAAGTCTGCTGGCCAGGTTTGGCATGAACTTTCCATAGTATGTCAGTAGCCCTAGGAATGATCTCAGCTGGCTTACGTTCTTTGGAGATGGTGCATCCACAATAGCTTTTACCTTCGATGATGCTGTGTGGAGACCAGCGCTGTCAATTACATGCCCAAGATATTCGATGGTGGGTTAAAAGAATTCACATTTGTCTTTCTTTACCCGTAGACCATACTCCTTTAGCCGCTGCAGTGTCGCAGTTCCTAAGATGATCCTCATTATCTTTTCCTGTGATCAACAGGCCATCGAGATAACACTGTACTCCATCCAAGCCACTCAAGATCTGGTCCATGGCACACTGGAACAATGCTGGAGCCAAAGTTATCCCAAAAGGTAATCGCTGATATCTATATAGGCCCTTGTGTGTCACGATGGTCAACAGCTCTTGGGAAACAGGATCTACCTGCATTTCAATTCAATTCAATTCAATTCAAATTTATTTGTATAGTGCTTTTCACGATACATATTGTTGCAAAGCAGCTTTACACCAACTTAACATTTTTACAATGTATTTAGTAGTAGCTTACCAGCTTACTGCATTTGAAGGTAAGCATGACATAAGTCTATTTTGCTGAATTTCTGGCCGCCTGATAATCCAGCAAAAAGATCTTCAATTAACAGCAAGGGGTACTGTTCCACAGTTAAAACAAGGTTGACAGTAACCTTGAAATCACCACAAATTCAGACTGTTCCATCTTTTTTTAATATAGGAGCAATGGGCGTGGCCCACTCACTCACACTCACTTTCTTAAGTACTCCAGTTTTCTCCAGGCGGTCTAGTTCGGTTTCCACTTTTGGCTTTATCGCATAAGGAACTTAGATTTGCTGTCAGGTTTAATGGCAAGTTTTAACATAATGTCTTTCATGTTTCCCAGTTTGTCACCAAACACCTCTGCATGCTTCCTCAAGATGTTTTGTAAACTGGTAGACTCTTTCGCTACTAAGTGAACTTCCTGCCAGTTTAACTTTATTTTCTCTAGCCATGCTCGGCCCATCAGAGCTG
The DNA here is from genome assembly GCA_012976165.1 of Labeo catla. Taxonomy (NCBI): domain Eukaryota; kingdom Metazoa; phylum Chordata; class Actinopteri; order Cypriniformes; family Cyprinidae; genus Labeo; species Labeo catla. The sequence continues at coordinate 306,151 of VONZ01000310.1, forward strand.
TGAGACTACTGCCTTTCACAATATACAGTGGTAACTTTACCTTCTGTTTGTTCAGCTCCACTGTCACATCCACAACCCCTGACAGAGGTACAAGCTCTCTTGTGTATGATTTCAGGGTCAAGTTCGCTTCCCTGGGACAGAGGTGTGGCCACTTCTCTAGATAGGTTGACTCTGCCACGAGCGATACAGCTGCACCTGTGTCCACTTGCATAGGGACGACCTCCCCATCCAGCAGTGGCGTCACCCAGTAGCCATCAGAATTTGAAGACACAGACATAACATGTGAGAACTCATTTTCATCAGATTCATCTTCATCTTTTGCTATATATTCCACTTGACTACGTTTCTTTTTATTTTTTCTGACATAACCTTTCCTTGGTTCCACATGTTTAGTTGGATTTACTTTCTCATTTACAGTCAGCTTTTTGTTTTGACATGCACGTTCAATGTGCCCTTTTTTTCCACAGTTTCTGCAGTCTTTGTCTTTGAACCAGCATTACTGTGCCAGATGACCACTCTTTCCACAGTGGTAACATGCTTTCTTGCCATGCTGTTTTATTTTCTCACTGTATACTTTGTGAACTTGACTGGATACGCTTAACTCTTGCACCTCTTTCGCAGCCATTTCCATGGATACACTGATACACTTACACTGATGCTCGCTCCAATGTAAGATTATTTTCGCATAGGAGTCGTTTTTGAACTGTCTCACTACGCAGTCCACAGACGAATATGTCTCTTATTGTGTCGTTTAGCACTATGCCAAATTCGCAGTGTTCCGACAGTTGCTTCAAAACAGCAACAAATTGTGCAATCGATTCTCCCTCTAACTGATTGCATTCATAAAAGCGAAATGTTCTTGGAGCATAATGCTCCAATGTTCTTGGAGCATAATGTTCTTGGAGCAATGCTACAATGTCCTTAAATAAGCAATCCCCAGGCTTATTGGGCTGAACCAGGCTGCGCAGTAGATTATACATCTTTCTGCCCGTTACACTGAGGAATGTTGGTACTAAAACTTCATCTCTTATTCTGTTAGCCTTGACAAAATAATCAAACTGCTCAGTATATGAGCTCCACTGCTTGACAGTTTCCTCATATGGTCCGATTTGCCCCACTCGCCATTTTGGTCTGTTTATCAGTGTATTTTTCCACTCTTTTGTAGCCGACTCTTTCCTCCCGTGCCGGATTGTATCGTTTTCATGATGTGCAGCCGTTGTCTCTTTTCTCTGTTTTGCACTATTCTACAAGCGCGATTGGCTTCGCATGCGTTTTGCCTGTTAGCTTCCGACGAACACGTGCAATCGCGTGCAGCCGCTGTCAACTAAATAACACTACATCTAGGAGTGTCGCGGAAGATAAAAGAGCGTTTATCCTCATCGCCAGTTTTGTTACATCCTCATTAGGTGAACGTGTACTGCATTAAACGACGACACTGACACGAGCCTTTGCACAATGCAACTTTACTATCTGTTCACTGGTGTACAGGTGACATTCAGCGCACACTGCGCATGTGCAATAGAACAGAGAACCAGTACGGGGTATCGTAGGGACAAAATGTGCAACGCTTTAAATGAAATACACAACAACAGCGTGTTCCAGTTCCTGCCAATATCCAGCAACTTCACACAGCCATTGAAGAGGAGTGGGCCAACATTCCACAGGCCACAATCAACAACCTGATCAACTCTATGTAAAGGAGATGTGTTGCACTGCGTGAGGCAAATGGTGGTCACACCAGATACTGATTGGTTTTTGGACCCCCCCAGTACAGTAAAACTGCACATTTTAGAGTGGCCTTTCATTGTGGCCAGCCTAAGGCACACCTGCACAATAATCATGCTGTCTAATCAGCATCTTGATATGCCACACCTGTGAAGTGGATGGATTATCTCAGCAAAGGAGAAGTGCTCACTAACACAGATTTAGACAGATTTGTGAACAATATTTGAGAGAAATAGGATGAGTACAGATGAAAAACCCCCTAAAAGCCATCTCGGTCAAAAATGAGATAATAATACTGAGTGAATGCTCTCAACACATATTATACGTCCATCAAATACTTTTACTTCAAATATATATATATATATATATTCAAGCAAACTCAAGCAAAAACATCTGGCAATAGAACAATGGTCACATTGTTACATCCACAGACATTTTTGGGCAAAAGCATCTTTTCCACACCAACTCACAACTTTTGTACATTCCATTTCCTTATGGTCATGCTAGACTTCAGTGATGCTGGAAGCAAAAGACCACCTGCCTCCCACATTGATGTTCCTAGTTTGTCTGCTCAGACTTTGTAACACGGACATGGTAAAATAAAGTACTACCATCTTTTTTCAGAAATATTATATCATAAATTCATTAAAACATTTCAAAATGTGATTCATTTTGTTATTTTGTAATATTTATTCACAGTGACAAATTTTGGTGACAGGGTTTGCATATATCATATAAATAAAGAGAAATGAAACAATATATATTTTATTTTGACTTTTTAAGGTTGACAGTCAACATTGTCTAAAGGTTAAGCACATTTTTTTCACTTACTAGTTGTTGTGGGAGGAAAAAAAGAAAAAATCAGTGACCTATTTGTGGAAAGTGCCATGTATACATTTCTACAAACCAGTGTTTAAGAGTGTTCAGTATTTGTTCAGAGTTTTATTTTTATTGCTTATTTATTTGCAATTCCGCAATAATACTGGTAACAAGAACAAAAAGTTATTGATGGTTAGTAATATAGCTTTCATCCATTGTAGCAAATACATTTCACCATATTTTACAACACATTCACAATACTAGAAGTGCATACAGTATGATATCTATTATTTCAACAGTGATGTCACAAAAGAAAATACACACTTTACCTCTCAACATACAATGACACACATTTGATCATGCAATAAAATGTTCATTTATATTTTATAGTCTCCTTACTTTCACGTATATATACAATCATTCTCTCTCTCTCTCTCTCACACACACACACACACACACACACACACACACTAGTTTCCATGTTTTATTGGTTCATTCCATAGTTGTAGTGGTTTTATACTGTACAAACTGTGTTTTCTATGCCCTTACCCTACCCTACCCCTACCCCTACCCCTAAACTTATTTTTCAGACAAAGGTTTCTGCATTCTTAGATTTTCAAAAAACTCCATACTGTATGATTTATTAGCTGTATGGGAATACAGGGTACACACACACACACACACACACACGCACATACTGTAACACCATTTACTGAAACATAACACAAGACATGAGACAAGAAAAAAATAAGTACATAGGAAAGAGTGGCACTGAACACTAGGCACAATCTGCTGTATCACCACACACAACAACCCTGAAGAGACAACCGCTTCACACAGAGACAAAGCAACCACCACAAGCGCATAACAGTGAAAGTTACACAGTACAGCCTGAAATACGGATCAGGCCCGAACTAACTTTTCTTACAGATTATTTGTTCCCTTGCACCTCAGGTCCCTGTGTAAATGTTTGAACACAACCTGTCAGGAGTTTAAATGCTTTGAGCTTTCATGGTTATATTAGTTTGCCTGCACTAATTTTGGTCCCACTGCAACACCATTACAGTCAAGAATGTACTGCAAGCAACCTTGTGGAGGAGCTTTCTGTGGTGGGACGTTCTTCGCTTCAACCACGGCATCCTTCTCAACAGCATTCTGAAAGAAACAAACACATCTGCTCATACAAGCGACCTTCACAACAGAGATGTATTTAGCTTCACCATCTGAGCTGCTGACAACTTGCTTTGAAAATCAGATATAAAAATGAAGGGTAAAATGCTGTCTTATTTTGTAAGTTAGGTCAGATTTTTTTTGTTTACAATGTGTTGTTACATCATCTACCTTTCTTGGTTGAATAGCAGTTGGTCTGTTGGGATTTTGTGCCATAACATGATTCATTTTGGCAATGACCATGTCGGCTATTAGCTGCTGGTCTTCGGCCTGATGGTCCCCCACTAACGGCATAGACGAACCCATTACCTAATGAAATAAACACACATATTAGTAATACTACATACAGAATATAGCACATGGGTTGAATTTGTAGAAGAAAATCTACAAACATAAACACTCTACAACATCTTCATATGTCACATCTATACAACTAGTATGCATTTTTCCAAAAGTGTAGCACGGGAGTGGTCCTGAAGAGCCACAGCCCTGCATAGTTTTGCTTCAGTCCTAATCAAACGCACCTGAACAAGCTAATCAAGGTCTGAAGGGTTAATAGAAAGCAACAGGCAGGTGAGTTTTAATTAGGGTTGGAGCTGAACTCTGCAGGGCTGCGGCTCTCCAGGACCGGAGTTCGCCACCCCTGGTGTAGCACATACCTCAGTAATGTAATCTTTTCCATCTTTTCCATGAATAGCTTTAACAGCACAAATTTCGAGGCCTCCAAATATTTCACTGCAGGTGTCAACCCAAAGCTTATACCTGCAGAACAACACAACTTACTAAATGCTGTTTGAAGCATATAATAGCATAACCAATGTGCTGCTATTGTTTGGGTTACCTGTCTGTCATAGCCACCTGCTCCACCATGGCAGTGCCAGTGTTGGACTTCCAGTTACCTGAGACGGACGTCCTCCTATGAAACGAGGAGCATTCTTCATCTGTCAAGAACAGCATTCAGCTAAATCTGAGATGTGTTCAGAAACTCTACAGAATAGCATCGTTACTCACATGTAGGCTTTGTAATCATTCCCTATTTTCTGAATCCTGATGTCATATTTGGCGTCGATGAAAGGTTCACACGTGCTGTAGGTCTGAGTGATGGCCACCACACTAGCTATGTCCTGAAACTTTGTGTGGTTCTCCACTTTCACCTTAACAACACATATAATTAGATTACACGCTTAACTACATGAACATGCATCCCTTCTTTTACAGTCAATGTTTCAATTTAAACATTACCTTCCCCACACCAGAGTGAGCGTGCCCGATTTTCACAACAACAGGAAACGCTGGCATGGTCACCTGGTTTGTTTTCCCACAAAAAGAGTGTTCAGTTATTTAATTATTCAGATATAGTCATCACTGGAAGAACATGTTTATGGGTTATGTTTATCTTTCTTACCATTTCTTTATAGTTGGGATAGAACGTCTGTTCAATTAATGGGAATTTCTCCTGCCCAAGTTTCTTGTATGTGTTGATCAGACATGCAAACTGCAGAAAAGTTCAAAGAAATGAGGTTTGAGCAGATATCTATCAAATGTTAAGTCATGTCTGATCGAACACTCTCAAACTTACTGCCCAGGGTTTGTCACAGAGATTGTAAATAGACTCCAGGGAGTTGATGCTGGGAATACCAGCGTACTGCAGTCCGATGATTAAGTTACGGAAGTCCTCATTCTCCGTCATGCTGTACGCATGTTGTCGGATCAGGACAAAGTCAGGCTTAAATGACCTGTAGGAGCATATATCACACACATGTAGACAAAAGTCATTAGACCTCATGGAAGGCTGCTGCAGGGCCGTGGCCAAACTTTCCATTGACAACAGGTGGGCCAAGAAGCAGAAAGGATCTCTATGATAGTGAAAGTCTGTATTATGGCGTGTATTGTGGAGATTAAGGCACTGAAACAAACCTTATTGCATGACTGGATATTCAAGATATATGGGGGAACTGGGGCTAGACCTTTTCAGTCTGCTCACATAAAAAATCATACAACAGTTCAAGAGAGGCTACTGTGATTACTGTGGTCATTGCCAAACCAGCTCAGTCTAAGAGAAAACAGTCCTACAGTTGAGATCAAAAGTTTACATCCCTATTTCGTAATCATTAAAAATGTTAATTATTTTACCAAAGTAAGAGGGATCATAAAAAAATGCATGTTTTTGTTTATTTAGTACTGACCTGAATGAGATATTTCACATAAAAGATAATAAGAAAATAATAGTTAAATTTATAAAAATGACCCAGTTTAAAAGTTTACATAAACTTGTTTCTTAATACTGTGTTGTTACCTAAATGATCCACAGCTGTGTTTTTTTTTTTGTTTAATGATAATTGTTCATGAGTCCCTTGTTTGTCCTGAAAAGTTAAACTGGCCGCTGTTCTTCAGAAAAATCCTTCAGGTTCCACAAATTTTTCAGCTTTTTTTTGTATTTGACCCTTTCCAACAGGAAACAGGAATAGGAGTATTAAAGACCCTACGCTCAAAAGACCACCACAAAGACAGTGATAGTATTGGAAGACTATAGAGCCGTCCTCGGGCTGAGGTAACAGCGTACAGCTGAGAAGGGCGGTGAGAGAGTATAGATGCTAAAGACCTGCATGCTCATGTGTGATTGAAGTAGTGATAGTAGCTTCTTGACGGGACACCGTCACCATACTTCAGGGAAGTATTGGATTATATTGTATTTGAGGAATTCAGGGAATTAGCTCGAGATACTGTAGTTTTATATTTAGTTTATATTTAGATACTGTAGTTTTATATTTATATTAACAACTGTAGTTGTTTGAGTTGTCTGTGGTGAAGTCAGATTACCTTTGGGAATTTTTAGGACAAGGACAAATAAGAGACTCATGAACAACTATCACTAAACAAACAAACAAACAAACAAACAAAAAAACACAGCTGTGGATCATTCAGGTAACAACACAGTATGAAGAATCAAAGGGATGTAAATTTTTCCCACAAAAAGATTGAACACTCTCAAACTGCACAACTGGGTCATTTTTATAAATTTAACTATTATTTTCTCTTGTAAACTATATGTAAACATCTTTTATGTGAAATAATTTATTCAGGTACTAAATAAACAATAACGTGCATTTTGTATTATTCCTCTTATTTTGGTAACATAATCAACATTTTTAATGATTCTGAAAGGGGGATGTAAACTTTTGACCTCAACTGTATGCTCTGGTGGTGTCAAAGCACTGCCCTGCCAATCCTCACGGGACGAAATAGTGTCAGGCCATGTAAGGACAAGAGCTGTTCACCACAACCCCCAGCAGCACTGGGGGTTTTCTGCTCTGTCCCATTTCAGCACTTTTCTTTCTTCTCCAAGGGAAACACAAAAATGTTAAATGTAAATGGTCCTAAGTGTTTCATGGGCCAGTTTAGGAGGCTCACTTAGTGTAACCAGGGCAATAGCAGAAGTTCCCCTCGCGCCCGCTGCAATAATTGCCCTACCTCCACCCAAAGAGATAAAACGAGGAGAATGTGCCTTTTCGGCTTACAACGAAAATCAGAAATCAGAAAATTTTCCCACACACCCAGGCAGAGGGCAGGGAGATACATACTGTACACCACTGTGGCACCAGTGAAGAGGAGCGGAGCGCGATCGCTGTGTGAGCAGACAGCTGGTGCACGGGCGCAGTGTCTCTGTGGATTTCATCCACAATAGAGAAGCATTACAGACTCCAATTTTTAATGGAGTTGTTATGCCAACAACACAAGCGGAATCGGCTCCTATATTACAAGAAGAGAGCAAAGTTGACAGGGCTCTGCTCTGGCAGCTCTATCTGTTTTGTCTTTGTTTAACGTTTCTATGTTTGATTGTGCCTGAGCACATGGCTTATGTTGGCCATGTGCTTACCTTGTCCTGCCTTGTTTTACTATGCCCCCTCACTTAGTCCGTTGCTCTGTTTGAAATCGCTTCCTTCATTCACTATAGACCAATTATTCGGATGTGGGATGGTTGCAGAAAACCTGGGAGAGATAGCCTTTACGGCTAGAGAATTACACGAATATGGTACAAAATAGTTAGATTTTAAAAAATTATAGATTATATTGATTATTTTATTATTATTGATTATATTGATGTATTGATTGATGGCATTTTCAAAATGTTCTCTGCATATTACGAGAGCTTGTTACCAAGCGATAAGCACTGTTATTCAACAAAATTGACGTTAGATAGTGGCATATTATTACAGATATGAAACAGGGATGATGTTTTTTGTGGGCGGTTTTCAAGTGGCATGGAATAAAAAAATAAAAAAAGGTAACTTTGATTTTATATTTTAAAATTCTGACTTTATTCTCACAATTCCGAGATTATATCCCACAATTCTAATAAGGAAAAACAACTCATCATTCTCTCTTTTCCCCTCGGCTCAGAATAGGAGTTTATATCCCACACCTCTGGCTTTGTCCAGTCAGAATTGACAGTTAAATCGAGTTATAAAGTCTTGCATTTGTGAGAAAAAACGTCAGTGACATTGTGATATAAAATAAATAAATGTTAGGAAAAATGTTAATAGTAATAGGTTTAAATAATATTCATGCTGTAACTGTAGGGCTAATACAATACGTCCCCTATGAACAGCATATGTGAATATTATGTAGACCTATTCACATTTGTGCTTTAAAAGTAGAGTAATCATAGCAGTCTATAATATGTCCGTTTAAACGTTTGCGTGTAGCTTCAAATGGCGTCTTTGACGACAGTATTCTATAAAATTATTTGCATTCCGATTTTGACAACAAAAGGCACAAATATATATTTTTTTTCTCTTGTTCCATGGATTTTACCCGTTTACCTCCACTTATTACTAGTGTTACCACTGACACTGAGTGTGCTGTAAAAAGCCTGCTGCTTTTGCATAGTTTATGCTTGCTGTTTAATAATTAAGCATTATGCTGTACACACAATGGACCAGCAGTTTGGAAAATAAATGGAGGCGCCATCTTCTGGTGAGAAGGAGGTATTCCTTCGTGACGACCTTTACAGTGCATTTTGGGTATTTTTTGGTGCATTGTGGGATTGAATGAGTACACTCGATATGTCCACTGCGGTTTCAGATGCCACTACAAATGGCCTGCCCCTCAAATAATGCCCTATTTGAGAGTATAGGGGGTGATTTCGGACACAGCCCTTGTCTAGTCCTTGTTTGACTAATTGTGCTCACCTGACATTTCTGGCTCATTCAGTACTTGGTATTTTAATTAAATATGCCTGATACTGTAATCCACAATAGACCTTAATAAGGTTAGATGCCATGTTGAATTTATTGGATGAAAACGAGGCTGTGAGGGAGAGACTCGCCGTCTTTACAATGGCACACACTGCGTAAACACTGTGGTCCTCAATCATGTAACTTTCAAAACTGTTTTATGAAGCTTTTATATTTTCAGAAAGACGTTGCATCAGCTGAACAGTCGGCATGTTTTAACACCAGTTGATGTAGAACGCACTACACTTCTGTCCCTCACAGCCTTGTTTTCAATCCTGTCAGAAAGTAAATATGGTGCTACCCTCACTAAGGTCTATGCTATAATGTTTCATAGTAATTTTAGACAGTGTTTAGAATGTGCCTCTGCAGACAAACTGATGTAAATTCATGGGCCATTTGTGTAATTACACAGAAGCATTGTCTTGGTGACAAGCCACTCAAATCATTGTGAAAGGGCTTTTATTACAATTCTCCTTTATTACATCTCAGTATAATGATATAGCTTTCATGTGTGACACATCAAATCAGATCTCTCTGCATGGGTTAATTTAGCTTTCATACTGATTGAAGGTTAAGAAATGTTGCTGGCTGTTATTGTACTTACAATAACAGAATAGATCACAGAAACCGACAGTTTTAGACAATATACAATAGTTATTGCACATTAACTTGATTAATGCAGTACAATTAGAAAGTTTTAGTGATTTTTAAATGCCAGCTTACCTGACAACTTTGTTTTCATTCTGCAGAACCTGCACAGCCACGTTACATGATCCATTAGCATGAGCCACAACACTGATGTCACCAAACTCAGCCTGAAAAACAAAACCAATCAGTAACTAAACTAATAAGAATACTTTGATTTGATTTGTCTTGTGACTTTCATAAACTCACCTGTTCAACTTTAATATCATAATCTCCGTTCAGTTTTTTCCCTCTAAAAAGTTTGGCCCTGTAAAAAAGGTAAGAAAAAAATATAATAATAATATATAAAATATATATAATATAATAATATAAAAAATATAAATTTTCCTGTTCAAAGACTGACCAAAAACGAGAAGCTCTTTTTTTTTCTTTCCAAAATCGAAATACTTCATCATTTAGAAGTGTGCTACATATAACAAGCTTTGACAACAACTTGTCCCCTGGGCTGTAAAAGGTGCATATTAGTACCTTAAAAGTAGCAATATATTACTACTACATTTAACTACTACTACTACTAAAAAAATTTTAGGGGTAAATAGTGTATGAAGATGTCCCTTAAAGGGTACTACTCCAATTAAAGCTGCTGCATAATTGTCACACTTTTTTGTCTGGGAATGTATATGAAGGTGGTATTTTTGCCCTACATGTTGGCACGAGAGTGATGCCATATTGTGCAGTAGGCTAGTTACCATGGTGATCAACATTTTTGCTCATTTTTTACCTGAAGTAGTTCATGTGACATTCCAGGAATTCCTCGATTAAATTGCCTTGTTACAGCATGAATCAAATATTTTCACTTCAGCTTGACATTAGGCGCACACAAACACACACACTGGTTTCCATGTTTTATGGACACCCTATATAGGTTTTTCTACTGTACAAAACTGTATTTTCTGTCCCCTTACCTTAACCCAAACCTACCCCTCACATGAAACTTGCTGCATTTTTACATTTTCAAAAAACTACACTCTTAAAAATAAAGGTGCTTCAAAAGGTTCTTCACAGCGATGCCATAGAGAAAACATTTTTGGTCCCATAAAGAATCATCTCTTTCTTACCTTTTTATATTCTGAAGAACCTTCTTTCACCACAAAGAACCTTTTGTAAAACAGCAAGTTTCTTTAGATGTTGCAGGTTCTATGGAACCATTTAAACAAAAAAGGTTCTTCTATGGCACCGTGAAGCACCTTTATTTTTAAGAGTGTACTGTTGTCCATGGGGACGAAAAATGGCCCCACAAGGTTAAAATGTACTATCCTTGTGGGGACATTTGATCCCAGTAATGTAGGAAATATCAGGCACACACTCAATGTACATGGTTTTTATCATTTATTTTCAATGACAAAATAAGTAATGTCAATGTATATGTTACATATGTTGAAATATGTTCAAAATAGGTCAATTTAGCTGCATTACAGAGTTGCAGTGCCAAAACTGCAGCCAAACTGGATGTAGGTTGCTGAGCTGTACCATCATCTCAGTAACATGAAGAGCTATAATTCAGACCAGCAGAGTTTAAATGTCTTGTTAGTAATTACACATTTCACCAACAGTGCCATGCCATGCAGTGCACTAATTTCAGGGACCGTTTCTTTGGTGATGGATACTGTGGTGGCAGAGCCAGACTAAAATCTCAGCTGACTGTTTCTCTGTCAGCCCTGCTTGTGAGTAGTGTATAGTTATATTGCTAACAACATCACTGTTTAAATAACAGTATTGTACACTGTATATAGATAGAATGTTTGGGTTACATCCCAATGTATAAGAAAGTTGAAAGCACTGTAATGTTTAATCTAAATATTGTAATGTATACAAAGCTATAAGATGTCAAATACAAAATAGTAACCTTATAGCACCTATTAATTTATAACCATAACGTATCAAAGCAGTATTACAGTATTAAACAGGAAACACACCTTCTTCCTGACTCTTGAGGCTAGGGTTATTACTCTAAACTGGTGGAGCAAACACATAAATCAATGATCATATTGTATATTAGTGATCCATTAAATCCTTAATTACTCTCAACTAAGCATATGTATTTTACTCACACATTACTCAAGAATTACTGTTATAAAATAATTAGCACTTCTCTAAAGGTTGCATGTATGCATGTTCTGTGAGTAAAATTATAAAATAAGATCCATATTAATAATATATTAATAACAGACCTTTTAAACGTACAATTATGTAATATCTGCATTATAGGTTCATGTTTTATTAGCTTTGATAACGACAGTAAAAAATGATATTATATGTGACATCTCAAAGCAGCTAGAAAGCAATCAATCAGCCAGTTCATTTGTCTTTGTTGAAAATATTCTCTGAATCTGTGACACATACTGTAACACAAGTCTTTATTCAACCACACAAATTACCCTCTGCAAACTAAACTATAATTTCTTCTGCATGCTATTACAGAGATTTTCATTTACTCCAGTTCACACTAACCTTTTAAGGAAATTGTGGATAGATCAAATAAGAAACAGTAGAAATATGTAAGCATTATTGTCATCAACTTGCAGAGTCTTCCTGATTTGTCTGGAAGTCTGGAAATCCTTCAGATATTCCTGCTGCTTAGATTCACCCATGCTCTTTCACATGTATATGAATAATGCACACTTATTTTCTAAATAATCACATTGCTATGTTTTAAGTTGTCATCTTGTGTTAATCCCACGCTCACACTGTAGAGAGTAAGTGTAATATCATTACAAATCAAACACACTTTAGGCATGTAGATCAGTGAGACCCGAGATTAATTCAGTGATGGCGTTGCCTTTTTCCAGTCAATAACAGCATGAAGCATGTGAATGGAAGATGTTAATTGAATGTGAATTAAAGACGTGCATTTACTATATCTTCTTGTTTTTTCCCCACCAAACTAAATTAAAAGCTTAGCACTAATTAAATAACTCAACAGATAAGGATTAAAAATGAGAAGACAAAAACAGAATGATTAGAAAAGATCAAGGAGCTCAAGTGAAAACCATTGCTCTTACCAGTCCTGTTGTGGTTCATCGATGACCAGCAGGATCTTCTGTCTTTTGGATGATGCGGGCACAGCCGTTTGCTCCACCAGCCCTGCTGAGGCGGCCGTCTGCTTCACCACATTCGTGATGGAGCTGAAGAATCCCGTCCCTAAAGGCTGGGGTTGGATAGGCTTTCTCTCCTGGCCCGGGGACACCGGAGCTGGTCCTGAGGCTGGTCCGGGAGGGGGCGGTTGAGGAGGATCTGGTTTCTGCAGGTCTGACATGTAGCCATTAGGCAGGTTGGAGATAAAGGTGCTATCCGACAGACGCCGGCGCAGGTAGTTCATGGCTGTAGACTAGAGGAGGAGTACTGCTTTGGAAATAGATGAGGAGATGTCAAGCACCTACATTTAGGGGATTTACCCCAGCAGGAGAGAGCTCAGAACTGAATACCCAGCGAAGTGAGATGCTGGGATCCCTCCTTGCGTCGCAGTGTTTCCTCCCCTCTCTGCTTTCACCACCTCTGATGTCGTATATATATGCAGCCAATCAGACGCTTGCTGCATCCCTGCATGAGATGCTTGCTCTCTCTCCCCTCCCCCATGAAAGACTGCCTGATCACATCCTTCATGACACGACAGTACACAAAATGAAAAGGGTTTCTGCAGTACATGCGTGGGAAAATCAGAGTGAACTGTGCAAATGAGCTCCCCCTCATAGAATTACTATTTTGTTTGTCTCATAGACACAGCTACAGAGATATTGCTTGAACCATCAGTGCACATTGCATGAGATGTCACACCACATTCTACATGATTTACTGCATTTTTTACCACAGCTCAGCCCTGGTTCTTACAGGCATGAGATTTTTTGTTGCAGTACTTTTGAGCTATTTATTTATCTCTCTTCTTTATATGTAGTGCAGCCTTCATTTATTATTAACCCATATGCGATCTCGACAGATTACCAGATAATCCAGAGCACCTGGATTTGCTGGCTGTTCAACCACCAAGATTCACAAACATATAATTCATGTTTTAGCACATTTTCCCACAACACCTCCCACAGTAATTGCATTTTAAGTGAATTGGTGGTCTTTTGGAGCTGTTCAAACATATTTTACCACATGAACGTTTACCACGAATGCAATGTCAATGTGGCCTTATGTGTTGAACACTTCCAGTGGTTAAAAATCTACAATTGAAATTGAATTCCACTGAATCATTTATTTAGCAAGTTTCTTGTGATAGGATCAACCAAAATACATCTTAATAAAGGGGGTCAGTTATCTGTGCTGCTTTTAAGAAAATGTGCAGTTTTTGATAGCCTAGCACCAGTAAGAATGTGTTGAAACCTAATCAGCCAGAAATGTCTTTCATCATATGCCATTAACTGTTTACGAATATGTGGAGTTACTCTATGCTATAGGCCAATAGGAAATGTGTGGCGCGTTGCCATTTTTTCCAGAGAGAGAGACTGGAGCATTAATTGTTTGTTTTTGTTTTGTTTTGTTTTTTTATTAGTAGTTCTTTTTCCTTCGTGTATAACATATATATTTTTTGTCATTAATTAACATTATGTCTTTTACCTTTAGTTATGCTCAGCAAATTTGTATAGCACCAGTTCGAACCGAAACTGGTTAAACACATTTTCATCAGAAGTGTATAAAAGTAGGTAGGCATATAATAATAATAGCAAGATTGCTAGCAAGTAACGTAATAACATAAACGTGATCTCATCATCGCCCCTCAAGTAAATTTCGCGAGATTTTCCTTTCAGAAGGAGCAGAGAGACGGCGTTGTCACGTGGTACGTGCAACTTTTTTCAGCGCTAGTGAGGATGAGCCAATGGCAGTCGCTTTTGATGACTACATAAATATTTTAAACACTTTTATTAAAATCGGTGTCACCGTTGTGACAGAAAATGTACTATACAACTTGAAATATAGACAAATAAACCAAATGAGCTTTGTAAGAAATGTAAATATAATAATTAAATATTAAGTGTTTGTGGAAAAAATACAACCAACATTTTTTTTTATGCGGAAACACACGGACTCCTGTCGAGCAGCGTTAGCATTATACTCACCTTTTACGATCGCAACACAACTAACGTTACTCATCAGCTGTTTGACTGCTTTATTCACCTTTTATACAAACAAAAGGTCGTGCTTGACGAATATAGTCAATATTTTGGATTTACGTCACTGAAGTAAACTTTAGACGGACAGGTTAGCATCTCGCAGCGCGAGCTAACAGCTAAAATAGCTCAGTATGCTAAAAACAACGCAAACTTTTTAAATCTTTTTTTCCACTTCTTATCGTCAGCTGTTGTAAAGTTTCTTATGTTTCCCTCTCTGAAAGACCTTATTTTATACCGTTACTAACGGCCGAGTTGGAGTAACCGATTGGATTTCTGCTTTAAATGTAAATGTTTGTGATAAAATGGATATCTTGATTAATCACTTCATCAATAAAATGAACGACAACATCAGCAGGCTGCATTGCAATACATATGAGGGTAAGTAACTGCATTCACAGCTCTTAAACACAATAAATATTTAATACTGAAGGTATTCTAAAGTAATATCTTGTAATGTTAATTGAATTACTTTATACATTACTTGAATATGGTACTAATCATTAATGGCGTACAGTAATGAAAAGGCAATGATAATTTCGTAGATATTGCGTTCATATTGGTTTCGTATGGTTTAAATAAATAAATAAATAAATAAAACTTTAACATTTAATGACTAGTAAAAAGTAAAAGTAATAACATTTTTCTTACACATTAAATACATGTAAGTGTACATAATCGTTACTTGAATAAATATTTAATAATATATTTTTCAGGGTAAAATTTGTTTTTACATGTTCATGAAAAATTCATAAATTTCTGTTCAAATTATCTGATATTTTAAGGTTAACATTAACATGAAGCTTTGTTCTTCAATATTATATCAGGGCCTTATGCCCCCAAAATATAGAATGTATTTAATAAAAAATGTAAAAAAAAAAAAAAAAAAAAAAAATCAGTTGTATGTATTAATTGCATTTACATGTAATGATTTAGCAGATGCTTTTATCCAAAGTGACTTAAAAATGAGTACAGTAAAAGCAATCAAAATTAGCAACTAAATAGCAACTATATATTAGTGCTGTGATAAGACCCGTTTAGTCCAAAATAGCAAGGTTTTGTTATTTATTTATTTATTTATTTTAACAGTAACTAAAAAGTAGATAGTATAGAGAGAGCTTGTGAAAGAGTGTCAACTTAAATAAAAAGAAAGCAAGTCGATAGAATAGAAAAAGAATAGAGAACAATAGTGTTAGATGGTCAAGGTTTTTTGTGTTGCTTTTTTTTTAATAAATAAAAGAAAACAGATAGAATATAAATAGAATAGAGAGTGTTAGTCTTGGATGGTCAAGGTTTTTTTATATAAATGAAAAGAAAAATAGAGTCAGTTAGGGTAGAAATCAGTGAAAGTGATTTTGTGCCTCTTTGGGAGGGCAGTATAATGCAGCGTTCACTTGCAGAACACAAGCTTAGAATTTTATGTGAACTTTAGTTCATTTTTAGTCTAAATGAAAATAAATAAATTGGTTGTAAATAAATTAATAGTACTGTATGTTGTAGTGTGATATTTGCATATTACCAATGCAAGCTTTCATTGATATTCTAGCCTGACATCATATTCAAGCAAGATGATAAACTGATGTCTTTGTTACGCATTATTAGCAATGGCTGTGCTTTAATCTGAATCTGATTTTTTGACAGATGATTCAGGAGCATCTAGGGTTCCTGTGCTTAATTCAGGATGTACACCCATGAGCCCAACCAAGAGAAAACACCATGAAAACTCTCTGAATCATCAAAAAGACTCTGATGAAGAACAGATGAACAAAATGAGATGCTTATTAGGATCACATCTGTATGTCTGCTACAGTTCTGTTATTTGCAGTGCAGCAAAGTTTTGAATCGTTCAGTCAGTCAACAGTTTTTTTTGCACAGCATGTATTTTGCATGGTTTTTCTTGTGCTATTTTTAGGAGAAATTCGAATGGAGACACTGGAAATCAGGAGTTATGGAATTATAGTCACACATCTCTAAGTGGTCTCCATAACCATCATGCATTTGCACCATTCCCTATTTTTGCGGTGGATCAACCCCTTGAGATGACCAAACACAGCTTAGATGCTACTAGAAGCATGCTTCTTATTCCTGGATCCGGCACAAAACACCAGCAGGTCAGATTTGCTTAATCTGAGACATTCACATGCATTTTCTTTAAAATATTGATTCTACATCAGCGGCTTCACTGTTATTAAATGCATTGGCTTATAGAATTGTCATATTTCCAAACATTCCTTTTATATCAGAATCGTCCGTCTGTAATCACCTGTGCTCCTGCCAGCAACCGTCCTTGCAGTCTTTCCAGTTGCCACATGTCCCCTAATAGCTGCACATCTGGATCCACCAACAAGACCAAAGGTATCAGCAGTGTGTACTTGGTTGATTAGCGCATCATTACTACTCATCATAACACTACTGTGTTTTCATGTTAAAACTGCGTTTTCCCTGCATTTCAAAAATGATCTCCATCCACACTACACTACCGAAAAGGCGTTTAAATGCAGCCTTAACTGGTTATCAGAAGAGTTGGAGATTCCTAGAATTTTTTGAACTGCTATGGCAGACTAGGTGCTACAAAAAATAAAAAAATAAATAAAAAAACCACTTTTAAATTACTTAATAATTAAAAAGAAAACATAAAAACAAATTGAAATACAGTTTTTATTGTGAGAAATGTAATTTTTGTTTTTAAATGAGTTGCTGTTAGGGCTGGCAAACAATTCAGATTTGTAACATAATTACTTGATGTGCTGATTCATTAATCAGTTTAATTACACATCAGTTTGGAAAGAGACAGACATTAAGAAGGTGGCTTATTTTGAAGAAATATTTTGATTTAACACTGCAATAAGAATTTCATAAATAATGCTATGAGAATACATTTTTAAATAGTGCTATGAAATTGAATTTTGAGATTAAGGTTTTAAATGGCCACTAGTGTTTTTTTAAATTATATTGAATATGATATTATTAAAAAAAAAAAAGAAAAGATTCTCTAAATATGAAATTAAAACTGCCAGTAGGTAAAGTCATTCAATCATTCATTCAGACGGCTGAAATAATGAAAGTGATACTATTTATAAATGTGTCACTGAATGATTGACTGGATTCATTTAGTAACAAAACACTGCTGTGTGTAGCTCGGAAAAGCATGACAGTGTTGCTGTGGCTTTGCCTGAAAGTATTTTCATTGGTGAAATTTAGAAAATTACAATACTGGCAAATATTATGTCTAAAATGTAACACAATAGGACATCTATTGTGTATAGTATTTAGTATTGGGGTTCACTGATTGTGTGTGGGCCAAGTATGATGGTATGATCGTTGATCTTTACACATCATCTCTCACATCTCTGTTTTTTTTCTCATCATCAGCAAACACTGCTTGTGACCCCGTGATCGAGGAGCATTTCCGCCGCAGTCTGGGGAAGATCTATGAGGAGCCGGCGCCTGTCTCTAACTCAGTGTGCATCACAGGCTCAGTTGATGACCACTTCACTAAAGCGCTGGGTGATGCCTGGTTACAGATCAAAGCCAAAGGCAATGGCGGTACAACACCAGATGATGAGAGCCCATGATAAACTAACTTAACCACAAACATAAACCCTGTGAGGTTAGCTCACTACAGAAGTGTACAAAAGACCAGATTTCCAAGATCCAGTCTAAAACTAGACCAAGATTGGACCATTCATTTGGAATTCAGAACGGCATACTGTCTTTTCATTTGAATTGCATTGAAACTGCTTGTTGAAGCATGCGTGACCAGGGGTGGGTGATATGACCAAAATGTTGAGAAATTTATAGAATTTTATTTTTTCATTTTTTGGAGAAATGTTGTATCAGGATAATGATATATACCACAGTATACTTCTTTAAAGCAGAGTGTAAAAGTCTTCAAGCAATAGCTGAAGATAAGTAAACAGTCAGTAATAAGAACAAAGAGGGCAAATGTCAAACAAATAATTAACACTGCTTTAAGTTTCTTCGGTAGATCTAGCTAACAGTAGTGTTAAAGTAAGAAATGCTACAAAATTTGAATAAAATAACGTGTTAAAAACGGCACCATCTTTACTGTGTGTTAAATATAGATTAATTATTAAAGCTACAAAAGCTACTCTAAAGTTCACTAACACTAAAGACAACACAAGCATTTTGACATGTTTGTATGTATTTGACTGGTTAGATATGCACCTGAATTAAGTATACATATATTGCTTGGGGTGCGTGCTAAATTGAGTTTTTCACAGCTTATTGAGCTATAAATAACTTTTTAAAATCAAGAACATCATGCTATATGCTATTTATATTATTCATATACATATATGCATAGAACCTGAGCTCTTCCAAGGGTCTGTGCATGACTTTAAAACTGTAATAGCTGATATCTGCTTAAAATTTTCTTTACTCTCTTCACTCAGATTACCTTTATTTTTGTCATTGACATTATCAAGATAAGGAACTGCTGGGACAGTGTTCTCTATATTTTTCTAACATGTTTCATGAGATGTGTAAGCAGCTGGTTTGGCCTCTGGAAAGGCACTGACACATGCAGTATCTGGCTTGATTGAGTTTCAGCTCTGTGGATCCTTTTCACAGAATTTGTCATTTTCCATGCTGTGGAAAAGTAAGAAGGGTTCATAACAAACTTACTGATTTGCATATACCAATACCAATTAATATATTTAATTAAATTGCACATTGACCTGAACATGAGTATCCACTGTCTCTATGTTCCAGCTTATTTCTTTTAGTGAGTCATTTGTTTGTTGGCTTTTTTCATTTTTATTAGTCGACTTTTATTAACCAAAAGTAAACTTGTGTGTGTGTGTGTGTGTGTGTGTGTGTGCGTGCTGTCTCATAATGCAGGGTATACATTTACAATGATTTCATTTCCTCATCTCTTGTCTTTCTTTTTTATCTGTTTAACTTTCAGAATGTAAAATAAGACAATCATTACGCTGTGCGTGATGAATAATTAAACAGTTACTCATAGAAAACTATCTGTCATTAATTGTTGTGCATGCCAATCTTTTTTCCTCGTAATGTACCTGGCGGATATTCATTTAAATGTAATACATCAAATACAACGTAGATGTAATACATGCAAATGTGTTGAGCCATCTTACTTTACCAAACTGAAAGCTGTTTAGTAGTGATTTGAACAAAGTCTCGCGAGTGTCCTGTTTGACATGGGTAAAGCTACATTCATATGGAAATTTAAAAAAAAATGAAATGAAATGGTAATATAACTGGTTTTGAAATGACAGTGGCTGTGCTGTTACATTCAAGTCCTGCACGACACGTATATGGCAAATTATTGTGAGACTGATTTGTAACTTTGTAACTTTCTTTTTTCTTACAATTAGCATTTTTATATTTTTTACATCAAATAAAGTCACCTCAAAACAAATGATCACGTTTTATCGAACTTTGTTCTGCACTCACATTTATCACTCATTAGATTTAGCCAAAATAACAGAATCCTCTTATAGGATGTTTTTGTGTTGTAATAATACAAAAATGATACATTTAGTCAAGTTTACATTCAAAGGCATCACTGTAATGGGAATTATTACACATAACATTCGAATGAAACTTTATATGCTAAAGTTTGCAGTGTTTTTAAGCAGGCGAAATATTTATTAATGTTACACGGCCCACACATACAACACCTTTAGGAAAAAAAACTTGGTCTAACTTTGTTTTTGGATAGCAGTGAAGGCATAAATCCAATGCTGTAAAAATAAAACTAATTCAACATGAAAAGTAGTCTTAAGATGTACATTGGCCTGATGTTCAGATCAGTGCACAATTCAGTGTGCTTTCACACAGGACAGTTTAGATCGAAACAGGGCACATGAAAACCTGTCATGTGAAAATTCATTTAGATCTACAAGACAGCTGAAAGAGCTTTGGTCATGACTAAGCATAAAAAGTATCTTAATTACTAGAATACAAATTTCTTACTAGAAATGACAAAGTGAAACAATTTGGTCAAAGCCTACCACAACATTCAGGTGCCATTTTATTTATTTATTTATTTTTGACTCAACTATTATGGAGTTGAACACACAGTATTTTGGGATATCAAAGGCAGCAAGTGATACATCTGTGCTGCCCTCAAAACTAAATCAGATGAAGGCATTTTGAGGCACAGGAAGTGAAGCTAACATTGAATGTGGACGTTCCTAGGTTCCTTCCTATCTCCATCCTCCCAAGTCAGCTTTTTTCAGCTTTTGGATGCAGCCCTTATATTCATCTGTTCCATTTTCTGTCATGCGGCGTGCATGTTCATGATGACGTAAGATGAGTGCAAATGCACTAGTGTGTGATGGAATCAGGTGAGTGCAAAAAAAAAAAGGCCAAAGCTGCAAGGGCTTGGATCACAGCAAACATGCCCAGTTTGAAAGACCACTAAATGAAAAAATTGTTTAATGGAAGACTGGTGGCCAAAAGTTTGGAATCTCATCGGATGCCCATTTTCCACAAGCTGATATAATTCTTTAGGGTCGTAATGAGGTCCATAACATACTTTGGTTAAAATTTATCAGTGGTAGTGTTAAAAAAACAGTTTTTACCTTGTCAAAATTAGCCCTGTTCTGCTCACCCCGCCCCTCTCTTCTGTGGGGTGACAAGCCGGTCTGTTTACTTTAGCCGTGTTTAGCCGCGAAACTTGCTAACTAGAACATCATTAAGAACTTATGCTGTAGGTGAAGTTGGATCACGAATGATTTGCACGAACATAGACACATTTATGTAGATTGCCGGGCACATTTCCTTCTAAAACGAAAGTAACGTTAATCCTCTGCGTCTTCAATGGCTCAGATGTCGGAAGTAAATGATGACTGCTACGATCATTATTGCATCCAACAACAGAAAACCTCAATCGTTCAATCAGAGACGTTGTTGTCTTCCCCTGCACCGGGGTAGGAACGATGGAGGTCAGAGTCGGACCGTTACGGCTCACTCAGGGCGGGTCTAAGGTAAGACGGTCATGTCAATCAACTGTTATAGGAGCGAAGAAGCTGAGAACTGCTTGATTTAAAATGGGATATTTCTTATAAAGATTACAAAAATACCACTGGGTGGATTTTTATCATTATAGGGTGGTTGTGTACTCACACTGCCAGCACACATTTATGTTCAAACAACATGTAAAAGTGAGTTTTGCATCCGATGACCCCTTTAAAACCTTGGGAAAATATGCTAATTTAGATCAAAACAAAGCGTTAACCAGCCTGGGAGCAAAATCCGTACAGGATGTCTAGCTAGTCCTTTCAAGTTCTTGAGGATGCTTGGTATGCCTGCAGTATTGCTTTGGTATGCAGAGCTGCATCCGCCTGAACAGCAGCTACTTAAGACTTATTAATCAACGATAACATAAATTTAATGGTATATGCATTTTCTGTAGTCTAAAACAGAGGTCTTCAACCCTGCTCCTGGGGACCCACTCTCCTGGGAAGTTTATTTCCAACCAAGTTTTCCAAGCAGTCTTGAGGAGCTTAAAGGAGAAGTCCACTTCCAGAACAAGTCAAGTCAGGTTAAGTCAAGTCAAGCTTTACTGTCATTCCGCTACATGTGTGGACATACAGTGGAACGAAATGTCGTGTCTTGCAGGACCACGGTGCTACACAAATAAACGTAAATATGAACATACCACTAAAAAGTATATAGAAAGTAGAAAGTATCTAGACGTAGAAACTATTTTTTAAACCTATACATATACTATAAATAACTGACTATACATACACATAACCTAAGACAGACTATACAAGTACTTTACATAATAACTGTGCATGATAATGTGCAGAAGAGGTATTTAAAGGTTAAGAAGCAAACAGTGCAATATGATTTGTGGTGCATTGACAAGTAAACATTTAAGTATTAGGTTCTTGTAAACATGGGTTGTTAATAAGAAAGTGTCTGGTGCATAGAGAGAAAAGAGTGTGTTTCTCCAAGTGGTTTGTCTAGCTCACTCACCTGTATGTAGCACACTCAGAGGCGCACAATGTTTTCTGTGTAACATGTAGTGTTAATAGGAAAGTGTCTGGTGCATATAGAGATGAAGAATGCGTGACTACAGGTAAACAGATAATGTACTCACCCCCTTGTCATCCAAAATGTTCATGTCTTTCTTATTCAGTCATAAAGAAATTATGTTTTTTAAGGAAAAAACATTTCAGTATTTTTCTCCATATAATGGACTGATATGGTGCCCCGAGTTTGAACTTCCAAAATGCAGTTTAAATGCACGGCCGAGAAAGAAGGGTCTTAGATAGTGAAATGATCAGTTATTTTCATAAAAATAATACAGTTTATATACTTTTTAATAACAAACGCTCCTCTTGTCTTGCTATGACCCTTTTGTTCTGGTTCATGACAGTTAGGGTTTGTAGAAAAACTCCTATCTCATTTTCTCCCTCAACTTCAAAATCTTCCTATATCACTGTTTTACCTTTTTTATGTTAAGGGTGTTTGATCTTTGCATGTTCACTTTGCAAAGACTGGGTTGGTACTTATGCAGCAACGTAGGATGATTTTGAAGTTGAGGGAAAAAATACAAGTTTTTCGACATACCCTAACTGTCTTGAGCCAGAATACACAGAGTTCAGGGAGAGAAAGACAAGACAAGCATTTGAGATTAAAAAGTATATAAATTGTATTATTTTTATGAAAATAACCGATCGTTTCGCTAGATAAGACCCTTCTTCCTCAGCTGGGATCGTTTACAACTGCATTTGTGATCGTTTGAAGCCGCATTTAAACTGTATTTTGGAAGTTCAAACTCGGGGCACCATATCAATCCATTATATGGAGAAAAATGCTGAAATGTTTCCCTAAAAAAACAATTTCTTTACGACTGAAGAAAGATCTTGGATGACAAGGGTCTGAGTACATTATCTGTAAATTGTTGTTCTGAAAGTGGACTTCTTTTTTAAAGTAATTTTGCTGCATAAAGGTAGCCTATTGCATTGTTTTTGTTTTAAAACCGTAAAAGCTAAACTAATGTATCAGAAAGTATTAACCAACAGTATACGGTTTTAAAACAAAAACAATGCAATAGGCTACCTTTATGCAGCAAAATTACTTTAAAAAAGAAGTCCACTTTCAGAACAACAATTTACAGATAATGTACTCAGACCCTTGTCATCCAAGATCTTTCTATATCTATATATACATATATATATATATATAGGCTTTATATTTATATGTTTTGCATCCAATGTGAACAGATTTCAGTAGGTTACACAATGTAGCCTAGTGCCTGAATGAGCCAGCAGAGGTCAGTACAGACACAGTATTGACTCATTCTGTCAGCATATTAAACAAAGGAGATGTCACCTCATTCAGAAATTGATCATTTTGTCAAAATCCAAAAGTGTTTACAAATCATACATTATGGTGTCTGAATGAATAGCTTATTAACACATATGGTTCATATTATATATATATATATATATATATAATACATGCTTAGTCACTTGGGCTACTATTACTATTTACTATTAAATATTGCAAAATGAAAACACGTGTAAAATATTGAAACAGTTTTGCATATTAAAATCCTACATTTCCATTCACTACTTTAAATATTTTTTCCCAAAACTCAAGGGACAAAATGACCTCAGCCTCTCCAGAATCAAAACTGATCCAAACAAGCCTTCCTGTGAAGTGTGCTCTCTGAGGATTACCCAGCAGATTTGCTCATTTTCTCACTTCCTTACAAGATTCTTTACAAGCTTACAAGGGACAGGCTTTGGCACATATCTGCAAAGGACATGGAGAGACAAGCTTTAAACAGAAACAACAGTCAGTTGGGGTCAGTGAAATTCAGGCCCATGCCTATACAGTGTAAAATCTAGACAGTGCATTAAAACACACTCACATACAAGGTGGTAAGCCCACTGAAAAACTTTATTATTTTGTGTGCTAAAAGCACACTGTTTACTCTAAAATAATAATATTGCTTGTAACTTGAGCATCGTCTCCTGAATGTACAGCTTTACAATCTCATCATTTCCAGGGTGAAACTGGATTTGCATAATTGCTTGTAGATTATTTCAGCATTATCCAGCATTTTGCACACCCCCTTTCTGAAGAGGATGTAGCCAGATCCTAAGGGGAAAGCGCGTCTAAAATAGATCATATAAGTAAGTGCAGTACATGCACAAATGTGGGACTGTGGCCTG
Source organism: Labeo catla (assembly GCA_012976165.1). NCBI lineage: Eukaryota > Metazoa > Chordata > Actinopteri > Cypriniformes > Cyprinidae > Labeo > Labeo catla. Next base: position 331,105 of record VONZ01000310.1, read on the forward strand.
CAGGAAAACTTGAGTCATGCTGGCAAGATCAGACTCCTGCGGATGACAGCGTACTGTGCCCTATTGCTAAATACATCATTTCCACAGCTAACATTGGTCACCGTTGCCGGAAATGAAAAGGAAAGGTTCACAAACCTTATACGTTGGTGTGTACAGGGACGTGTTGTGAGGTTCTTGCAGAAGACTGACCTGATGAGGAACTGGAGCTTCATTCATTGTGTCAGCCGCACTGCTGGCAATGGCATAACCTCTACGAGACAACACGGTCAGTCCTGATCACAGTCTAACCATGCACACAAACAGAACCTGTCAGCCCATCTCAGCGTCAGGCTTGGTTTCACCAGGCGTCTCTGCCTATCGGTCATTCTCCATCCACTCTCGTGCCGTATCTTTCAGCATTGGCCGTTTGCTCAGACTGCAATATTTTATAGTCACCGATTCATAGATTCATCAGTTAAACTGTTTGGACTATATGATAGAAATCAAAATAATTGAATCTCCCATTCATTTTGAGATATTTGTATACACTATATTTACAAAGTAAAGATTCAAAGTTAAAATCAGTTTACACTCCATACCCCTAAATGACACAGCAAGAAAAAAAAATATTACAAAGATTAAAAAAAAAAAATCAATTCTGGATCAAATACAATTGATTGAACATGATTTGGAAAGACAAATACTAACAGCTGAAAATAGATATCATTAAAGCATGAAGTCAAAAGAACTGCCTGAAGAACTCAGAGACAAGATTGTGTTTAAGCAGATCTGGTAAAGAATACAAAAGTGAAGGAAAGCTGAACAAAGCAAAATAAGGAGATAAAAAGGCTGAAAGTTCATTTTATAACAGGACAATGCAAGGGTGGCTTAGGGACAACTCTGTGAATGTCCTCGAGTGGCCCAGCCAGAGCTCGGACTTGACCCTGATCGAACATCTCTGGAGAGACCTGAAAATGTCTGTCTACTGATGGTCGCCATCCAACCTGACAGAACAGACAAAAACAGCAGAAAATGCTGTAAAAACACTCAATAATAAAATGACATACAGGAATTTATTAAGGCATTACCTTTAATGATTATGATAGTCACACTTTAGTTTGGGGACCAATCCTTATGAATATCTAACGATTAAGTACAACTTTGCCTCAATAAACTCCTAATTTTCTGCTTATTAATAGTTAGTAAAGAGTTGTTAAGTTTTGTTGTAAGATTAAGGGATCTAAAATATGGACAAGCAGAATAAGGCATTGTTTTCAGAAAACATTGTTTTCTGAATATGCCATGAATATGTTTTTAAGATACTGAAAAAAGCACAAATGTCAGGGCATGTCAAAACTTCTCCAGGGCCCCAAAACACCCTCAGACCCCAGAGGGTTAATATGTGTTTTCGTGAGTACCTAAACTAAAGCATGAAACTTAATCATCTTAATTATTTTTAAAAGAATAGTTCAAGTGAAAATGACAAATTATTATCATTTGCTCACAGTCATGTTGCTCCAAACTTGTATGCATTTTTTTCTTACGTAAAACATACACTGTAAAAAACAATTTGTTGAGTCAACTTAAAATAATTTGTAACCTGGCTGCCTTAAAATTTTAAGTTCAGTCAATTCAAAAAAAGTTTATTCAACTTGAAATGTTAAATTATACTAAGTGACAACTTAGGTATTTGAGTTGAATCAACTTAAAATTTTAAGGCAGCTGGGTTACTTACCCATCTTTTAAGTTTAGCAAACACAAATATCTAAGTTGTTACTTAGTACAACTTAATATTTCAAGTTGACTAAACTTATTTTAGTTGACTGAACTTAAAATTTTAAGGCAGCGGGGTAACAAATTATTTTAAGCTGACTCAACAAATTGTGTTTTTTTATTTTTTACAGTGTAAAAAGATATTTTGCAAACTCATTGTTGCTTAGACTGGAATGATTCTTCTCAATATGTGTATGCACCAAAAATAAATAATTATATGAAAAATAAATACCTTTTTAAAATAAATGTAAAATTTAAATTTAAATTAAATTGAATTTTCACTGACTTTGATGTGATACACGTAAGTGAAACCTTGTGATCCTATCAGGCAGTTGTGATAATATTGTGATAAAACGTGACATTTAACCTCAAATCAATGGTGACTTTGTTTTAAGAGACGTTCACTATTCAACAAGCTGGTTAGTGCTGCTCCACTGAACACTTCTAATAAGGAGAGTGACCCAATGCCAATCTAAGCAGCAATGTTTCTCCTCTCACATCTCGTTGCGTTGTCTTCTGGCAGTCACACACTCGGGCATGTGTGCTAAAGACGTTACATAACTCTCCCATTCACTCATCAAAGACTCGCTGTACGGCAGGAACACGCTGCTCTCGTCAGCTTCTTCTGCATTCATTTACCTCAGTACAGCACTAAAACAAGATAAACAGCCAGCTGTGCTCCAAAAGCATGCAGATCTACAAGATACACGAAGTATATAGTTGTATTTTGAAGATTTTTTAAGTAGCACAGTGAACTGTTTCTTAATTTGTGCTCAAAATAGTTGAAGTGTGAGTCATCTAGTGTTGTGCACTCATGTAATGCGCAGTAAGGTAATGATATGGCAGTGTAATTAATTAATGATAACAAAGAGTTTGTAATTTATTTTTCACTGTAATAACTATAATAGATTTATCGTCATTGTTTGAGGAGGAACAGCCTCTGATTTAGGTTTTTATCTGCTGGTATGAGATTCTGCTTGAGCTTCCGCCTATTGAAAGGCATGTGGGGGTTGAAATAATGTCTGTCTGGGCAGCGTATGACCCCTCTAGCTAAATTAACCCAGCAGAGTTTTGATTCTAAGCATACAGGATGAAAAACGAAAAAATAAGAAAGAAAAGAACAAAAGACAGAGGTTTCTGCTTCACTAGCTCACTGAGTAAGCACAGGCAATGTGAAAGGAAACAGCGGTAGTATGGACTCTCTGTATAGGTTAATGCATAATTAGTAAATCACCACAGAACAGGTCGACTTTATAAACATAATCTCAAATGGCATGAGTTCAGCTAACTGAAGTGATTTATTTGAAACTGCATTAAAACTTTAATGCTGGAAGTTAATTACTAGAAATTATATATTAAAATAAAATGATTGTTGTTGTTATTATTATTAGAAATGTTCACACACACACACACACACACACACACATACAGATTTAACTCATTTCTTTCACAAATTGCATTTACTGCTCTAAAATACGAGACAACAATGTTTCAGGAGTTTAGACATATGCTTATTTGATAACTGTTGTATTGGGTTGTTATTTGGGTTAAGGTATATGCTTTATTTTTAAGATTAACTGTTATTTATTTGTTTGTTTGTGTTTTGTTTTGTTTTTTTTTCCCCCTCAAGGCATTGTTAGATTTCAGTGTTTCCTGTCATTTCTGTCAAAGATTAGATTTCAAAAACAGTATGATAGATTTTAAACTATTTCTGATTTTGATTTTAAATTTGTATTGAACCTCAGAACAATCTCAAAGTAAAAAGAGGCAGCAAAGTCTGATTTTGTGGTGGCTGTGGCTGCTTTACATTTTTATAATCTTAAGTCAAGTGAAGGATTTTGAAAGTCTGACATTAATCAGTGTTGATTCCTACTACTACTACAGCGTTAAACCTGCCTGGCTTAAATGTTTAAAAGTGAATAACAGTTGAAAACATTCATTAGAAATGTAGAAAAAGTAATCAAAGATCAATCAAATGTAATCAGTTACATTGTTTTAATAAATTAACTGAAATTATGCTTAAATATCCATCCATCCATCCATCCATTTTCATCCGCTTATCCGGAACCGGGTCGCGGGGGCAGCAGTCTAAGCAGAGACATAGTCCCTCCAGCGTGTCCTGGGTCTTCCCCGGGGCCTCCTCCCGGTGGGACATGCCCGGAACACCTCCCCAGGGAGGCGTCCAGGAGGCATCCGGAACAGATGCCCGAGCCACCTCAACTGGCCTCTCTCGATGTGAAGGAGCAGCGGGTCTACTCCGAGCTCATCCCGAGTGACCGAGCTCCTCACCCTATCTCTAGGGAGCGCCCAGCCACCCTACGGAGAAAACTCATTTCGGCCGCCTGTATCCGGGATCTTATCCTTTCGGTCATGACCCAAAGCTCATGACCATAGGTGAGAGTAGGAACGTAGATCGACCGGTAAATCGAGAGCTTCGCCTTACAGCTCAGCTCTTTCTTCATCACAACAGACCGGTACAGCGACCGCATTACTGCAGAAGCTGCACCGATCCGTCTGTCGATCTCCCGCTCCATCCTTCCCTCACTTGTGAACAAGACCCCCAGATACTTAAACTCCTCCACCTGGGGCAGGGACTCCCCACCAACCTGAAGAGGACAAGCCACCCTTTTCCGACTGAGAACCATGACCTCAGACTTAGAGGTGCTGATTCCCATCCCAGCCGCTTCACACTGGGCTGCAAACCGCCCCAGTGCCCGCTGTAGGTCCTGGTTCGAGGAAGCCAACAGGACAACATCGTCCGCAAAAAGCAGAGATGAGATCCTGTGGTCCCCAAACCAGACCCCCTCCAGCCCCTGGCTGTGCCTAGAAATCCTGTCCATAAAAATAATGAACAGGACCGGTGACAAAGGGCAGCCCTGCCGGAGTCCAACACGCACCGGGAACAGGTCCGACTTACTGCCAGCAATGCGAACCAGACTCCTGCTCCGGTCATACAGGGACCGGACAGCCCTTAGCAAAGGACCCCGGACCCCATATTCCCAGAGCACCCCCCACAGGACCCCGCGAGGGACACAGTCGAATGCCTTCTCCAGATCCACAAAACACATGTGGACTGGTTGAGCAAACTCCCATGAACCCTCCAGCACCCTGAAGAGGGTATAGAGCTGGTCCATTGTTCCACGACCAGGACGAAAACCGCATTGTTCCTCTTGAATCCAGGGTCGACTATCGGACGAATTCTCCTCTCCAGTACCCTGGCGTAGACCTTCCCGGGGAGGCTGAGAAGTGTGATCCCCCTATAGTTGGAACACACTCTCCGGTCCCCCTTCTTAAAAAGAGGGACCACCACCCCGGTCTGCCAATCCAGAGGCACTGTCCCCAGCCTCCACGCGATGTTGCAAAGGCGTGTCAACAAAGACAGCACTACAACATCCAGAGACTTTAGGTACTCAGGGCGGATCTCATCCACCCCCGGGGCCTTGCAGCTTCTCAACTACCTCGGCGACTTCAGCCCGGGAGATGGTCGAGTCCGCCTCTGAACCCCCGGCCTCTGCTTCCTCAATGGAAGACATGTTATTGTCTTCCTCAATGGAAGACGTGTTGACGGAATTGAGGAGATCCTCAAAGTATTCCTTCCACCGCCCGACAATGTCCCCAGTTGAAGTCAGCAGATTCCCACCCCCACTGTACACAGTGTTGGCAGGGCACTGCTTCCCCCTCCTGAGGCGCCGGACGGTTTGCCAGAATCTCTTCGAGGCCGACCGATAGTCCTTCTCCATGGCCTCACCGAACTCCTCCCAGACCCGAGTTTTTGCCTCCACAACCACCCGGGCTGCCGTCCGCTTGGCCCACCGGTACCCCTCAGCTGCTTCTGGAGTCCCACGAACCAACCAGGCTCGATAGGACTCCTTCTTCAGCCTGAAGGCATCCCTTACTTCCGATGTCCACCACCGGGTTTGGGGGTTGCCGCCACGAGAGGCACCAGAGACCCTACAGCCACAGCTCCGAACAGCTGCGTTGACAATGGAGGTGGAGAACATAGTCCACTCGGACTCAATGTCTCCATCCTCCCTCGGAATCTGGTTAAAGCTCTGCCGGAGATGAGAGTTGAAGACCTCTCTGACAGGGGGCTCTGCCAAGCTTTCCCAACAGACCCTCACAGTACGTTTGGGCCTGCCAAGTCTGTCCGGAGGTCAGACGAAACAACCACAAAGTCGATCATCGACCTCCGCCCCAGGGTGTCCTGGTACCACGTGTACTGATGGACACCCTTATGCTCGAACATGGTGTTTGTTCTGGACAAACCGTGACTAGCACAGAAGTCCAACAACATAACACCACTCGGGTTCAGATCAGGGGGACCGTTCCTCCCAATCACGGCCCTCCAGATATCACTGGAATCGCCCACGTGGGCGTTGAAGTCCCCCAGTAGAACAACGGAGTCCCGGTCGGAGAGCTTTCCAGCACCCCTCCCAGTGACTCCAGAAAGGCCGGGTACTCTACACTGCCATTCGGCCCGTAGGCACAAACGACAGTGAGAGACGTATACCCAACCCGAAGGCGCAGGGAGACGACCCTCTCGTCCACCGGGGTAAACTCCAACACATGGCGGCTAAGCTGGGGGGCTATAAGCAAGCCCAAACCAGCCCGCCTCCTCTCACTGCAGGCGACTCCAGAATAGTGAAGAGTCCATCCCCTTTTGAGGAGTTGGGTTCCAGAGCCCGAGATGTGCGTGGAGGCGAGCCTCCACTATCGGTACCTCTCAACCTCGGTACCTCTCAACCTCCCGCACCAACTCAGGCTCCTTCCCCTCCAGTGAGGTAACATTCCATGTTCCTATAGCCAGATTCTGCGTCTGAGGATTGGGTCGCCGAGGCCCCCGCCTTCGACCGCCACCCATCCCACAATGCACCGGTCCCCTATGGTCCCTCCCGCAGGTGGTGGTGGGCCCACGGGAGGGCAGCCCCACGTCGCTTTTTCGGGCTAAGCCCGGCCGGGCCCCGTGGGATAACGGCCACCAGGCCACCAGACGCTCGCATACGAGCCCCAACCCCAGGCCTGGCTCCAGGGTGGGGCCCCGGCTGCGCCATACCGGGCGGCGTCACGGACCTATGTTGTTTTTCAGCCATATGGGTTTTTTTGGACCGCTCTTTGTCTGGCCTGTCACCTAGGACCTGTTTGCCTTGGGAGACCCTACCAGGGGCACTATAGCCCCTGACAACATAGCTCCTAGGATCATACAGACACTCAAACCCCTCCACCACGATAAGGTGGCGATCCCCGGAGGAGATATATTTAAAAATATAAATGTTAAATATATAAATGCTTAAATATAAATGTTCTAAAATTGCTTGAGAAAATACAAATAATAAACAAATATAATATAAAAGTCATGGGAATAGCATAGCTCATATTACTTTTTGGTTAATATGCTGAGAAATATTTCACATTGAGGGTTCTTGATAGTAGACTTCAGTTTTTGGGAATATTGGAGCATGGTTTGAGATGTTGACCTTTTTTTTGAGACATTAAGATAAAAATAATTTTGTTTGAACTTGATTATCAAAATTAGTTTTAACTGAAGTGCTGTGAAACAACTGCGCTAGATATTTGCGGACTTTACTTCCATGTATAGTGAGATGTGCAAACGAGACAGAAGCAGTCTCCATCTTGTCTGTTTACCACCCACGTAGTGATAATTAGGTAACAGACATCCTTCGCCTCCGCATATTAGGTACGTTCATCTTTAATCCTAATCCATTGCAGTTTTTGCATGTTAGTGCTTACAGTAGTCAACATTTGAAGTGGATCAAAACCTTTCATCAAAGTTGTCCTAAAACCAAAACAATACCCATTCTTGTCTTAGGACAACTTTGATTAACTTTTTGATCCACTTCAAATGTTGACTACTATAGGTTAAGCCAGGTTTAGGCCATAGTTCAATTAGGACATTTAAGTAGCTTTTATAAGCATGCCTTAGATATAAACACTACTGGTGTGCATTTTGATACATAACAATGAAACTGGCATATTTTAAGATCAGTCAGTGCAAGTTTCTTTCACTTAAAACAGTCTAGACATGCATTTTAGTCTGGGTCTAGGCTTAAGCCTTGATGAGAAAACCGGTGGTAAAATGTACAGCTCTAGGACTAATATTCAAATGCAAACTTCATGATTGTGGACCAGTTCTAAACAAAAAGCAGGAGCAGACTGGGATTCGGGGGAACTTTGAGCTTTTCTCAGAGACAAAAAAGCATTAATGGTTTGTTAATAGTGAGAATTGAACCTTAAAATAAAGTGTGACCAAAAGTTTTATTTTATTGACTGAAGGGGGATATCCTATGACATTACTAAAATTGAATTTTATTGGTTGAACATAGCATTTTAAATGCAAATTTGTCAGTCTCATTTATAAATGAAAAGAAAAGAAAGAAAAGGCTTGATTTTCACATGCTCTATGTATGTGAAGAACCTGTGAAGGAGTTGTGTTCACAGTTTTGGAGCGAGATGTTCATCTAAAGCGCTGTAGAGATGAGCAAGGGCCACAGGCCGTGTTGCGTTCTGAGGGCTATTGGACCAGGCAGAGTTTCATAGCATATGAACATACACTAACTCTTATCACACTTGACATTTTCTGTTTTGGGGTCCAGCCATGCACACAGCATACGCAGCAGACCACTGAGCTGTAATGGGGAGTGATAGACTCTGACGAGTCACACTTAAACCGAGGTTGTGTGTGCGCATGTGCATGCAAGAGAGAGACCACAGTGCTCTAGTTTCTGTGCTAACATTTCTCTCACAGACTAGCAATAGCAGAGGAGCTGGCATCAACGGATGACTAAAACAGATACAGCTGGGTCTAAAAGTTAGAGACTACGAGTGAAAATGATCTGATAAGATATACAAAGGCATGCTTCTAATAAGCATGTGAGATATGCTGCTCCTGCACAAATAAACATGCAAATTATGCATAATCCCCGTAGCAGATCTAGACAGGTGGTTCTGGGAGAGGAGGGGGATGCCAGAGCAAATCTGAGAGCGTGCTGCAGGTCTGGCTTACAGCAAACACTGAACTACTATTTAAATGTTCATGTTTAATTGCTGCAGATGCAACAGAGGTCAATCAATGCTGTGCAGTAGAAAATACGATTACTGGTTGATTACATGTAAAACAACTTTTGCCATTTAGAGTTTTCTGACTTGTGGTCATTTCAGTCAACTACCAAAGTTTAAACATATTAATGGATATGACAATGTTAATAAATTAGGTACTGACAGATCTGCTATGCATGTTGTTGTTGCTGCTGCTTCTACACAAATAGACATATCTGATGTCCCCTAATAAAGCTGAGGACAAACAAAGATCTACCCCAAAGACCACTGTGAAACACGTTTACTAGCTATGTGTGTTTTATAACATGCACAATGTAGTGTTGTACCCGGTAACTCAAACGACTTGCCGGTACCATTGCACTCTCTTTTCCACTTCAGATACTGCTTTAGGCCAATCGTAATCTCTTCAGACGAACACTGTATGAGAGATCAAACTGATATTACTTTGCAGTTTATTTGAAGATAAAGTCCTTTCTCCATTCCTTTTCCAGAAAATGTACAACTTCCACAGTGCAAATAAAAGATTTTATTTCACCAATATGAATTAATGTTTGGTGAAGATGCATGCAGAACCGTAGATCAGTGGTTCTCAACTCCAGTCATTTTATATGTTTCCCTTATTTAACCCACCTGATTTAGATCATCTGCTTGTTAGGAGAAAGAGCCATGAACTGAACTGAGTGTGTCAGATTGAGAAACATACAAAATGTGCAGAGCAGTGGGCCCAGAGGACTGCTGTATATGACATCATTTATAATGGGCACTTCTCATTGGCTGTCACAGACCAGTGTCTCTTACACTTTCCATTAAAACAGGAATAATATGTGACCCAGGAACACAAAACCAGTCATAATGGATATATTTGTAGCAATAGCCAACAATACATTGTATGGGTCAAAATGATCAATTTTTTTTCTATGTCAAAAATCATTAGGATATTAAGTTAAGATCATGTTCCATTAAGATATTTTGTACATTTCCTCCTGTAAAAAATATATCTCTAAACTTAATTTTTGATTAATAATATGCATTGCTAAGAACTTCATTTGGACAACTTTAAAGGTGATTTTCTCAGTATTTTGATGTTTTTGCACCCTCAGATTCCAGATATTAAAATAGTTGTATCCTAACAAACCATACATCAATGGAAAGCTTTATTCAGCTTTATTGGGGTTTTGTGGTCCACGGTCACATATTATAATTATGTTAAAAGGGTGAAATAAGGTTTCATAACTTTACAATCTTTTCCGAAGAGTTTGCAGGGTCTTTCTGATTTAGTGAATGCTGAATAACTCAGAGTTTAAATGTTAAGCAAGCAAGCTCATTGGCTACAGGTTGAGGTTGAGCCAATCAGCTTGCACCATGCAGTATGCAACTTTATTGCTAGCAGTGATTACATGTCACAGAGTTTCCTGGCTGAACTTTTTTTTCCATTTATCTAAAAGCAGTGTACAAGCTGATATTTTATATAGACCTGGGCTTACAAATTTAGTAGTAACTACACATGAGATTGAGTTGAGGAATTGCAGGATGCATACATCAGATTTCACATTATCTACTTAATCTAACAATGTACCTCAAGAACCCATATCTATCTGTGCATAATAAACATGTAATAGTTTTTAGGTTAAAATGAACAATAAGAGCAGAACCAATAAACATAGTTATGTCTTATATCCATATGTGTAGCTTTGGTCTGTGAGGAGAGACTGCTGTTTTGTTCCCTGACTCAGATGAGGGCTGACGTCAGCAAGGATGGAGGATGGGTGGTCCGAGCACTGTCATCCCCCCATCAGTGAGTGTAGATGTGAAACACACTGACAGACAGGAAGAGAACGCATCTCACTACATCACAGCTCTGATTCACTGTGCCTCCGGTGATGACCTGTCCTAAACTTCCTCCTCATATGTGCAAGTCAACACACACATGTGTGTGCGTGTGTTTGTGAGGATGCATGTATCTTTTGAAGTCTGTCAAGTGTGAATGTGAGTGTGTTTAGATTATGTGAAACAACCGTGCATATATGTACACGACATCTTACGATCCAGTGACTGGTGTGAGACAGCTTATCTTTCTAATGATTTGTAAATCCACATAACTACTTGAAGATTCACCCAAATATGTGAATGCACATGATGTTTATTTGTATCTTGTCTAAACAGTTAGAGTGAAACATGACCATAGCCATTAATAAAGATTTTTAGACAACACATGAATTCCACACACAAAGCTATAATACGGCTTAATATTTTTATGATACTGTTTGGAGCTTCTTTTTTTTGTTCTGTTTAGAGCTTAATTTAGTCCCTTCCACTTCCCTGTAAGAAAAAATGTCTTATATGCCTGGAAAAAACATAAGGGTAAGTAACCCCACCCCCTTCTCTCCTAAAAATGTTTTCTTTTCATGCTCTTTTGGATACATTAATCAGTTGTCCAAACAAATTTTGTTTTCTACAATAATAATTTTGCACTTATTAAGCATGTCTAGGAAGAAAGCAACATTTCAAATTAATCAAATTTTCAAATTAATTTTGAAGCTTGCATTTCCCTAAAAACAGAGTTGTTCATTTCTCTACACATTTCTTAAGCACATCATCATTCTGCAGATTTCTGCTTCATATATTTCTCTGATGATGCATGCTTTGTTCAGTCTGCATCCTATCTGCAGCTACTCCCTGAGCCTGTGGCATAACATGGAGACGTTATAAGCTGTGACACTATGAGAGTCAAGCATTAGCACTCAAAAGGTCACTGCGAACAGACCACTAATTAATATAAATACACTGTCATTAGAAAGGAGGTATTCCAACTGATGGGAAAGAGGTGCTTTAGAGTCAAAGTTTGGTTGTGGTAAGAAATGCAATGTGAAGTAGGTCAGTATTATTAAAGCCGGGTGCAAATGACTGAACTGAGCTTAAAATAACTCCAACCTGTTACTTATCACTACATTTTACTGTACATTAATAGTACAGTGAAGTCTCTTGATGTTTTCAGGGTTTCACTATACTGACAGAAGGGTGCTGGATGTATTGTGAAAACTTTATGTCTTAAGAGTATGATGGCCTGAAGAAAATTCTGTCCGCTATCTCCTGGATCACAGAAAGACATGATCAACCCATATTCACCACCATTAGAAAACAAACAACTATTCAAACAGCACAATTCCACAACAGGTGTAGAGTCAAGGTATAGATTTGATGAAAATGAAAAGACTATAAAATCAAAGGCATGATATTGAATATATGTATGTATATCAATATTATCTGTTTATTTAGTATAATACCCCCTCCCACCCCTCAAAAAAAGAGTAGTTGATTATTTATATTTATTCTAAACTCTATAACTGCATTATTACTATGTAATACAAACGTAAAATTAATTAGGCTGTAGTCACAATACCACATAAAGCCATCATGTCAGTTTATGTCTGAATGCAGTTCAGCACCAGTACATATACAGTATATCATGGTAATAATAAAGTGGCTTGAAAAATGATGGATGGAAAAAAAAAAACATGAAACATGATAATACGTCATACAGTAGTGTGTCTGTTAATCTCAGATTAATCATTGTGATCAGTGTTGATGAAAGAAAGACAAAAAATAATAGTAATACATGCTTAATGATTTTTGTCTTGTTAGACTGAGTTAATGGATTGGGAGGATGAACTATTGTAGGATGAGCTATACTGGTATCTCACTGCAAAGCATCATGGATCAGTAGTTTGCTCTTGCTGTGCCCTCTCCTCCGGTCTCACTGCGGGCACTTCTCCACTTTAAAAATAGGGTCTCCACCACACCAAGAAAATGCTAAATAACGAGCCATGTCCTCTATTTTCATTTCCAAATACCTTTGCTCCTGGCAGATTATTTGACATTATGCAATAGACAAAATCCAAAGCATTTATGCCTCTTCCTAATGTAGACTTTGATGTGATTATTTGCTGTCCTAATGATTTGCTTGTGCATTTGAATCAATTCAAGAACAAATGTAATAAGCAATATGGTACAGGATAGTACAGGATTTCTTTTTGTGTATGTGAAATATTGCTCTTGTTTAGAGCTTGTAGTTTATGGATGTACAGTGGCAAGAATAAGTTTGTGAACCTTTTTGTACGTTGATTACTATTAAACTGTGTTTGGACAATGCGCAACAACACCAAAACCACAGTTTTTCAACTGGGAAGTCATAATTGAGCATTTTATTCAGCCTTCAGCCTCTGTCTCCACGTATTGCAAGCCCAGTGCCAGCCATGAGCTCAAACAAGCCATGGAGAGAATATCGTCATCTTCACCAGATAAATGGTACCAGAACTGCTCAGCAATTGTTTTTACCTGACTGCCAGGCACTGGGTGGTGACACCATAAACCGAAAGCTCAACCGCGTAGCAAGTGTGTTACAGCAACTGGTTACAAGACTACATCTTTTGAGATAGTTTGTCTCCCCCAAGTTGTTTGGCTCACAACAATTGGTGGCCCCATTTCCCTGAAAGAGGACAAGCCTGCCTGCTCTAGAGCTTCTGAGGACAATTCTTTGCCACATGTCCAGAGACTTGGTTCCTCCAGCGCTCCAGATTTTTATTTTTTTAATAGAGACATGACAAAATCATACTGAATATTGTCAGACTGATACCTAGCATGCAGCACCGCTTCAAATTCTTCTATAAAATCATTGACTAACATGCTATATGATGAGATGTGCCTCTCACTTACATAACGCCTGTGATTCAGGGCAGAAATCACTGATGTTGCTTCATCATACTTTGCAACCCCCTAATTTATTCTGGCAAATTAGTTTCACTAAGATCATCATCTGGGTTTGACAATGTGTAAATGTTTGACAATGTGTAAATGTGTGAAAGTCCTTAAAAGTCTCTACAAGATTCCCTGAAAAGGATACATCCTTACAATCTGACATAATGGTTGTCAGACAGTCTGTCTTAGCACCCTCGCTAGTGAGATACTTCATTCTCCACAGATATGTCTACTATAAACATCACAGAAATTAAGGCCTATTACCATCACCTAGTTACATTTAAAATGTTTGCCTTTGTGCTTAGACTTTCACCGTTTAGATCCAGCGTTATTTATTCAACGACTGCAAACAGGTTGTGCGTCCCAGTACAGTCAATGGAAAGCGTTCCCTCTATCGGACTCACTTGAGCATGTGGAATTTAAATATTGCTTAACCAAACCTCCCTCAAGACACTTGGCATCAGCGTGTATTGCGAGAATGTTTTTCCCTAATGTATATTAGATGAGTTGTTTAGCTGATCAATTAACAACAATCATTCTTTCCATAAGTTTCTGCCATAGTAACAAACTTCAACAATCAATTGCATTTATCAGTCTTGTGCATTTTAATTCCTTATCCATTCATGGTGTTTGAAAGTTTTTTAAAGGTCTTTTTGTTAATACGGTTGCTTTTATGACAGTTTCCCTTTTGTTGAAAAGTAAGAGCAGTAAGAGGTCCAAAAGTTACAAAAGACCCTAAACTCCCTTTGATTTTTTTTTTTTTTTTAATCAGTCCTTCTTTGATTGTTTTTCACTGCTCATGTGAAATTCCTTCCTGTGTATGAGGGGTCATCTGACACTTTAAGTGATGTGACAAAACCCACATTTACCACTGCACATACCACTACAATATACATAACCGTTTTTCTACAAAATTGATGCTCTCTGGTTTTAGTTTGATGTGAAATGTATTTTGGTTCTTATGCCCTTCCAGTGGACGTAGTAACTGATAATGGCCTCAGTTTGCATCATTTTATTCTTAATAGTGTAACACTAAGTCTGCTGAACTTCTCCTGAATGTTCTATGGAAGTTGTACCAAGGACGTTAAAGAAGTTGTAGATGTTGTATACACAAGCTCTTGTTAAACAAGAGAGCAAGGCTGGGCAAGGTCAGAGGCCCAAAAATTCCAAAAGGGAAAGAAAAAAAGAGGACAGAGTAAAATCGTTGCAGCAAAAGCCCAGATAATCATACTGAAGCAGCAGCAGACTCATAATCAAAAGACTGATAAAGAAATCCAAAGTAATGAGTCAAACTAAGTCAAAAAGACTGGGAGATGCTGCAGCTGATTCTGATAAATGGAAACACAATCTGGCACATAATATGTGTGTAGATGGCAATATAAATCTTTGAAGAGGATGAGAAATAAGGCACATATTTAGCTGGTAATGGTAAGTCAGCTTGCATACTCAGGGAAAACTGTAAGGATCTGGAGCTGAAGGACACAAATGGAAGAAAACACACATAGAAAGAAAACGGCTTCATCTGGACTTCTTATGAGGTGCACAGCCCTGTAATGATGTTGGGTTATTTTCTATAGTGAACAGCAGAGTGTAAAATGTACCACAATTTCTTGATTTTCCTTGTAACCAAAAATTTAGCTGTGCTAATACTTTGTAGACATTTCCTTGGACTGAATCTTTAGTGCACCCTTTTGATTCTTCACAGGTGGGCAAACAAACTTTTTAGGTACATGAAGATCTGTAATTCTCTTTTAAATAAAAGAAGAGATTATTCTATATCCTCTCTATATCTCTATATATCATTATAATCTCTTCAAGCATTCTTACTATTGACTTGTTTTAATGATGACACTGCTGCTCTGCAATGTTTTACAGATGGAATGGGAGCATTGTTAAGGACATTAGGAAGTGGAAAGCTGATGTATAAGAAAAAAATGCTAGAATGTTAGCAGGAGTTTGTAATATTCAGTCATGTCATGTCTTCAAGGCTGCAGATCTGCCAGGAGCGCCCAGATGCACTGACTGTACTTGGTTGAAAGACTTTAGGCCTATGGCAAATACTTTTGACATTTAGCCTTCATTGAGCTGCGGGTGCTCTGTTCCACATTTACATTTAAGAAAATGTTTGTGTGAATTTTCTTATTAATTATAACATTTGATATAAATTTTGTTGTCATTTGAGGTGTAACATGAATCTTCTTTATATAAATAGATTCCAAAAGGAAGTTGTTATAATTCAGGCACACAATGTCTGATCTGCACTGAAATTCACATGTTTGATAAGAGTCGTGTTCTGAACACATGCCTGTGCCCATATTCACTTATAGCCAAAACACCACCTGCTGGCAACAGGAAGTGTCATGTTTTATGCTCTAACGAACTCCTCTTAGAGACTGAATGACATCAACAACATATAGATCTTGAGTTTTCATTTGAAGAGTGTCCGTGACGGCGTGACAAATTTCGATTTTTACGTTTTTTTTTTTTTTCTTTTTTTTTAATTTCGTTGTAGCTCAGCCATACAATGTCCAACCTGCCCCAAACTTCACACGTTCGATTAGAGTTCTGGTCTGAACACATCTAAAGGCCAAAATATTCTGTAATAATCAGAGCGCCACCTGCTAGCAGCAGGAAATGACTTGTTTTACAATAACTTCACAATCCACACTTCACCTGGCTTGAAGACACCTAAAGGCCAATATTCAGTTATAATCACAGCATTTGTTGGCAACAGGATATGTCATGTTTTACACTAACTCAAACATACCATATTCAATCTGCACCAAACTTTCTATGTGTGATAAAAGTGCTGGCCTGAAGACATCTATATGTCAATATCGAGTTATAGTCACAGCACCACCACCTGGTAGCAGGAAGTTTGGCACATATAAATGACATATTCCTTCTATATTTACCGCTTTAAATGCAATTTGCTCACCGTTTGCTGTTTTCCTGAAGCCACCGGGTGGTGCTGATCCCTTTCAACGCTGCTTGCAGCTTTAATTCTAATTAATCGTTCAAAAGTTTTAGTTTATTTAATTTAATTTAATGATATCTTATTTAGCACATTAAATTGAGTGTTAAAAGGTCACCGGGTATTGTTACAACTGTATAAGTCATTGGAAGAACTTCCTTAGGACCTCCAGATGCAGCAGCAGTGGGTGAAACAAAGGGAGATCACAGAGATCCATCCAAATCCATTCACAACTATTTTTTCTACCTTAAAACTGCTGCACACTACAACACACACATCTTATACTTATTCAGAGACATAAGTATCCTTACTGATAGCGATGTATAGTGCAACATCTTACATAAACTCAGCTGTTAATGGACAAATGAATGCATGCATGACAGTTCAATCTTTTCCCATCATGTCTGGACTTAATGTGTTTGTAACATTGCCAAATGCATTCTGGTTGTGGTTTGGAAAGTGAGAAATGCACAGATAAAACTTTAATGACAATTTACTGAATTTGTGTTTGGACTATGCAAATAAATTCTACAGGAGGAAAGAAGGGTGGGCCACCACGTGTCCCCCTACTCTGATGGAACCAGCCAATCACAGCATGGAAATGGAGAAGCGCCAAATTCCAATCTCCTCCTCACTGGAAAGGGATAAAAGTACCCTTCCAAAAGACACTCCTTGTTTTGAGTCTCCGGCAAGTCCAGGGAACACTAACAGATTAACTCATTCTGAGTCTTTCGTCCAGAGACTGGGCCTGAGTCCCGTAAGGGAAGAGGCAATAACAGCTACACCGTTCTGGGTCTGTAACCCGCAAGGGTGAGACAACAACAGATATCAAGTCCGAGTCTCCAGCTTTTGAGGCAGCAACAGATTCGACCACGTTCTGAGCCTCTAGCCTGTGAGGAAAGAGATAATGTATGCTCAGAGCCTTTGTAATGCAAGACAACAACAAATGCAGCACGTCCTGAGTCTCCATCCTAGAGAGACAAAGCGGATTGACCAAGTTCTGAGTCTCTAGCCCAGAGAGGCAGAAGACACACAGACATTTGCAACAAAGTTAAGCTCCGGCGAGCAAACCTTCACTTCAGGTACTTTTGCTTGCGTGTTCCAAGCTAAGGACTTTCAGCATCTACTCCAGGGCCACATCAGATCTTAGGACCCTTTGGTGCTCCAGGAGATCAGCATCCTACAGCACTTCACCTTCAAGGCTGTCAAAATGGATTCCTGCTCCTTTCCCCAATGTCCTGCTACCAGCACAACCAGTGGAAGAAGTCGCCGCCACCGGACTGCTCAATCAACCACAGTGAACTTAAATATTTTGCCTCCAGGTCCTCTTCCAGAGACCTTGGCATTGTTGTATATTATCAGTATATGATTTTCTAATTTAGATTAGGTATTATATAGCTGATTGCAGTTGATAACAAATCTCACACATATTTATTTGATGCATAGTAAGGTTATTCACCTTATTTGTTTCAGAGTAGCAACAGTTTATCTTTCCAGATAACGTAGCTCTGACATAGCAACAGCCAACATAATCACTTGCATTTTATGCATCTTATACACTTTATTCCTTTCTCATTCATGGTATTCATTTAGCAGTTGTTGATTACTATTGTCTATCTTTTGTTAATAAAATTTATTTTATTACACTTGTGTCTTCCTTGTGTTGATAAGACAGTAAGAGGTTCTACAAGTTAGAGATCCCACCAATCTTTCTTATGTGATGTACTCATAACCACACATTAATTGTGAGTACCCATCACTACTCTATTTCACCTCCATGGGCTGGCGAAAGCAAAATTCACTACATGTAACAAAAGCGCTTCTTGTCTTTAACCATTCTGCCATTTTTGGTAGACAGATAAAGGTATCTCTTGAAAAATCCCATGTTTATTTTGGTCAGTGTTTGTTTGAGAATATTACAACTGTACTCAATTCACTTTTGCTCTAGCTTGTGTATCGAGCTTGTGAATGCTTTACACTAGAAACTTGGCATTGCATTGCGAAAATTGCTGGCTTTTATGATAAACTGCTTGCAATGTTCATCGTTTAAAAGTTACTTTGCATAAAAGCATCTTATGATTAAATATAAACAACATCCTTACATGTTATCTTACTTTACTATTTATTTTTTTGTTATTTAAATATATTAGGATAATTCTTGTAAATAGTGTGCATTTTATGTTCTACTTTGGTTTTGGTCAAGCTCATGATTGGTTTATTCAATTTACAATTAATCTACATTACAGTTTTTAGCATGAATTTTGAATGACAAATGCACATATTCCCCTTATATGTTACATGTATCATCTTACATGTTTATGACATTTCTTTTGTTGTTGTTGTTGTTGTTTTTTTTTTTTTTGTATCTCCATTTTTAATATCTTCTTTTCAAACCGTTCAAGCAACACATTTTTATTAATGAACCTGACATGATTAGGAACAATGATTTTTTAATCAACTTTTTCAGCAGATTCATTAAATGGAACCATTTAACATATTTAGTTTTTAACAAATCAGACAACATTATTACACAGTAGAGATAGTTTAGCTATTAGCATAGCCATAAACTAGAATAAATGATATTATCTTTTTTGACAAAACCGCATATTTAAAAAATAAATAAATAAATAAATAAAATTGAAATGTAAGGATGGATGAAAATCTAAATCTAATACTTTATTTTCTTTGACAGTTATTCATGGGACTATGAGTACCTGCAAAACTAAATAATACAAGAGACAGATCTGGAGTGTAGCATTGGCATGCCCATTCATTAGGACCTCTGTATTTTTAGCATGTTGATTATTTCAGCCCAGTTAATTACTGCTTATTGGTTATTGTGTTCTTTGATGTCTTTATATGTACCATTTTTACTGTTCTAAACAATTAGGCTGTCATTGTAAAATACAGACTCCTAATAAACGGCTTTTAGTGAAGGCTAAAAAAATCACCACACAGATTATAGACTACGAACATTTTCTGTTTATTCATACATTTTACATAACAATCGTGCTTTTTTTGTATGACACCATTTAAATACATGTCCTATGTTATAATTTTAGGCAGTGTAACAGTTAAAAATATACAAAACAATAGCATTTCTTACGAGACATAAATTCTATTTCTTTTATAATCCTTTTTATAATCATCTTCACTCATAATTTCCATTAGATATGTGCTTCAGAGATCAAAATATTATTGCAGAAAACAGCAATTGTTTTTCAAATATGTCAACATTTAGACAAAAACTTAATAATGGAGTACAGACATTCACGGTTACATGTTTTACACAATACGATTTTACAAGAGAGTTCCAGATAAAACGGCAGTAAAATAACTTTGTACAAAATTCAAAGGACATAGCCATTTCACATTTTATGTAGGTACGTATCTCCTCTTAGTAAACATGTTTAACGTGACCGAACGCTTTTCACATGTAGCTGCCTTTGACGCAAACTGTCCACATCATTGCCCTAGAGCGCTAGAGAAGTCTCTGTACTTTTAAGTTTTGTGCTTTCTGGGGGGAAAAAAGGGCCAAAACACCCTCGCGTATTATAGTTTGTGCTACTTACTTCAAATACGGTATAACTATTATACCACAGAAATATTTAGTATACTTTTTCAAAAAAGCATGGCACAGTCAAGTAGTGTAAACCATTGTCATGGAGTGGCCAGTTTGTGTGTGCGTTTCTGTTTTGTTTTAGCACTGCACCTATTCAACATTTTGGCACATGAAGTAACTAATGGTCATGCAAATCACGACTACATTAATCACAGGCTTAAGGAGCAGATATGCACTCAGGGTCAGAGACATATCTGAGATTTTTTTTTTTCTTCTTTTTTTTTTTTTATTTTTTCTTTTTTGGATATTCCTGAGGGGACATGTAAACAGGACACTGAATTGACAGTACTCATCAATAATCTGTATAATAATCAGCAAAAATGTTCACCCTGTGTTTTGCAATGTTTTCATTTTCAGTATTTTTGTACCCTGTGCTTTACAAACTACACACTGGCAGGCATAGATTTGTTTTTGCTTAAGTCTATGATTTTGGTCCTTGGTCTCAACATTAAAGTACAAAGCATTCTAAAAATAATTCTAAAAATGTTTTAATCACATACAAGTATTTTCTCTTTTTTTGTATCTCAGAAAAGAAAAATAAAATAGTAACAGTCTCTCTCAACAAAAATATTCAACAACACGTAACGGGTCACCCAAGGGCTCTACCGATTAGAAATTCTTTGTGCTTCTGACACAGGGCTTGCTCGATACACCTTGGTTTTCCCAAATGACCCAGAATGTAACATAATCTCGCCCACTGATACTCGTGGATTCCCGCTTTGTCCCCAGTGCAACATAGAAACAATACATACCTCACATAAATAGCTTATGCATTGCAAAACAATGCACTGTCCTTAAATCTAACTCACAGTATAACCTTAGTAGAGACAAATTCACATAATACATAGTACAAGTCATTTAACACTGACACTCTTTGCTTTACATCTGGAAAGCTTACATAATTTGTGTAAGTTTTTCAAATGCAAGTGTTTTTGTGTTTGCGTTTTTCTTTTTATATATATATATATATATATATATATATATGTGTGTGTGTATGTTTTGTTTTGTTTTTTTTTTTTACTTTTGCTTTTTTTCATGTTTAGCTTGATTATGTATGACCCCTGGAGGTAGATGATTCTATTACTGTATAAACATGGAAGTCTTCTGTGTTGTTAATCTTTGATTGCTCTCTGCTGGGGTTCACTTCTACTGGTTTTAGACGTTGGCATCATTGCCAGGGTTAGTTGGAGAAGAACTATCGGCCTGCACCTGTGGCTGCGGCTGAGGCTGCGATTGTGGCTGCGGCTGCGGCTGTGGCTGCGGTGGTTGTTGCGGTTGCTGTGGTGATTGTGGTGATTGCGGTTGCTGTGGTGCTTGGTCTGGTTGCTGCTGTTGTTGCGGTGATTGTGGTTGCTGTGGCGATTGCTCCGGCTGCTGCGGCTGCGTCTGCAGCTGCTGTTGCTCTGGCCCGTTCTCCTGAGCACGCTTGACTGCTGCAGGCTGCAGCATTATCCTGATCCGCTGAAATGAGCCCCAGAATGAGCACCAGTGAGCACACATATACCATCTATACCATTTATTACTGTATTTCATTTCAGCTGTAAATAAAAACAGTTACCTCCTTATATGTACCCTTCAGGGTGAGGAACATGTAGCCCATATAACCAGGTATGAGAACCATAGAGGATAGAGCCAT
Source organism: Labeo catla (assembly GCA_012976165.1). Taxonomy (NCBI): domain Eukaryota; kingdom Metazoa; phylum Chordata; class Actinopteri; order Cypriniformes; family Cyprinidae; genus Labeo; species Labeo catla. Next base: position 352,918 of record VONZ01000310.1, read on the forward strand.
GAGCCAGCCCACTCCTTGCCCCCATTTAGGGAACACATAGTTGTTCATTGTAAGAGGAACCATTTGCACCGCGCTGAAGAGGAACACGCCCTGTAGAGAAGCTCTGTTTACAAATACTGCAGTTTTCACATATTCACACCGTAATCTATGATGATTCTTACATCTGTAGTGTCGATTGCAAGACTTTAGAAACATTCTCATCATAGTTAAGGAATGGGACAAATAAAAGTGTAAAACATTATTATTAAACTGAACTGAATCAACATTAAACTGACTTGAGCTGAAGAATGAAACTATGGCCGTTTGTAGAGCTGCTTATAGCAAAACTGACCGTTATTTTCTTATTTATTGATATTGTGTTGCTCTGAAACAATCTGTACTGTAATAAAGCAGTGTATAAATAAATGTGACCTTGGACCACAAAACCAGTCATAAGGGTCAATTTTTCAAAATTAAGATTTATACATCATCTAAAAGGTGAATAAATAAGCCTTCCAATGATGCATGGTTTGTTAGGAGGATAGAACAATATTTGGCCAAGATACAACTATTTGAAAATCATGAATCTAAGATCAAAAATCACCTATAAAATTGTCCAAATGAAGTTCTTAGCAATGCACATTACAAATCAAAAATTAAGTTTTGACATATTTACGGTAGACAATTTACAAAATAACTTTATGGAACATGATCTTTACTTGATATCCTAATGATTTTTGGCATAAAAGAAAAATATATCATTTTGACCAATACAATGTATTTTTGGCTATTGCTACAAATATACCTGTGCTACTTAAGACTGGTTTTGTGGTCCAGGGTCACAAATGTCACTTGACTTGACGAACACTTTTGCACTGTTATTTTTTTTAACACATTAAATAAATCTGTCAGAATAGCCAGCTCTGTATTTCCAACTGTTCTTCAAAAATTTTCACAATTTAGATTTGACATAGTGTTTAAAACAATAAATATAACACATGTATAAACATTGCTTGTTTAGTAATTTCTTAATTTAATTTCTGGCAATATTATCGACTTGATTGCACAGATACTATTTGAACTAAACAGTGACATCAGTGAATCAATGAAAAATGGATTTAACTGGAAAATTGAGTGTTTATTTTTGTTTTTATTTTTTGTTTTTTTATTGACACTATTTTCTTGTTTTAATACTGTTAAGCTGCTTTGACACATTCTGTATTGTATAAAGCGCTAAATAGATAAAGGTGACTTGACTTGATTTTCTAAAAAGATCATATCATTTTATTTGATCAGTTGTTATTTATCATGTTTCTATTGTCTGTCATAAAAACTGTCAAAACAGCTGAATCTGATTGGTGAGCTTAATGCAGGGAATCGGGGTGCATGAAAAAAAAGGTCTCAATAGTCGCAATGTCATTACCTAAGTTCAGTGATTATAAGCATATTTATTTATACATGTCTGTAAATGCATGTACACATTTGTATCTCATTTCCATAAAAGTCACAGAAAAGGAGTAGTGCCAAATGTCCAATATCTAAATCACCAAGTTAGCTGATTTAGATATTCCATGTGTGGATCTTTTTTTTACTTTAATGCTTACATTTCTGTCTAATTTTAACAGGGTTTACTAAATATAATCAGTGTGTTTTAACATACATTATACATGCTAAAGTAGCTAGAGATGCAACAATGAACCTGCTAGCAAAATAACATATTCAGTGTTGGGAAAAGTTGCTTTTAAAAGTAATGCATTACAATATTGCATTACTCCATGAAAAAGCAACAAATTATGTTACTTAGCCACTTTTCTGTGGAAATTAATGCATTAAGTTGCTTTTGCATTGCTTTTTGTAACCTGGGCTGGGTTTGCTTGTTTGTTCCTTAAAAACAAAAAACCCAAATGTTATATTTTTGGCAACTGTAAAGGCCCTTTCACACCAAAAATGATATTAACAAGCCTCAGGCTGAAGGAAGCGCCTTTGCCTCTGCACACTGACTCACAATTTCTCACAACACAGGGACAGGAGATCTCTCAGTCAATAAATGAAAAAAAAGTAATTTGTGTTGCTTATCTGAATGTAACTCAGATATTTCATTGTA